>CM017324.1:39525667-39708647 GCA_006937295.1 Carpinus fangiana | reverse complement strand
CCGGAGAGGTTTTACTTTTAGATCTGTTTCTAAAAGGTTTCCTCTTCGTCACCAAAATCTTTGTGTTTGATTTTTCATATTTTGGTGATTGCTAGCTTAGATATAAATATCCGTTAATTCCGCATAAACTGTGATATTTATCTGCATATCGTTTTTCAATACTGAAGTTGGCTGTTGTTTTAAGCCCTGTTTTAGTTTCTTCAAGTATCATCTATTCTCCCCAGCTTTTGGAATTGATACTTGTCATGAGTCGTGTACTTGTAGTTTTAAGGTTATAGATTAGATGGCATATATTGCACACAGCTTTTCCGAAAGCGGATACGCCGGATAGTGTCTTTTAGCTGAAAAATATGTCCTGTTTTATAGAATCATCAATCATGCATGTGAATTCCTTTCGTTCCACTTATGTTTCAGCCCCGACTTCTAACAGGAGTGTGGGGAGTGGCAAGTCATTGGAGACTGCATAACCTTAAATGATCATACATATTTTTTTTGTATTATCTGTTCAGTTTGTTGGTAAATAACAAGTATATATCAATGAATTAATTTTGCCAGAGAATGAATTAGCCTTGATAGATGACAAATTGAAAACGTTGCCATAGCAGGAAAATCTAAGTTGAATTTAGAAGGTCAGAACCTGTTTGCATCATCTGATGGGATATTATTGGATTGGCAGCTTAATAAGGAAACTGGATTGCAACTATAAAGCTCATCCTTGAGGAGATGAAATTTCATCTCCTTCTCGCTATATAATGGGCATCCTATTGAAGTTGCTTCAAATAAAGTTGTACAAGAATGGATGTGCATCACCACTCTCCCTGGCCCCCAAATTGCTTCAGCAGAAAATAAGAAAGGTGTTCCTAGAGCCTAGAGTCGTATAGAATCTGTGCATGCCACAATTGTTTAATCATGACAATTCAATACCCCTGCTCAATGCTCTTGATGCCTAGCTAGCTTTTTCTTATCTTTTGGAAAATTAATTAATAAATTAGCCCATGTGTTGTCACGTCCTACAGTGGAGAGACCTCAATTTTTTTTTTCCCCCTCTTTTTTTAATTGAAGAAAGGGATGGAAGAGAGACATCAATTTCATTGACCAAAATGGACGGCTAGGATGCACCACGCGGAGGGCTATTCATGCGTGAAATGTGGCACCCACATTTGAAAAATTCAACTCCTATCTTAAGATTATCTTTAGTTCTGTTAAATATGCAATCTTGATTTTTCAAATTGCTTTAAAAAAAAAAATAATGAAAACAGCATAGTAAATCATAAACATATATATCAAAACCAAAAGCAGTGAGACAGATATAATTTTTATATTTTAAGGGAGACGTCACTTTATTAGATTGATTTGTATAAATTAATTACAAATCCTTTTGAAAAATTTCTGTCCATGTATAATTAAACGGTTAGGAATTCTTCAACCTATAAATTTTTTTTCTTATCATATTCAATTATGTTGAGAATTGAAGAATAATCTAAAGTGCAATTGTCAACTACTTTGGATTTGAATAATTCTCGCTCTCTTTCCTTGACTTTCCTTCCACTAAAGCCAAAATCCCTCCTCAATTAAAAAATAAAAAAAATAATAATTTTTTTATTAGAATAATCCTATTTAGTAAACTGTTATGTGAGTCTCATACAAACTCATGAAATGGCATAAAAATGAAAATCAATAATTTAATTAGCGCTTGTATGAGAGTCGTTAGAATCAATTAATAATTAATTTTTATAATCACATCATCTCAATTATATATTAGAGCGTTGCTTGTGCCCACCTTTTGAGCATAAAGATTTTCAATTTATTCTACATAATTTAAATTGGTACCATACCATTGAAATGGTCCTTTTATGCTGCTAGAATGGCGTGCCTTTTTTTCTATGCCCCCATGTGAAAAAGTCAACTTCTGTATTGTGTACAAACGCATTGACTTAGAAATTACGTTTAATAATTATTTCACAATATTATTCAAATCAAATTGTTTGAGTCAGATATATATGTGTGTGTGTTTTTATGAAGACTTTCAAACCCAAAACTGAGATTTAAACTATTTTCGTTAGCCTCCCTCACATTTCCCACTTCTTCACTAATATTACCCCCACCAAACTGCGATTCCATTTCCAAACTACCCCCGGCATCCCTCTCTATCTACCACGTACTCTACCACCCATGGACCAAATCATCAGTGTCATACGACGATGCTTGCCTTTGTGCTTTCCACTGCCAGAATCTGAGGACCAAAACGACGCTCGCAAGGTTGTTGTCGTCGAAGGCGCAAACGAAGACGGTACCTTTTCAAGCATTTTTAAAAAACTCAAATACTATATATTATATAATTTACGCACTCAATAGTCTCAATGGATGATAGGTTTTAACTTCAACTACAATCCAACTCTCTTCTCTTTCTGCTTGCCTTGCCTTTTTCTTTTCTTTTCTTTTCTTTTCAATATAATGGAGAAATAATGCTTTAAAAATCAGCAAAAATAAAAATATTAAATTATTAGAAAGTTGAGATATTAGCCCACTAATATATCCATTAAAGAATCATCATCGTCATCGTCGTGAGCTTAGAGGATCCAAAAATAACTGAAGAAGAAAAAGAATGAATTGTCATCATAAGAAATTGGATTTTGATATATGTTCAGCAAATGATCTTTCTCATTTTTCAATTTACTTTCCAAAAATATCCTCCTCTTAACTTGCCCAATATATGCCTCATTTTTCAGTCCAATCAAACTCGACCACAAGAAGCATCTTGTCTTCCATGGCTACTCCAACTATTTCATCATCTTCTGAATTTGGTTGGGATTACGATGTCTTTCTGAGTTTCAAAGGTGAAGACACTCGCAAGAACTTCACCGATCACCTTTACTCTGCCTTGGTGGGACAAGGAATCATCACCTTTCGAGATGACGAGGAGCTTTCAAGAGGAGAGAACATCTCTACCAAACTTGTCAACGTGATTCGAAGATCAAGGATTTCTATTGTGGTTTTCTCCAAAGGCTATGCTTCTTCCAAGTGGTGTCTTGATGAGCTTGTGGAAATTGTGCACTGTAAGAATACCATAGACCATGCTAATCTTCTTCCCATCTTTTATCACGTGAACCCTTCGGATGTTCGAAATCAGACCGGAACTTTTGCAGAAGCCTTTACCAGGCATGAAAAGCAGTTTCAAACAAGAATGGAGAGGGTGCAAAGCTGGAGATCAGCTCTTACTGAAGCTGCGAATTGTTCCGGATGGGATCTCAAAAGCGTTGCAAAAGGGTATTATGCTATGGACTCGTGTACTTTTTCATGCATTTCTTTTATTTCATTTTCTTTTCTTTTCTTTTAATCTTAGCAAAAAATGATAAATAGTAGCATTAAGCTAAATAGATCGAAGAGAATTTCAATTAGTGTTTGAGTTGAATCAGTTGATGGTTACCTCATGCCCATTCTATCATGAATATGTCAAGATCATGCCATCTAGAGACGAACATTTTTTTTCTTGAATTATCAGGATTGCTTTTTAGATAAAATATCGTACACTTGAGAGGAATGATATTGTAATAATACTTTGCATGAAACAATTAATGAATTTTTCTACCGGAAGAAAAAATTGTTTCATGGCAGGTCAATAGGAGAAGAAATTATATAGAAATATATTTAAATGATTATTATCAGTAAATTTGATAAAACCTAATTGTTTGTCATGGTGTATTAGCCTTGAATGATTGAGATAATAACATCCTTATGTTGTCAATGAGTCATAAAATTCTTTTCCTCTCCATGTTCTTATTTTATTGTTTTTCATTCAAATTTATAATGATTAGGTATGAATCGAGATTGATCCAAGAGATTATTGAAGAAATTTTGTGTAGAGTGAGCCCTGGCCACTTGGATGTTGCCATACACCCAGTTGGAATACAATCTCGTGTTGAAGACATAAAAGCTTTATTAAATCTTGGAACAAATAACATTCGCATTGTGGGCTTCTATGGGATGGGTGGAATTGGTAAAACAACCCTAGCAAAAGCTGTCTATAACGAAATATGTCATGAATTTCAAGGAAGTAGCTTTCTATTAAATGTTAAAGAAAAATCAAAAGAGTCCAATGGTTTGGTTCATTTGCAAGAACAACTTCTTTATGATATCTTGCACAAGAAGAATTGGAATGTTTACAATGTTGATAGAGGGATCACTTTGATTAAGGAAAGAATTCGAGGAAAAAAAGTTCTTGTTGTTCTTGATGATGTGGATCACTTAGACCAGTTACACGCATTAGTTGGAAATTTCAAATTGTTTGGTCTAGGAAGTAGACTCATTGCAACAACTAGAGATGAACATTTGCTAAATCTACTTGAAGTAGATGAAAAATGTAAGGTTCAAGAATTGAATCATCGAGAGTCTCTTCGACTTTTCAAGTGGCATGCCTTCAGGATGACCCACCCAATAAAAGAATACTTGGATCTTTCGGTTAGTGTAGTGAAGTATACTGGAGGACTTCCCTTAGCTCTTGTGGTTTTGGGTTCTTCTTTATTTGAAAAAAGTGTCGACGTATGGAAAAGCAAATTGAAAAAATTACAAAAAATTCCTGACACAGAGATTCAGACCAAACTGAAAATAAGCTATGATTCATTGGATGATGTTGTGACGAAGGACATATTCCTTGATATCGCATGTTTCTTTATCGGTATGGAGAAAGAATATGTCATCAAAATACTTGATGAATGTGATTTATTTGCAAATGATGGCCTCAAAATTCTCATTCAAAGGTCCCTTGTGACAATTGATGATAATAAGTTAAGGATGCATGGTCTAATTCGAGATATGGGGCGAGGGATTGTTCTTGCAGAATCACCTCGTAATCCAGGAAAACGAAGTAGATTGTGGTTTCACGAGGATATCTTAAATGTACTAAGCAAACATATGGTAAGAGATACATGCATTTATATATACACATGCGCACACATACATCAATACATAATATAAGTTAGTATGCATGAGAATTTTTAGTTTTATCTTTTTGCCAAGCATGCATCATAATTTGAATAATATATCAACATATCTTGTAACTAAATGATCTTAAATTCTCTAAATCAAGTCAACAATTGATACCTCACAACATTTCAAAGGTACACAATCAATTTTTAAACAACTCTAATTACGTCTGAAGGTCTGTTTGAATTTATGATTTAAAAAAGTGTAATTTAAAAATAGAGATTCTAAAATGTGCTATTTGAAAACATAATTTTTAAAATGCGGTGAAGTGTTTGGCAAAATTTTATTTTGGTCTTTAAAATCGCAATTTAATCTTTAAAATTATGCATTTTCAAAAAAACACTCAGTTAACTTTTTAAATCGCAACTTTTGTAAGAATGCAATCTCAAGCAATTCATTTTCTGTGATTTAGTTTAAAATCACACTTTTTGTCTATCAAATTACAATGTGAAACACACCCTAAATTACTTTAGTATTTTTTTTAAAAAAAAAAAAGAAAAGAAAATTATCATGAGAATATATAGGACTACTCTAATTCAAAATTATTCTAGCTTTACACAAAATAAGGACATGTGTTACTCATCAAACCTTTTATTTTGCCAGGGTTCAAAAAAAGTGGAGGGTCTCATCTTTACTCTCACTGCACCTGAAGATCTACATTTGAACACTGAAGGATTTGCAAATATGAATAATTTGAGATTGCTCCAAATCAATGATGTACATCTCATTGGATCTTATGAATATCTCCCTAAAAAGCTAAAATGGCTTTGTTGGCATAAGTGCCCTCTGGAATCTCTACCACAAAATTTTCATCTAGAGAATCTTGTTATTCTTGACATGCAACATAGTTATGTCGAACAAGTTTGGAAGGAGAAAAAAGTATAACAAATCTTAGATTTTTCTTTTTTTCTCTTCCCGTTAATGTCATATGTATAACTAATAAGAACTTTTTTTTTCTTTATTTTGTTTTCACAGAATTTCAACAAGTTGAAGGTCCTTAATCTGAGCAATTGCAAATGTCTCACCACATTACCAAACTTCTCACAAGGCTCACAACTGGAGATATTAATACTTGAAGGTTGTACAAGCTTGGTTCAGGTTCATGAGTCTATTGGATATCTCAAAAGACTTGTTTCATTGAATTTAAAGAATTGCACAAATCTAAAAGACCTTCCAAGAAGCATTTTTAACTTAGAATCTCTTGAAACTCTTGACTTGTCTAGCTGCTTAGCACTTGAAAAATTACCAGAGCAACTACCATCATCCTTTGGTGTTTTGAAGAATCTTAAAACTTTATCATTATATGGATGTAGTCGTCTCATTAAATTACCAAACTTCTTACAAGTCCCACATCTAAAGAGTTTGGTACTTGAAGGTTGTACTAGCTTGGTTGAGATTCACGAGTCCATTGAACTTCTAAAAGGACTTGTTTTGCTGGATTTACAAAGATGCGAAAGCCTTAGGAATCTTCCAAGTAGCATTTCTAACTTAGAAGCTCTTGAAACTCTTGACTTGTGTGGCTGTTTAGCACTTGAAAAATTACCGGAGCAACTACCATCCTCCTTTGGTCTTTTGAAGAATCTCAAAATTGTATCATTACGTGAATGTAGCCGTCTCACCAAATTACCAAACTTACAATCCCCACATCTAGAGAGATTGATACTTGAAGGTTGTACAAGTTTGGTTGAGATTCACGAGTCCATTGGACTTCTAAAAAGACTTGTTTTGCTGAATTTACAAAGTTGTAAAAAGCTTAGGAATCTTCCAAGTAGCATTTCTAACTTGAAATCTCTTGAAACTCTTGACTTGTGGAAGTGCTATAATCTTGAAAAGTTACCAGAGCAATTGGGAAATATGACGGCTTTAAAAGAGTTGGATGTGGGGCTCACTGCTATTAAGCAAGTACCATCCTCCTTTAGGCTTTTGACAAATCTCAAAAGTTTAAGATTTTATGGATGTGTATGTCTCATCGAATCACCAGAGTTCTCAGAAACCTCATGTCTAAAGGAACTATCATTCGAGGGTTGTACAAGCTTGGTTGAGATTCACGAGTCCATTGGACATCTAAAAAGACTTAAATCTATTAATTTAGGAAGGTGCAAGAAGCTTAGGAATCTTCCAATTAGTAGCATTTCTAACTTAGAATCTCTTAAAGCTCTCATGTTGTCTGTCTGTATAGAACTTGACAAGTTACCGAAACAATTGAAGAACATGAAGGCTTTATGGAAATTGACTACAGACGGAGTTCGCATTGGATCTAGAGGACCAAAGTCGTCCTTGCATCTTTTGAGTACTCTCAGTGTTTTAACATTACATGGATGTGGAGGACCGATATCATCCAAAACCTCAAACCGCATGAGTTTGTTATCGATCTCTAAATTATGTTCACTGACGGAACTAGATCTTAGTGACCGCAATTTGTCTGAAGATGAGTTTCCTGAATCTGAATGTTTATCTTCACTCAAAAGACTGAATTTATCAAGAAACAACTTTCGTAACCTACCTAATTGCATTAGCCGCCTTCCTAAATTACAGCATTTGGATTTGAATGAGTGTACTACTCTTCAATCAATTTCACTTCCCAGCAGTGTTATAGTTTTGGGAGCAAATGGGTGCACATCATTGGAAAGAATCTCAATTCTGACGAACCAGAGTTCAGGATCTTTTGACCTTGATAATCTGGACATACTGGATAAGATTTCCTCATCTTTTTACCTTGAAAATTGCCACAAATTGGTTGATATTCAAAATTTGGAGAGTTTGCGATGTGTACCAACTACTGTTCGCATGGGAAGCTGCAACAATCTATCATCTGATTTTAGGGAGAGTGTTTTACAGGTTCTCTCTCTTCTCTCCTTCTCTCTTTCTCTCTCTCTCATTCTCATTTTATGACGCAAATTAACACTTTTTTTTTTGTAATAGATTATGTGCAGCATGACACGTAACGTTAGTTGCGTTCTCCTCCCCGGAAGTGAGATTCCAAATTGGATTAGCCATCAGGCAATGGGTTCTTCAGTATCCTTCCGGGTGCCTCCGTTTATGGATGGTAAAATGGGCAAGGTGGTTTTATGCATTGTTTATGCAGTAAACAAGGAAGCACCAGACTTGGGTCTTGGGGGTTTGTTCAGATGGAGATTATGTAATAAAAGTTCAGATGGAGACCAGTCCAACAACTGGGGCGACTGGGATGTCGTGGGACAAACTTCGGCTTATTTTGATATGTTTGAAGATCATATAGTTGCACAAGTGAGGGCTGACTCACTCTGGAGACGAAATAGAAGGAAGATGAAAAGTGGAGATGAAATAGAGGTCGCCTTCGATCTACAAATGTGGGGCATTAATGGAAGTATTGATCCGCAAATTATGTGTGGAGTTGATCTGCAAATTATGGAAGTGAAGAGGTGTGGAGTCCATCTACTGGTTGATGAGCATGAGCATGATCATGACGACATCTCTGAAAGCAAGGATTCATGACAATTTGATTCCCGTGCTTGATGCTCCTGCTATTGAACTAAGAATGAGGTCATATGATGTGCACTTTAATTGGAAATGGTACCATTGAATTTGGGTTGGAGGCAAGCAGACTTGAACACTGTGTTGTTGTGGGAGGTAAGAGATGCATGATTAATGGTAAGAACTTGGTTGTCTCTATCTTAAAAATGTTGTTGTGGATCATGTATTGCATATTCTCAATTGAAAGTTTTAGTCTAATCTTGTATTTAGGTAAATTTTGTCAATTTTAGACTTGAAAATAATTGTTCTTGCCTCCTATACATCACATTTTTCTTCTTCATATTCTGATTAGGTCTTCCATTGGATGCCATAATGTTTTGTTATGTCACAATTCCTTAATAAATTGGTTTATTTTCGCTTTTTTTGCTCTGCATGTCTATCTTATTCTGTTATTCATATTCAAATTGGAAGACATGCTTTGAAAAAAGCTTAGGCATTACAACGAGTTAACAAATCCTATTCGTGTTTACAGAATTGGTGTTGGTGAGTGGTTACGCTTTCCGTCCGTGCAGGATGTGTTTGCCATTGGTGATTGCAGCGGGTTTCTTGAAAGTACTGGAAAACCAACCCTTCTAGCTTTGGCTTAGGTTAGCTACATATCTACGACCAACTTTTTTTTTTGTGAAGATATTAGCAATCTTCCTAATAAACTGTTAAAGTCAGAGACATACCTGATAATTAAAATTGTGGTGGAAAAAATAGTTTGATGCTTGATATCTGTTGATGGCAGTGTTGATTTCCCAAGATGCTTGTTCGGCCAGACGGCAATCCTATTATGAGATTTCCAATCATGATTGAAATAGTGATCTAGATTTTGAGTGGCCATGGTTTGTGCATAACTAAATATGCTATTATGTTTCTCTTTGGCTGGCAATTTTGGTATTGGCTCTTTAATATGCCTCCTTTTGAGTTTTCAAGGTTGCAGAGCGACAGGGGAAATGTCTATCACATCTATTAGAGCTGGTGGAGGTCATGCCATTGGAGCAAATGACATGGAACTCGGAGATCCATTTGTTTACAAGCATCTGGGAAGAAGCATGGCGACCACTGGCAGATACAAGGCTCTCATAGATCTTAGGCAGAGCAAGGTGAGTTTTACAACCTCCGTGTTTGGTTGTTATATTAGCATAACGTAGATTTTGGAGTTAAAAGGTATCTTTATATTCTTGTAGGAGTCTATGCCTACATACATTTCTTCTCCCTCCCTGTTCCTGATAGTTTATGGCTGGTTTGCAGGATCTATATAGTGGTGCAGTTTGGCACGTTTCCTTGGAATATGTTGAGCAGAGTGCAAATGACTTTGCTGCCACATCTCCATGGTGTGAATCCACTTTGTATTCGAAGATGATCTCAAATTATGGACTTTTTTCTTGCACAGGCGTGAAGTGAAGAAAACAGTGAACATGTCTACGATGAATACCCATGATTGTTTGTCCTGTTTTATGGAATCATGCATGTGAATTCTTTTCGTTCCACTTTAGAGCTCTAACACTTGAGATTTGGGGAGAGCATTTTCAGAGAGGACAGTCACTGATTGGACTGCTGAACCGGCATTGCTGCAGACTGCATAACTTTAATTTCTACATGTTTCTGTATTATCTGTTTGGTTTTTCGGTAAATAACAAGTATGAATTAATTAATTGAAATAATTTCCTAGCATTAGATGCCTGTTGGATTGCTAGTCAGAAAGACAAACAAAGGAGGTCAAACCTTAGATACCCTGCTTAAGCATTGATCGAACCTTCACTGAAACACCATAAAGCCGTTTAAACCCAACAGCGTTGGCCTGATCATAGATTTAACAGAGTTATGATGCAACAACACACTTTGAGTGAACTATCGTGGATGTTCATGTACTCAAACATGTATACCTTAATAACTGAAAAACCACTTCTGGTGCTTAAGCCGAGAATTCTGCTTTGCTCCAAGTTCCTAGAGTGGTTGTGGACTTGTTATTGTTTTCTGTTTCTGTCATACACTATAATCATATGTGATAAAATGTTGTTTTTGTTAGAATATTTGATATTATTCTATTCTATTTATGTTGCCTTATATGAAATGCATTGAACTACCCCTTAAAATAAAAACTACAATTTAGATTTGGTAAAACAAAATTCACTTAAATCACCGTGTTTGAATGTACAGGATAAATTATCTTCAAAAGCAACATCGTTCTACTGTTACTATAAGTACAATTTCAAAACTACCAAATCTAAATTGAACTCTTTTTTTTTTTTTTGGCTATAACTCACCATATTTGAAGTTGATACCCAATACGTATAAATATTAAAGTTTAAAGGTTGCATGAGGTATGAAAAAAACAATTATTGAACCAATTAATAGATAGTGATAGTCGGTCCTATATATTCTTACACAATCTCACAACTTGTTAAGGAATTCAATTTGATGAGATACAACAAGACCAAAATCTTTCCCACTTGAGCATCTCCTTGAATCTAAGAAAACTCCAGTCGGTGGTTGCAACTTGCAAATAATTGTGTTGGCTATGCAAATAGTTAACACAAGAAGCGAGTTTATTGTAGAACCAAGAAAAAAAAAATGTTGTGTAACAGATGGTGGACCTTGGATAACAACAGGATTCGTGCGCTATATATAATAAAAGGGTTTCCAAGCTAAGCTCTGCTCTGTTGGCGCTTGGGCCCCATTTTTGTTTCTACGAATCATCCAACGGTCAGATTGCCCGATGAAAGCTTAATCAAACAGCACAAATTAAGCTGGAGGCTGGACGTAGGCTTTATCGGATATGTTGACTTGACCCAACCACAGGGGGAAGATTGAAGATGATTAGCGCTAAGATTGAAGATGATTTCTGTACATTCTGTAACTTCCTCCTTATTCCTACAAAGTTACGACAAAAATGCATGCTCGAGCCAGAAAAGCAAACGCGGTAGAGACAGACGTGACCCACATCAAGAAATATGATGGTAGGAAATTTAGTGCATGAGAGAGACGGAGAGTAGTTGTATCGTGTACGTTTCGCTGTCACTCAAATTTCGCGAAGTTTTCTTCATCTCCATCTGATCCTTTCTCTCTCTCTCTCTCTCACTTTCCCTTCTTTCAACCCAAAATCTCTGTTTTTCGTTACCCAGAAATCTTAATCCTGAGTATCGGACATCAAACCCAGAAACTGAGCGTTAAACCCATTTTGTTCACATCCTCACATTTCTCACTTCTCCCCTAATATTACCCACCAAACCACGATTTCTTTTCCAAACTACCCCCGCCATCCCTCTCTATCTACCACTCTACCAACCATGGGCAAAGCTTTAGTGTGATACGGCAAAGCTTGAAGCGGAAGCGGGAGCCAGATTCCGACGACCAAAACGAGGCTCGCAAGGTTCTCGTCGTCGAAGGCGCAAACGAAGACGGTACCGTTTTCAAGCCTTCTAAAAAAACTCAAATCCTATATTATATGTAATTTACGCATTCAATGGATGATATATAGGGTTTAACTTTAGACTTTCTAACTTCAACTACAATCCAACTCTCTTCTCTAGCTTTCTGCTTGCCTTGTTTCAATTTTAATGTTTGAGGAATCATGGTTTCTGCTACGAATTTCTTGTTGCCCTTATTTTTTTTTTTTTCAATAATGGAGAAATTGTATATGTTTTAAAAAGCATAAAATAAAAAAATAAAAAAAATTATTAGCAAGTTCAGATATCACTGAATCATCATCATCGTGTCCTGTTGAGTAGCGTGAAACTTTGCTTTGAGGATATAAAAAGAATTGAAGAAGAAAAGTAATGAATACTCGTAAAACGAATTTGGACTTAGAATTATGTTTACTAATTTATTTTATTTTTTCAATCTACGTACTTAGCAAAAATATCCTCCTCTTAACTCACCCAATTTGTCTCATTTTCCAGTCCAATCAAACTCAACCACAAGAAGAAGTACCTCGTCTTCCATCGCTGCTCCAATCCTTCCATCATCTTCTGTATCTTGTTGGGATCATGATGCCTAAGTTTCAAAGGTGAAGACACCCGCAAAAACTTTGCTGATCATCTCTACTCCGCCTTGGTAAGTATCGGAATTCGTACCTTCCGAGATGATAAGGAGCTTCAAAGGGGGGAGAACATACCTACTGGACTACTCAATGCGATTCATGGATCAAGCATTTTCATTGTGGTTTTCTCTAAAAGCTATGCTTCTTCCTGGTGGTGCCTTGATGAACTTGGGGAGATTGTGCACCGTAAGAATACGGTTGGCCACACTATTTTTCCAATATTTTATCACGTGGACCCTTCGGATGTTCGAAAACAAATCGGAACTTTAGCGAAAGCATTTGTTAGGCATGAAGAGCTATTTTCAAGAGAGCAGGTACAAAGCTGGAAAGCAGCTCTTACTGAAGCTGCGAATTGTTCCGGTTGGGATCTTGAAAGCGTTGCAAATGGGTATCATGCTATAGATTTTTTATTCTTTTTCATGCAGTTTTTAATTTGCTTTTGTTTGTTTTTTCTTTTTAATTTTTAGGTGAAAGTCCATGTATTGAAATACCATTCAATTGATAATGTTTTCCAAACTCTCAATTATGACAATCTCTCTCAAACTACCAAAAACAAAAAATAAAATAAAAGGAGCCCAAGGCCTAATGGACCCTCTTGGGACGAGCCACCCTAAAGCGCTTTGCCATCCCCAACCCAGAGGTTGAGGTGCCTTTGCGTTCTTTTTTTTTTTAATTGTTTTTTTAAAGATTTTAATTTAATAAAATTAGAAGTTATTTAAATTTTAGGTGTCAAAAATGCTGATGTGGCACTAATAGACGACATCTTGTTGGACAAAAAACACACGGAATGACCTATTTTAAATCTAGGACAAACCTTAAAAAGTTAAAGTCAAAAAAGAAAAGAAAAAAAGAAGCTGAATGAGAGATCACAAAATGCATGTTTACTTAGATATTGATCATAGATTTATTATTAAATTTATATATCTACTAATTCACATTTATCCTAGTTTTTCATTTAACTTGATACCCAATGTTGTAAACAATAATAATTAAAGAGTGAACTTTCTCCTAATTTTTTAACTATTCTAACTCACGGAGCCACATGCACCACAAAAGTTGATATGTGATGATATAGAAGGTCGTAAGATCAGTCCCTAACTTATTTCTTTCATATTTATGATTTTTTTTTTTAGAGAATCTATTTTGTCACATTTGCAACGAAATACCATTGTCTTACACTTTGCAGTTTTTCTTTGTCACTTGTGGAATTGTCTTTCACGATTTGGAAATTCACAGACTTGCATCTTCCCTCCATTGAGCTAAATGGAATTGTCTTTTCTTTTCTTTTAAATTTTAGACAAAAACTGATAGAAAAGAAGAAGTAACATTGAGCTAAATGGATTGAAGAAAATTAGTGTTTGAGCTAATGATTTATGTTCTGTGCCCAATCTAGCTATCAGTAGATCAAGATCATGCCATCTAGAGAAACTTCTTTTTCTTTTTTCTCGAATTATCAAGCCTAGGATTGCTTTTTAGATCAAATATCATACACTTAAGAGGAATGATATTGTAACAATACTTTGAAAGAAACAGTTAATGGCTTTTTATATTGGAAGACACCAAAATAATTGTTTCACCTCAATCGAAGAAATTATATAGAAATATATTTAAATGAAAATTATCAATAATTTTATCAAACCTAGTTGCTTGTCATGACTGGAATGATAACAAGATGAGTCATAATTTTCTTTCTTCTTTTTCTTTCCATATGTTTACTTCGATGTTTTGTTTTACATTTGAATCATAATAATCAGGTATGAATCAAGATTCATCAAAGAGATTGTTCAACAAGTTTTGTGTAAAGTGAACCCTACTCGCTTGGATGTTGCCAAACACCCAATAGGAATGGAGTCTCGTGTTCATCAAATTGAAGATTTATTAAATCTTAGAACACTTGATGTTCGTATTGTGGGCATTTACAGAATGGGTGGAGTAGGCAAAACAACCTTAGCAAAAGCTGTCTATAATGAAATACATGTTGCATTTGAAGGAAGTAGTTTTCTTTCAAACCTTAAAGAAAGTTCAGAAAAGCCAAATGGCTTAGTTCATTTACAAGAACAACTTCTTAATGATATCTTGAAAAAGAATTTGAAGATTGGTAATGTTGATATAGGAATCTAATCTAATCTAATATATAATAGGAGAATGTTAGGCAGGAGAAGCTAAAAACTTGACACGTGGCGTTTAAAATTGGGCAATTAAACTTGACACGTGGCTTGGGCAATTAAAATTAAAACGTGGCAATTTTAGACAGGAAGGCATAAAATTGCAACATGTGGCATTTTAAAATGCTGCCAAGTGTCATTTTAAGTTAAAAATAATCAAAAGTTGTCATGTTTCACACTTTAACTGAAATACTACTTCCCCTTTCATTAAACGTGACAAAATAACTGGCTTTACAATTTAAAACATCAGAGACTACAACAAACGTACTACAAATATTCAGACAACATAAAACTCACTATCCACCCCTTTAGCGCAGAGTAAGGTAATCTTCTGTTTGAATTCAAAATCTGGGGATAATTTTGGATGTGTGTCAATATCTGTTGTAATATTTTGTTTGAATTCAAAATATGGGAATAATGTTTTAGTTATGCTAAGAATTCAAAATCTGGGGATAAACATGAGATTATTTTATTTGTTTCTTTGTGTTTAAAGTTCTCAATATTCCTACAACAATTTTTTTCCCGTTTCTTTAAAAAGCTACAACTATCGGCATTTGTTGTTGTTGTAGGGTTTTTTTTTCTTCATAAAATGAGTAAGCCAATTTGTATTGGTATCAAAATTCTTTGTTTTTGTTCACAAAATTCATGTTAGCGGCTTCTTTTGCATTCTCAGTTGTAATTCATATGCAGTTTGCTGTTTACTTTTCCAATTCTTTAATCACGTTGATTACCGCTAGCAAATAAAAAATGTTATTATATATTCTGAAATTCCAACAATAAAATTGGTTCAATAACATGAAATTTAAAAGATTTGATTGTTTCTATTTGGTGGGGCTTAGACATTTAAAAAGTAATTCAATTTTTTTTTTTTTGGACTGTGACATTGTATTAGTGAAAATATTATGAATTTTTATTTTGAAAAATTAAACATGAATGTTTTCAATTATATTGAGATTTCAGAGGAGTTGTTCGCTATGATGGATAAGGATGTGTGTCAATATCTGTTGTAATCTTCTGTTTGAATTCAAAATCTGGGGATAAAATGGGATTATTTTACCTTTTCATTTGTGTTTTTTTATCACAGTTTTTGTGGGTTTTACATATTATGCTTATCCTTCTGTTCAAACTATTTCAAAAATTAGATTTGATTCTCTTTGTACAATTTTTTTTCTCTCCAAACGTTTTTCAGTTTGTTTTGATTTCAATTTTATTTTTTTCAAATTAAAAAAAAAATGTATAAACAGTACTTATTACAAATATTTACAAAAATTGTTCGAAAACAATGTCACTGAAACTTTAGTAATATTAGTCATGATTTTTTTTTTCTTCAAATTATCCTAATTTATCATGTTTGTAAATATATATTTTTTTTGAGAAAAAAAATATAGAATACAGGTGATTGCCTTTTATTTCTTTTAGAAATAATTTACAATACGTGAAGTATAGCCATGATTCTTCTTGAATTTTTATTTAATACCTTTATTTTGTTTTGTAGCATTAATTGCTTAATGTTGTTAGTGTACATTTTTCTTTAGTTGAAATATGATTCAAAACAATGTCACTGAAACTATTATTAAATTTATCTTAACTTTTAAACAAAAAAAATAATAAAAAAATTCCAATCTATCATGTTTGTAATTAAATGCAAGTGATTTCTTTTATTTCTTTTCATTATTCTTTCTTAATTTTTATTTAGTTTCTTTACTTTTTTTCTAGCATTAATTTCAAACAATACATTTTGTTTGTATTACACTCTTTAGCTAAAATAATTAACATGGCAGATCTATAATTGATATGCTTTAAGGTTGTTTTAAAATGCATTCCTATTTTTCATTTTTGGTTAAATTGAAATTAAGATAGATGCCAATTTTTCACTTTTAAGTAGAAAAACATAGCATTATGATATAATAACTCAAATTGTTCTCATCCAATTTGTAAATTATCTATTATGTTTGACGCATATATGCTTTTATGCGGATATATAATTTGTAAACACCTGCGCATGTCGCAGGTTATAGAGTTTTCTATTGGTGTTTTTTTATAAGAGATATGGCGATTTTTTAGTTTACGATGTTGTACATTGATAATTTTTTTCTTTATGTTTAATGCACATTATTTACATGCTTAATTGATGGATGTCATTGGCTTTAATGGTTTTATTGGAACAAAAAAAGTATATAGCAAAGACAACTCTTTTCTATTATATCAGTATTTTTCATTTTCTGTTTTAACTTTATATTTAGTGGTCCTGTTCTTATGTTTTTCGATTTTTGTCATTATCTTCTATTCTAATTTGTATATTTTGTTTGATTATAATTGCTTAATTTTCCTTTTTTGTAAATTTTATAATGAATTCAGGGAAACAATGGTGAGAGAGTTTTCTATCGTTGTTTTTGATACAAGGTATAACGATTTTTTAGTTTACACTACTGTTTATTTTATATATATATTTTGTTTATGTGCTTAATTAATTGATCAAGGACATTGCGTAGGAAAAAATAAAGCATAGAAAAAATAATTGATTGACTGACATTGTCTAGATTATGATTGTTAAAATTGGGCTTTTACGGTAGGTATAGCTAAAATGTTGTTTTTTATTATAGTTCCTTTCGTTTTGTACTACATCTATAAGTACAAGTATTTAATATGTTTCAATTTATAAGGATTACACTTTATAAATTTCTAAATTTAATGATTAACCATGATTTAATGATTTTATTTTTATTTTTTTTTATTTTGGGTAGTCAATTAGTTAATTCAATGAGGAGAAGGAAATAAACCAATTAAAAAAAAAAAAAAAAAAAAAAGAGGAGAAATAAATTAGTTAGTGTAATTTCTCAAACTTCTCTCTTTGAAAGTATTTTAAGTAAAGTTATTTTGGAAATGCAAGAGCATTTGTGTTGTAAATGGTCTTTCAATACTCTTCTTTTTCTTTAAAGCTAATTTATAGAAGGGGTTTTTTTTTTTTTTTTTTTGGCTTCATGCTTGAAACTTTATTTTTTCTTTTAAAAAAAAAGTTTTCTTCCATCATGCTTGATGCTTGAAATTTTCTTTAAAAACAACCCGTGCATTGCACGGGCTACAATCTCGTTAATATAATTGAGGAAAGAACTCGTGGAAAAAAGGTTCTTGTTATTCTTGATGATGTTGATGACTTTGAAAACCTACATGCGTTATGTGCAAAGCAATGGCTTGGTCCAGGAAGTAGAATCATTGTTACAACTAGAGATGAACATTTGCTAAGTCAATTGGAAGTAGATGAAAAATATAAAGTAGAAGAATTGAATTATTGAGAATCTCTTCGATTAATCAGTTGGCATACCTTCAAGATGGCCAATCCTTTTGGAGATTATTTAGGGCTTTCATCTGCTGCAGTGTGTTATGCTGGAGGACTTCTATTAGCTCTTGTAACTTTGGGTTCTTTCTTAAAGGAAGAAGCATTGCTGATTGGAAAAGTAAATTGAAAAAATTACAAAGAACTCCTCATGACAAGATTCAAAAAATACTTAAAATAAGTTTTGATTCATTGGAAAAATCTCTACAGGACATATTCCTTGATATTGCATGTTTCTTTGTTGGTATAGATAAAGAATATGCTATCAAAATATTCGATGCTTGTAATTTTTCTTCAGAGATTGATATTTCTATTCTCAAGGAGTGGTCACTCCTGACAATTGATTACCAAAATAAGTTGAAGATGCATAATCTGATTCGAGATATGGGAAGAGAAATTGTTTGTGAAGAATCACCCAAATTTCCAGGAAACTGCAGCAGGTTGTGGTTTCGTGAGGATGTTGTAAATGTACTACACAATCGTACGGTAAGAGGCCTATGCATTTATATATATAAACACATACACACACATGTAAATTAAATATGTGCCAAGCGTGTTTCATGGTTTGAACAGTGTATGAACATAACTCGTAAGTGATTAACTCTTTAAATTCAAGATGAGGAAGTGCATTAGCTTGAATAGTGAATCAAACTTTAAATTTAAAACTTCTCTAAATCAAGTCAGGTAGTTTACAGCATTAAATGGTATGTAATCGCGTTTTAAGCAATTCTAATAATGTTCAAATCACTTTAGTATTGTTTTTAAAATTATGGTGAGAATATATAGGCCTAGTTTAATTCAAAGTTATTGTAGCTTTACACAATATGAGAATGTGCATTGCTCATCCAACAATCTATTTTACTAGGGCTCAAAGAGAGTGGAGGGTCTCATCTTAAATCTCCTAGAACAATTGAAAACTAAAGCATTTAGAGAAATGAAGATTTTGAGATTACTCCAAATCAATGGTGTAGATCTTGTGGGAACTTATGAACATCTCTCCAAAGTGTTAAAATGGCTTTGTTGGCATGAGTGCCCTTTGAAATCTCTACCACAAGATTTTCATTTAGAGAACCTTGTTATTCTTGACATGCAGCACAGTAATCTCGAACAAGTTTGGGAGACGAACAAAGTATGTCTTACAGTGCTTTTTTCACTATTTTAATGTCAAATATATAACTAACAAGAATTTTTTTCTTCTCCTTTTTATTTATTTATTGATAGGTTGCACAGATATTCAACAATTTGAAGGTCCTTAATCTCTGCAATTCCAAATCTGTCACTAGGTCACCAGACTTCTCACAAGTCCCACAACTTGAGATATTAATACTTGAGGGTTGCACAAACCTCAAGGACCTTCCAAACTTCTTAACAACCGCACATCTAAAGAGTATGAATCTTGAAGGTTGTACAAGCTTGGTTGAGATTCACAAGTCTATTGGACTTCAATCAGGACTTGTTTTGCTGAATTTACAAGGATGTGAGAACCTTAGGAATCTTCCAAGTAGTATTTCTAACTTAAAATCTCTTAAAACTCTTGTCTTGTCTAAATGCTTTAGTCTTACGAAGTTACCAAAACAATTGGGGAATATGACAGCTTTAACGAAGTTGTATATGGAGAACACTGCCATTAAGCAACTACCGTCCTCATTCTGCCTTTTGAGTAATCTCGAAACTTTATCATTTCATGGGTGTGAATGTCTCATCGAATCACCAAAGTTTGTTCGAACCTCACGTCTACAGACATTGATACTCGAAGGTTGTACAAGGTTGGTTGAGATTAACGAGTCCATTGGATTTCTAAAAAGACTTTTTTGGCTGAATTTACGAAGTTGTATGAAGCTTAGGAATCTTCCAAGTACTATTTCTAACTTGGAATCACTTAAAATTCTTGACTTGGAGGAGTGCTGTAAAGTTGAAGAGTTACCGGAGCAATTGGGCAATATGACGGCTTTAGCAGGCCTGAATGTGGGGCGCACTGCTATTAAGCAACTACCATCCTCCTTTAACCTTTTGAAGAATCTCAATTATTTAGGTTTTGTTGGATGTAAATATCTCATCAAATCACCGGAGTTCTCAGAAACCTCACATCTATTCAAACTGACATTTGATGGTTGTACAAGTTTGGTTAAGATTCACGAGTCCATTGGACATCTAAAATATCTTGATTCACTTGTTTTAAAAGGGTGCAAGAAGCTTATGAGTCTTCCAATTAGTAGCGCTTCTAATTTAGAATCTCTTAAACATCTTTCCTTGTCTTACTGCTCAAAACTTGACAAGTTACCAAAACAATGGGAGAATATGAAGGCTTTATTGGAGCTGGCTGCAGACGGAGCTGCTATTGAGCAACTACCCTTGAATTACCACACGATTTGACAAACTTCCAAATTTCAAAACCTCTCAATTTGGACCCCTAAACTTTCAATTGTAATTAATTTGAACCCTTCCGTCAGATTTTAAACGTTTATTTGATGTTTTGAGGTTTCGAAAGTTTAGGAATCCAAATTGAGAGGTTTTGAAGTTTAGGTTTTGATGGACCAGACACCTTGGATCCGTGGAAGTTTAAGATTGCATATGACAAATTGGTAATTGTTCTTGGATTTGCCGGCAAACGGGATATTATTTTCCTTTGATGATCGCCTCAGGCACTATGCTACTAAACAGTTGACAATAGGTAAGAGATGCATGATCAATGGGAAGAGCTTGTTTGTCACTATCTTAAAAATGTTGTCGTGGACTATGTATTGCATATTCTCAAATTGAAAGTTTCTCTAATCTTTGTTGTGGAAGATTATGTTTAACTCTTTGGAAGTTCCAAAATCTCCAGGTGGAAGGTTAGTTACTAGTTCTTTTTGGTTCGTGACAATGCATTTCTACATCATTCTCAGTCCTATATGAGGTCACTCTAACACTTGGGACAATTGGCTGGGAAATTCTGGAAATCTTTTTGTAGTTGCTTTTGAAAGACACAGTTTGCTTTCGTTTTCCCTGATGCCATGGACGGATCTAGCTTTCAATTTGGAGAGGGAGTAAGGACCAAATTTTTTTGGAGAGGGATCAATTGGCAAAAAATATCTTAACTTTTTTTTTTCTTACCTTAAAAAATATATATATATATTTTTTGCCTTAATTTTTTTTTTTTCTTGTAATTTGAGGGGGGACTAGGGCCACTCCCAGTCCCCCCCTAAACCTGTCCCTGCGGCTGACACCATATTATAATTTCTTCAAGCATCAAATCAAATTGGATTTCAATATTAGTATTTAGGTAAATTGTCAATTTTAGACTTGAAAATAATTGTTCTTGCCTTCTATACATCACATTTTTCTTGTTCATTTTTTGATTAGGTTTTCCATTGGATGCCATAATGTTTTGTAATGTCACAATTCCATAATAAATTGGTTCATTTTCGCTTTTTTTGCTCTGCATGTTAATCTTATTCTGTTATTCATAAATTCAAATTGGTAAGCATGCTTTGAAAAAAGCTTAGGCATTACAATCAGTTAACAAATCCTATTTGTGTTTACAGGATTGATGTTGCTGAGTGGTTACGCTTTCCTTCCGTGCAGGATGTGT
The DNA here is from genome assembly GCA_006937295.1 of Carpinus fangiana. Classification (NCBI taxonomy): domain Eukaryota; kingdom Viridiplantae; phylum Streptophyta; class Magnoliopsida; order Fagales; family Betulaceae; genus Carpinus; species Carpinus fangiana. Next base: position 39,687,054 of record CM017324.1, on the reverse strand, counting down.
TTGCAGTGGGTTTCTTGAAAGTATTAGAAAACCAACGATTCCAGCTTTGGCTCATGTAAGCAACATATTTACGACCAACTTGTTTTTTTGGGAAATTACATTTTACTCCCCTGAACTATCTACCTATTTGTACTTTTACCTTACCCCCAAACTTTCAATTTGTGGCAATTCGACCACTTTGACATTTTTTTTTTCCAAAATGCCCCTATCACAAAAAAAAATAAATAAATAAATAAATAAATCCAAAATAAATCCAAAATAAATAAATAAATAAAATATGTGATGGGAGCATTTTGGAAAAAATAAGGGTCTAAGTGGTTGAATTGCCACAATTTGAAAGTTTGGGAGGGGGAGGGTAAAGTGTCACATTTGAAACTTTTGAGGTAAAAGTGCAAATTGGTGGATAGTTCAGGGGGGTAAAGCGTAATTTCTTCTTCTTTTTTTTTGTGAAGATATTAGCAATCTTCCTAGCAAACTGTTGTAAGTTAGAGATATCCCTAATAATTAAGTCTTTTTACTCCAAACCTCCAGGGGCTACCACCATAAAAATGTGGTGGAAAAATAGTTTGATGCTTAATATCTGTTGATGGCAGTGTTGATTTCCCAAGATGCTTGTTTGGCCAGACGGCGATCCTAATATGAGATTTCCTATCATGATTGAAATAATGATCTGGATTTTGAGTGGCCATGGTTTTTGCATGACTAAATATGTTGTTATGTTTCTCTTTGGCTGGCAATTTTGGTATTGGCTCTGTAATATGCCTCCTTTTGAGTTTTTAAGGTTGCAGAGCGATAGGGGAAATATCTATCGGTGAGTTTTACAACCTTGTTGTTTGGTTGTTATATTAGCATAATCTAGATTTTGGAGTTAAAAAAGTATCTTTATCTTCTTGTAGGAGTATATGCCTACATACATTTCTTCTCCCTCCCCGTTCCTGGTAGTTGGATCATGGATGACTGGTTTGCGGGGTCTATATAGTAGCGCAGTTTGGCACGTTTCCTTGGGATATGTTGTGCAGAGTGGAAATGGCGCCGCCACATCTCCATGGCGTGAATCCACTTTGAATTCGAAGATCATCTCAAATTATGGACCTTTTTCTTGCACAGGCATGAAGTGAAGAAAACAGTGAACATGTCTACAAATGAATACCCATGATTGTTTGTCCTGTTTTATAGAACCATGCATGTGAATTCTTTTCGTTCCACTCCAGCCATTGATTGGACTGGTGAACCGGCATTGTAGACTGCATAACCTTTAACTGATACATGTTTTGGTATTATGTGTTCGGTTTTTCGGTAAATAACAAGTATGAATTAATTAATTTTGCTAGAGAAATGAACTGGCCTTTATGGATGACAAATTGAAAAAATTTCCCTTGTAGAAAATCCAAGTTCAATTAAAAGCCAGAGCCTGTTTCCATCTGATAGGATATATTATTGGATTGGCATCTTTATAAGGAAACTGGATGCAACTATGAAGTTCATCCTCAAGGAGATGAAATCGCATCTCCTTTTCGCTAGTGGGCTCACAATAATGAGCATCCTATTGGAGTTGCTTCAATAATAGATGTGCGCACGCGCACACCACCAGAAGTATAGAACAACCAAGTCCAATAAAGAATAATAAATAAGGTTTCCATTGTTGTCCTAATCAATCACAAAAAAAAAAAAAAAAACTAGAAAACTAAAGCACGACACAAGAAGGAACACTAAATAATTGGTAAATCCTAAGAACCTAATACCAGTTGTTAAACTAATCCAAATGGATTGCTAATCAGAAAGGCAAGACAAAGGAGGCCAAGCCTTAGATACCTTGTTTAAGCATTGATCGAACCTTCAATGGAAGACCATAAAGCCGTATAAACCCAGCAGCATCAGCTTTGATCATAGATCAAGCTGTCTTCAAAAGAAGAGATATCTTTCCTGTAGAGGCTATAAGGGCTACTTCGGCCTGTTACATTAACAGAACCTTTGTATAGTTTGAGTTCAACTGAACCTGTCGTAGACTCGGTAATCTTCTCCATGAATGCATCCAATGACTCGCGGAGTGGGTCAAACCATCTGCTTGCATACACAAACTCTGCATATTTGAGGGCGAGTGAATCTTTAACTTGCATGGTTTCTCGATCAATAGTTAAAGACTCCAACTCTCGTACAGCGGTGAAGAGGATTGTCCCACCAGGAGTTTCATACGCTCCACGGCTTTTCATACCAACAAGTCGGTTTTCAACCATGTCAACTCGGCCAATTCCATGCCTCCCACCAATCTTGTTGAGTTCTACAAGTAGAGATGCCGGAGAGAGCCTCTTCCCGTTGACTGAAACGGGAAGACCCGATTCTACCCCGATTTCAACATATCTATTGGGAATGATGGCATGGGAAAGAAAAATTATAAAATAGCATACTCATCAATAGAGGGGTCAAATGGAGAACTTGAAATCAAAACTTACTCTGGTACACTCGGTGCATCTTCTGGGTCCACCGTCAACATGTACATATCCTTCTTAGGCTCGATTGCCGGGTCTTCCAGAATGTCACGCTTTAATGGCATAGAATATACACATATGAGAGAGAGAGAGAGAGAGAGAGGTGACCAATTAGAAAAGGCAGAGGCATATGACAAGACAGAGGAGGAATGACTGTACGTAGAAGATGAAGTAGTGGAGAATTCAATTGCAGCATAGCAAAATAGGAAAGGAGAGGGGAATATTACCTCATGGCTAAGGTGCCACAAGTTCCTGTCCCGGCTGTATATGGATTGTTTTGTGACTGGGACGGGCACATTATGCCTCTTAGCATATTCAATAGCATCTTCTCTTCCTCTAATATTCCATTCCCTCCAAGGAGCTACAACATTTAGCTTGGGATTCAGAGCAAAGAATGTAAGCTCAAAGGGAACCTGATTACACAAAACAGCTAGCGAGATTCAAGAAGGGGTCATAAAGCCTAGAGCTCAATCACAAGGCATGCCTGATCATTTCCTTTTCCTGTGCATCCATGAGAGACAGCATCAGCTCCAACTTCTTTCGCAACATCCACCATGGCCTGTTTTTTTTTTTTTTTTAATGAAATTGTTTTAAATAAGTAAATACATACAAGTCCATACAGAAAAAGGAAAGAAACTTCTTCAACAAAAAAAAAAAACTAGTACAATGTAACAAAGTTCTACGTATGAGCTTACTTTTGCAATAACAGGGCGGGGCCGGCGGGCCATGGAAGCTCCCAGCAAATATTTCCTCTCATAAACAGCACCAGCTCTCAAGCAAGGAAATACGTAGTCTCGCACAAATTCCTCCTCAAGTCCTTCGCCACTAACTGAGAAGCCCCACTGGCTTTAGCCTTCTTCTCCAAGCCTTCCAATTCCTCTACACCCTATGAATTTTAGCACTCAAATAAGACAAGAAGGAAGTCAGTAATACAAGTGGTCAGGTGGAAATGAAGAGTATCATCTGAAAACTATATATCTGACCAACATCCGCTGTGAAGCAAACTACTTCACAGCCATAGTTCTCCCTGAAATGGGAAAGTTAGAAAAAAAAAAAAGACTAAAAAAAAAATTGCATAATTAGGGCAGCATATTATAACATTTAAAATGAAATGACTGCACAAGTTTCTTTTTTCTTTGTAAATATTTGACAAAATCTACAAAAGAAAATGTCAAGCGTAGAACAAACATTTGATGAGGCAAAATTATGAATAGCAGAAAACAGGGAGTATGAAACAGGAAAGATACCTTAGCCATGGGACAATGACAGATGTGTCTAAGCCACCACTATAGGCTAGAACAACTTTGTCCAGTTTACCACGTAATCCTCCAGCCTTTGTAGCTTCCATAACTGCATCTCGAGGCCAAATAATAAGAAGCGTTACAAAAAAACAGTTAAATCTCAATCAATGCATTAAAAAAAAAAAAAGAAAGAAAAAAAGACAATAACTTCAACCTGGTTGTCGTATAAATTTGGTGTTTTGTACCTTCAGTAAAAGGAGATACCTTAACTTTAAACACAAAAAAATAACATAAATCCTTCACACCAAATAATTTTCTTTCCCTTGACAAATTATTTATAGACAAAATACTCATTGATAAAACCATAAGAGCCACCGTCTTAGTTGATTTTGGAGACTCCAGTGTTGAGAGTCCAGAGATAGGTGAGGGTTTTATGCAGTGGCGGATATAAAGGAAGGGCGGGCCGGAGCGTTTGCCCCTCCAAAAAGTTTTGAAATTTTTTTAAAGGGTAATTTTTTAAATTTTCTTGACCCTAATCTCTACTCCTTCTCCTGCCCCCCAAAAATTTTTTAAAAAATTATTATTTTAGTTCTGCCCCTCCTAATACGAATTTTTAGATTTGCCACTAATTCTATGGTGTGTAGTAAGCATTGGCTTAGAACAAATGAAAAAGTCCAGGAGATTTATGAGATTTATTCAAATTAAGGATATGGTATTTACCGTGTTTTCATGTGTTTTTATTAATTACCTAATGTCTTATTGTCTTTTATTAAAGGCTGTAAATTAAGGTTTTAAAATAAAATATAAAAAATAAAGAAAAAAAAAAACCAAACTGTGCCGGGACAAACGGGTTTGAAACCCTACCCAAGGCCTAATTTATGACCCGAATAATTTTCATCTCCATGCCGCCGGGTTAACCTTATGGGTTTTTAAACCCTACTCGTTTCACCCTATGGGTGACACGAGTGCCTCACCACCCAGAGACCAGCGCCGCCACCACCTCACGCTGAATGTAGCGTTTTTGTCAGTGCCACCACCGTTTACCTACGAGTCACGCGGCTTGGACCGTCGTCAGCCATCCTCATGCAGTGGGGCTGCTTCGCCGCCTCACAAGACGGAAAGCATCGTTGGGCCACCGCCGTCAAGCCTTATGCGGTGGCCACCTACGGCTCAAGCGGCGCTAATGGAGGTCCTATCTCCCTAATGCCGTCAATCGGCGCGCCACTGTGTGACACGTAAACCGCAACACCCAACAGCGACACCAAAATCCTTCGCAACCACTCCAGACGGTTGCTCACAGTTACAGAGGATGCAGTGCAGTGCTTCGATGAGCACCAACACGAACCTCAGCCTCCATGGACGCGACTTATGCACTTAATTAGTGTCTCATGCAAACCGAGAATCAACAACAAAACTTAATGCAGAGGAAAATAGCATACAAAACATGCATTATGCTAAAATATACAACGAAAATCATTCAGAACTACCTTCCGCCATGTTTACTCAAAAGCGAATAAAAAAACTCAGCAACAAAATAACGTAATAGAGAAGCGTCTTCACCGCGCCTACTAATATCTAATTTATGAAATATGTACACCGACTTTGTTTATTGGTATACCAGCTAATATCAATGAATAAAAATTCTAATGATTTTGATTCCGTAATTAATTGGGAGCCTTAAGCCTTAATGTCCCAAATTAGGAAAATGATCCTCTCCGGTCCATAATTGACCGGACATGATCCAGTTAAAGGATTTTCCAATACAAATCTAAGGCTGCAGAAAAAGACACATAATTTTCTTAATAAAATAACTTATCCCAACGTTAACTTTGAACGTTAACTGCAAACGTTAAGTGTGCAGCACCAAAAACCAAGAATTTAATGATGGGAAAAGCTGCAGAATAAGAAAAGTCAAACAAAAAAAAACCCTTCTGTGTGCAACTTAAGGGAATAGGGAGAGTCACACAAAGAAAAAGACAAAAAAAACTAAACGATAGGAAACAACTAAAAAAAAAAACTGTTCTTTTTTACTGTAAGAATGGAAACAATTGAGAAAGACAAAAGATAGAGCGGCAAGAACATTTCCCTTGTAGGTACACGTTCTTCTTTACTTTTTTTTATTTTTTTTTATTGTAGCGTTGAAACTTTTGAATTGTTTTGTTTGACTTTATACATATATGTTGAAACTTTTGAATTGTTTTATTTGTCTTTATATATATATTGTGATTTTTTGTTTATTATTTTTATTTCTATTAGTATATAGATAACTATTGAGATTAATAGTTATATCTTTTGAACATTTGTTTCTGCCCTAACATTATTCTTAGTTGTTAATGTAGATATTAGAAAATGCATACTAACAATATATACAAAAAGTCGAATAGCAAATAAATGGACTATTTTCTTTTTTTTAGTCATAAAGTTTGAGATGTTTGTCATATTTGTGTAAGATTTGAAAAAACAAATGCTTGGCTTGGAATTTGAAACCTTTAGATCGTTTATTATGAATAATATTATTTGAATAATTATCGGTGAATATTATTAATTTATGAACACTTTGAATTAATGTGTTTGTTTGCTAATATAATTTCTTTTAAGGATAACAATATATGGATGTCTCACTTGAACATTTTGTGTCTCCAAATGTGCCAACAGAACTTACACCATCAAAAGGCATGGAATTTGAACCAGATGAGAGTGCATACAGCTTTTATAATGAGAATGAAAGAATTGCAGGTTTTAGTATTAGAAAATAGTATGTGAACAAATGTAAAAAGACCGAAATTGTTACTTCAAGGAGGTTCGTGTGCGGGAAAAAGGGACTTCGATATATAGACAAACGTAATAGTAACATAAAAAAGTCTCGAGCAGAAACAAGGTGTGAATGCGATGCACGTTTAGTTATTATGTATAATTGAGATAGTGGCAAATACATAGTGAGTGACTTCATTGCTGAGCATAATCACAATCTTCATCTCTCAACAACTGTACACATGATGCCATCACAACGAAAAATGTCTACAACTCAAGCTATTGAGATTGATTTAGCATATGAATCAAGTTTAAGTCTAAGGATTCTTATCAGCTTATGAGTAAGCAAGTTGGTGGAGGTGATAACCTTGGTTTTACCAAGCAGGATCATAAGAATTATTTACGCAATAAGCGACAAAGAGCCTTGAAGTTTAGGGAAGCTGGAAGTTTGGAAAGGTATTTCTGTAATCAACTTAAACAAAATCCTTCTTATTATTATGCTTTTCAACTAGATATTGAAGAGTTGATTACTAATATTTTTTAGGCTGATGCAAGAATGGTCATTGACTATAGTCATTTTGGTGATGTAGTAACGTTTGATACAACATATAGCACAAATAGAAATGCAAGACCGCTTAGTGTATTTTTGGGACTTAACCATCATAGAGAGATTGTCGTATTTGGAGCTACACTGTTGTATGATGAAACAATTGAGTCTTTTGTATGGTTGTTTGAGACTTTCCTAGAGGCAATGTCTGGAAAAAAGCCAATTACTATTTTCACCGGTCAAGATGCAGCAATGTCAGCCGCTCTTTAGATAGTGATGCCTGAAACGTATCATGCGTTGTGTAGTTGGCATATGTGGCAAAATGCTAATAGGCACTTGGCTATTTACTTAAAGGTGGGTCCTGATTTAATAAAGATTTCTTAGCATGTGTCTATGAATACAATGATGAAGATGACTTTCGCTCTGCTTGGAATATCATGTTAGAAAAGTATGATGCTCATGAAAATAAATGGATAATAGATATATTTAAATTGAAAGAGAAATGGGCCAAAGTATATATAAAGAGGACATTTATTGCAGGAATCAAGAGTACACAACTTAGTGAGAGATTCAATTGTGACTTGAATGATTGTTTGCGTACTGATCTCAATATACTAGAATTCTTCACTAATTTTGAAAGAGTTGTCAAACAAAAACGTGACAAGGAATTAGAAGCAGAATACAACTCTAGACAAAAATTACCAAGATTGAATCTCAAGAACTCACCTATGCTGAATCAAGTATCAAAAGTGTACACACCCAAGGTGTTTAAGTTATTTCAAAATGAAGTTGAAGAGGTACCTCCACTTTCCATTATAGACCACAATGAAAGTCAAGAGACACATAGATACGTTGTTGGAGTTTTCAATGGACATGGAAAATACAACATTATGTGGAATCCATCAGATCAAACTTTGTCTTGCAGTTGTAGAAAGTTTGAGACATTTGGTATTTTGTGTCGGCATGGTTTAAAAATTCTTGATGTGTGGGATAGCAAGCTAATTCCTGATAGATATATTCTAAAGAGATGAAGAAGAGATGCAAAAGATGAGAATAAAAAACAATTCCAAAAGAATGACATTGAGTTAGATACTCGATTAGAATATGCAAACAGGTATCGAACTTTGTGTCCTAAATATATTCAATTGGTAAATGAAGCATATGAAACTGAAGAAAGCTTTAATATCCTAAACGCAGCTGTTGCAAATTTGAAGAAAAGACTTTGTGATGCAAATAATTGTCAAGCTAATGCGCGCAGAAGAAGATAATATTAGCCTTTCAACCAATATTGTAGACAAAGAGGATCAACCATGTGTTTCAATCACAGTAGGGCCAAAAGGAATAAAGAAAAAGGAGAGTTATCGTAATAAGAAACGTCGACCCAAACCATGGATAGAAAATATAAGGAAACCCAAAGAAAGCACGTCAAAGAATCAAGCAAAGGAAATCATAGTGTCAAAGGTAGTCTACTAAATTATCTTTATTGTATTTCCATGTTCAAATTTGTTTTTATGTGATTATAGTATATTATTAATCTTATTAAATGAATACGATTTTTACAGGGTATAGAAACACATGATTGCATGACACAGAAGAGCAACGAGGATATCACATATAGTCATGTTCCTAGCTTTACTCAAATATCTAGGGTAATATATTCATAAATATTATTTTTAATTTGATATTATTAATTACGAAGTTTCATACAAGCAACATTTAGCTGACTTAGTGATAAGCTTATAATAAATTCAATTATGCCTTATTTTATTTATGTCATTTTTTTTTTTATTCTCTAGGTACTTGCATCTCGTCGTTTTCCTAATCAAAACTTTCTACAAGAGGAATCAACAAAAGAAGTTCAAAAATAAAGGTATATTACTTTTCTAACACCTTGTCTTTTTTTTTTAATTAAAGTTTTAAGTCAATAAGTTGGTTGATTTTTTTTTTTTTTTTAATTCATCAAGAAGCAAAGGAAAGAGGTGGATGTGAGAAGTATACGTTGTTGGCAAAAAGAAAGCAAAGGAAAGAGGAGGATGTGAGAAGTATATGTCGTTGGCAAAAAGAAATCAACATGCGCTCAGAGATGATGTTTTTGTAGTTTAAAAATTTAATCATTTTGTCTTGAACTATATTTGACCTTATATTTTGCTTTAATATTGCTTCGAAGTGTTTGCTTACGATATAAAATTCTTGATGTGCCGATCAAATATTACTTTTTGAATGAACAAGTATTTGAATTGGTTTGTAATTCCTCACCACCAATATGTTTGGGATTTCTATTACCATGGCCACAATAATAGTCATCGTCATTTTGTGTTGATTTTACAGATTACTTCTTCAAAATCAAAGGAAAATAGATTTGGGAGATAACCTCCTTTCTCTTTATAAAATACTGCAAAAATGGAAAGTTACAATAAAATTAGAATGATTAAATCTATTCCAAACAATTACCAAATCAGAGGAAGGAAAGTTACAATAAAAATAAAATGATTAAATCTATTCCAAACAATTACCAAAACAGAAGAAGGAAAGTTACAATAAAAATTGAATGATTGAGAATTTATTCCAAACAATTACCAAAACATAGGAAGAAAAATTTCAATAAAATTGAATCTATTCCAAACAATTACCAAAACAAAGGAATGCAAGTTATATAATTATTGAATCTATTCCAAACAACTACCAAAACAAATCTTGTTTTCTAAAAGATTTACAAATACGCAACCTTTCACTCATTCATATCCTAATCTCAATCTTGTTCCAAGAGGTTACCTAGATGACAGATGATTCTCACCCAGTATAACATCCAAAGATGCACTGTATTATTCTTAACTCTGGGTGTTTTGTCAATAGTGAAAAAATCTAAATACCTGTTACACTTTTATTCCAACAGAAGAATAGTAAATATAATTGTGTATTTGTCTGTCTGCATGTTTGAAAAGTGCATTACTTATTGAAGAACTTCCATAATCACTTGAAAAAAAATAAGGGTATTTAGAAATACAAATTTCCATGAACAATCTCTATCATTATTGAATCTAAGAAAAAAAAAAAAAAAAAGAGAGAAAATTATAATGACCCACGAATTACAAAAGTCCAAAAATGAATAACCCAGAAAAAAAACTCTGGCAACTTCGTCAACACCGTCGTCCAGCTCAAGATCTCTCGTCCAGAAAAAAAAGTTGTCGTCAACGCCGTTGTCCAGAAAAAAACTTCACCGTAACGACCACAAGATCTCCGTCAACGCTGTCCAGCTTCGGTCATTCTCCATCGCCAACGGCACCGCCATGGTACCCCAACAATCCTTCCCCTCGACGGCGGCAAGTTCTGAGTCGGCAGGTTTTGAGTCGGTGAGCTCTAAGCCGACGGTGAGTTCTCTACAGACGTTGGGATGGAGGTTTTGAAAGGAGTTCTTGGTTTCTGGTGACCAAGTAAAAAACTTAAACATTGCAGAGTTAACGTTCAAAGTTAACGTTGGGATAAGTTATTTTATTAAGAAAATGATGTGTCTTTTTCTGCAGCCTTAGATTTGTATAGGAAAATCTGAGCCTTTAACTGGATCCTGTCCAGTCCATTATGGACTGGAGAGGATCCGAATCCCCAAAATTATGGTAAATAAGTAATTAAGAATGACATTAATATCATTTGATTCTCATAAAATCTCATATAATTAAGAATGACATTAATGATTAAGGGTGAAATAGCGGTTGCGGTTAGCGGTTAGTGGCTAAAACCGCTAACCGCCTAGGCGGTTAACCCCCCGATTAGCGGTTAACCGGATGGTTAACCGGATGCGGTTAACCGCTTTTCTACTAACCGTTTTTTATTGGGTTTTTTTTTTTTTTTGGCCGGTTTTGGGCTCACTTTAAACCCTTGTTTTGCTTACTTTAAACATTTTTTTCCTCTTTCATGACCATTTTAGCATTAAAAATTGTTAGTTTAAAGTGAGCATTATATGTTGGACCATTATATCAAAATCTTGTTGGTCACCTTCTACAACATATAACATACGAATAAAATTACAACAAAATTATCGTTTTGGGTTATGAAGTAATGAATATATAGAAGTGCAAAACTACGTTGTTTTGCACTTCTATATTATATAAATAATAAAAATATAAAACTCAAACAAAAGTCAAAGGTGGGGGGAATCAAAATCGGGACTCCAGAGTAAAATAGGCACATAATAATTACTAGGTTACAATAACTCATTATTATTTATTATATGAAATATATATATAATATAAATATATATTATATTTTAAAAAAAGACGGTTAGCGGTTAGGCGGTTTTTCAAAATCCACTAACCGCTAACCGTTTTCAAAACGGTTAGCGGTTAATACAAATAGCAGATAACGGATGCGGTTAGGCGGTTTTAAATTTCACCCCTATTAATGATATTAATTATTAGTGGGTTTTTGAAAACCGCCAACTGCTTTTTTTAATATAATATATATATACACATATAAAATGGAAAAATAAACTCAAAACTGAAAATTGGACCAAAAGGAAGAAAAAAAAAAGTGAAAAAAAAATTTTAAATTGAGCCCAAAAACAAAACCTAATTTTCAAATTCGGGAAAAAAAAAAAAAGCCAAAACAAAACACCAAAAAAACGATTAGTAAAAAAGCGTTAACATGATCACCCCAACTTGCTGCACGTGAAACAACTTTACAAGGTTATATCCTAGAAAATCTTACCTAAAGATACATAAAAAAATGAGAATGTTGCTTGAACAGTGACCTTCGTTTTTCTTTTCTTTACCTTCTTTTTCTTTTCTTTTTCTTTTTTTTTTTTAATGTCAAATTGCGATTTTACTCTTTATTATTTGATTGATCCATTCAATTGGCTAGGAATAAATGGTTTTATTTCAGTATATTTTGATTTTGTTAACATGCCCACACAAGGAAAGAGAAAATGAAGAATCAAATTAGAGCATTCACAATGGATGAGCTAATTTTTTATGTAAAATAGCTCATCAAAACTCAATTTATCTAGTTTAGCTAATAACTTTTTAAGGACCTCCTACATCCGATTAGTTATATTTTTATTTATATAATTTAATTTTAATTATTTTTTTTATTTTTTATAATGATTGTATTTTTCTTAATATCTTATTTTTCAACTTTTGAGAAAAAAGTGATGTGGAAAGAGAAATAATAGGAGAAAATTTTGGAAAAAATGAGATGTGAAAGAGAATAGTAGGAGAAAATTTTGAAAAAAGAGAAAACAGGTGAGAGAAACAATAAAAAAAACGTAGAAGAAAATTTTGTGAGAGATAGTGGGAGAAAAAAACAGACGTGAGAGAAAATGTAGGAAAATAGCTCTTTCAATATTACCGCTACATGTAGCTTTTTTTTTAGCTCATTTAACAAAAAATTTATTCTACATTTTTTTTAGCTTATCCAATGCAGATGGTATTTTATCAATTTAAAGAGTTATTTTAGATAAAAATGACATTTAGCTCTTCCATTGTGAATACTCTTAGTGACTTTTACTTTATAAGACGTAGTCTATAATTGATTGAGTTACTCCTTGGAGATAATATGTTTGTCTTTTGGGATGCCTTCTAAAAACATTATTTTCGTTTGCATTGTTTTGCAATTTGGCCCTTATTTAATTTGCCGATTGAACTGATGTTGTGATCAGGAATAAAGGAATTTAATTCATTTGTTTTCGTCTCTTTGCGATTGCAGGGTTCCAAGAAAGACATGCCTTCATCGTGTACCCTTGGATCCGCCCAAGCCCAATATGAGCCGTTAAATAAAAGTAAACAAAACGAAATAAACACAGCAAACGAATGGTACTGATTTTTACCCTGCGAAAACAAACAAATTAAATTTCTTTATTCCTCACAATATTAGTTCGACGGGCAAACTGACTAGGGCCAAATCGCAAAACAATGCAAATGAAAAATATTGTTCTAGGTGTACCAAAAGACAAAACAAGCCAAAATAAAATCATTTATTCATTGCCAATTGAATGGGTCAATAAGATAATGAAGGGCAAAATGATAATTTAATGTTATCAAAGAAAAATTACTGCTAAACCGCCATTCCCACTTTTTATATATCTCGATCTAAAGTAACGGTAGTGATATATTTAGAGCTGTCTATAAATCGATTGGGATCTGCAGCAATGGTTGGAAAATTTCCCATCAGTTTTTTTTTTTAAAAAAAAAATTTGGCCCTTAAATCTCATCCAAGGTCTACAAGCTGCCACATGTCCCATTAACTAAAAAATAATATTTTATTATTTAAATGGTAAAAACAAAAGAAAAGTCCACGTATATACCCCTTTCAAACTGTCACCAAATTGACAATATCCTCCCTAAACTTTCAACTGTGACACCAGCCTCACTATTTTAACAATCTACTTTTACTATTATATTTAAATATCATTTTTCAAAGATTTATTTATTCTTAGAAAAAAAAAAAGAAACTAAAAGCAAAAAAGAAGAGAGAAAAATGAATTGTTTAATCAATATGTGAGTGGATAGTAAATTTTAAGTTTGATGATTACTGTTTACATTATCAAATTTTTTTGTTAAACTAGTAAGACTGAAAAATGGTCATTTAAGTTATTTTGATCAAATTACCTCACCAATTTAACTAAAAATGAATTTGGTGAGGCTATAAAGAAATAAAAGAATGCTCTTACAGATGAACATTCTGGGAAGTCCTTAACAACAATATATGCTTTGAATAAATTGTCCCCAAAAAAACTTGTATCCAGAATTATTGTTACTCATTTAGCCATTTCAAAAACCTAACAAATTCCTTTATTCCTCGCAACATCACTTCAATTGGCTCGGCAAAGTAAGGGCCAAATAGTTATTTTGCACAGCAAACGAAAATAATGTTATAGAAGACATGCTAAAAGACAAAACACATTATTTGATCAATAGGTTAATCGAATCATAAATCATAAAATAGAAGTTTTTAGTTTAAATTTTTTCTTTCCCTTCTGCATGTAAAAAAAAAAAGAAAAAAAATATATTTAAATAAATCATTTATTTCTCACCAATTGAAAAAGGTCACCATTCAACCGACATTCTCACTTTCTATATATCTTTAAATAAAGATTTCTTAGGCACGCGCATGCAAGGGCACGTCCTTTCCATTCCTTTATTTGAATTGAAAAACATGCTGGCACCTTCTTCTTTTTTTTTCTTTTCTAAGAACATGCGAACTTGCTGGCACTTTTGTTTCTTTATTATTTTTCTATGAACATGCGAATATGCTGGCACTTTTATTTTTCTAGAGAACATGCTGGCCACTCTATAATATTTATATATTAACAGCTACAGATGTCCCATGTATGTCGACAATCTGTACATGATTGAAATTAGCGGACACAAATTAATATTTAGAAAATGTTAGAGGTTCTCTTTGTAGATATTTTTTGATGTTCTTTTAGTTTTACGTAAAACATGATTTAAGAAAAAAATAAAATTGTAGTGACATTCACTACCGATTTTTTTAGATATTAACACAAAAATTGAGGTATTAATACCAAACTTGTGAGGCATTAGCACCAAAATTGAGGTATTAGCATCAAATTAAAAATGATTAAATTCATTTTGAGTGATACCATCCTTAAAGGGTTAACCTTCCACCTTTAGGTTTTAGTTTTGAATCCAAAAACAAGTTTTAAAACATTAGAACCTAACTATTAACTCATAAAAATTAATCGGTTAGCAAAAAAAGGTACTACAATTTTATTTTTTTTTAAATTATGTTTTACGTAAGACTGAGAGAACGCAAAGAGAGTACTACGAAAAGAATCCCTAACAAACCCCTTAATATTTAGACGTGGAAACTCGCACTATGAGGATGATAAATGTATGTTCTTATATTCAGAAAATTACAATAAAAACGCATTATAGAATGGCAAAGCAGCTTTCAGGCGGTCACTCCACCACCGACCCAATTGTTGACTCAGACCTACGTACAGAATCTTTTGTTTTATATATAGTTGGGATGGCACGCACACTTGTGCTTAATTTAATGTGTTATATTGTATTATTATAATTGTTAGTATTATAATTTTAATATCATACATATATTATATTATAAAATAGATTTGATATTTAAATTATTAAACAAATATATACTGATTTTTCTAAACAAATTAATAAAGTAAATTATAAAATTGAGTAAATATGATATACCAAAAGAAAACAAGAGTTAATTTAGATGGCACACATATATAATTATTACTTCAAATCAAAGGGTATTAAAAAATATATAGCACATTCAAGTTCATGGTGTTTATCTCAAACAACCTATAAGTACAATTCCATCAAATGTTTTTTTTATTATAATGTATCATGGACTTTGAAAAGCTATGAAGTTTAGAGTGAATTATGTTTCCATAAATAGCAAAACTTTGAAAGTGTGCATGTATGAATTATCACCATAATAACATATCGATTTTTATATTTCCCATTCAACGGTCCTAATAACATGTATATAAACATTACCAACAATATGCCACCATCCAAGCATGCAACTAACTGGATCCGACCAATCCATTAGGAACTACAATTAGCACAAGTTTGCTATCATGAGTTTTAATTTTCAAAAATATATTTGTTTCTCTTCATCTTGCATGTTTGCTTGATACTAAAATTTGTTTCAAAATTCGTCACTTTGCAATTTAGTTATTGGTCAAAGTAGTAGAGGAAGCTACAAATTCTTAAGTTGTGTGAAAATTGATTGATCTTCATTTGGTGACTCTTAAACAGTAGTAATGTTGAATCTTTGAGGTGGTCTTTTACGTTCATCAATTAATGTAACTCTTGGTCGAATAATGAATTTTTGTTCTGAAGAAAGCCTCGCAAGAATTTGTATATTAGTAATGTCCTTTAATTTGTAATAGAATATAAGTACAAGAGGTTTGATGAATCATAAAAGTAAGGAGATAAAAGGGACAGAGAGAAGGGTTTGATGGTTTATTTATTTATTTTTTTTTTTTAAAGCTTATATTATAGCTAATAGTATGTAAAGGGAAGGAAATATAAAAGAGTTTATATAAATTTGCATAATTGAACAATGATGTTGTTGTGAGTGCACTTGTGAGTGTTGTGTCCCACATTGAGAAAATATAAAAGTAAAGAGTGCTTAATATACCTAAGTGGACCTTAGCCCATTAGCTTAGGCTTTTGGGCTAGAGTTGTGTTCAATTATGTATATTAATGTGCTCTTGGTATAAACTCCATATCGCTTTAATCTCCCAACAAATGGTATCAGAGCCACGGTTACTTTCCTGGGATGGGTGTCTGGATGCGTCGGGTTTGGAGTTGTGTCCCTTTCCGCAACTCTTGACGTGAGACACTCTTGGAATGTAGAAAGACTCACAAGCGAGGGGGAGTTTGGTCAATGTGAAGAGACTCACAAGTGAGGGGGAGATTGTTGTGTCCCACATTGAGAAAATATAAAAGTAAAGAAGAGTGCTTAATATACCTAAGTGGACCTTAGCCCATTAGCTTAGGCTTTTGGGCTAGAGTTGTGTTCAACTATGTATATTAATGTGCTCTTGGTAAAAACTCTATATTGCTTTAATCTCCCAACAGTTGTATTATAATTAAGTAATAACTTTTATAATAGAAGAAGAAGAAGAAGAAGAAGAAGAAGAAGAAGAAGGGAAACATATATAAGTATACAAACATAAATTCTGAGAAAATAAAGCCCAACATTTATGTTTTCTTTTATCTTATTTCATTTTCTAAGCAATCAAATAAGCTACCTCAAACGACATATCAATAAGATTCTCTGATCTCTCTCGATCTGGTTCTAATATTTATTTCTTAAGGAAATGCTGAAATATTTGTCTATTGTAAGTTGTATCTTACATATATATTTCATAAACATGTTATTGGACTAATTATTAGCCGTTCAATCATATGAGAAATTTCCAATTTATGTACTGAAAATAAATTATATATATCATGCAATAATATTGGTCCATCAGTGGTACTCATCTTACATACCGGCATGCGTTTGTAGTACATAACATGAGAAACACTTAATTTGTCGATTGAACTGATGATGTTGTGAGGAATAAAGAAATTTAATTCATTTGTTTTTGTCTCTTTGCTGGGTGTTCCAAACAAGACATGCCTTCATCTTGTACCCTTGGATCCGCCCAAGCCCAATATGAGCCGTTAAATAAAAGTAAACAAACGAACTAAGCACAGCTAACGAATAGTACTGATTTTTATTTTTTACCTTACTAAAAATACGAAAACAAACGAATTAAATTTCTTTATTCCTCCCAACATCAGCTCAATCCGCAAAACTAAGGGCCAAATTGCAAGACATTAATGCAAATGAAAATACTGTTCTAGGAGTACCAAAAGACAAAACAAACCAAAATAAAATCCAAAATAAATGTTGACGTTGTTTGTAAAAGCTTTTGTTTGCAACTATTTATCAATGAATGAGTATGCAATATTATTTAAAAAAAACCAAAAATAAAATCATTTATTCAATTATCGCCAATTGAATGGGCCAATAAAATAATGAAGGGCAAAATGATAATGTGATGTTATCAAAGAAAAAATTATTGTTCAACCGCCATTCCCACTTTTTATATATCTCTAAAGTAAAGTAAAGATAGTGAATTGATATATATATATATATATATATATATGGGTTAAATACCTTTGAACCATGTGATTTAACAACTTCATTTTTTTTTTCTTAAATTTTAGTTTTTATCACAGATGATACCTCAATTATTTATAGAGAGGAAGATTAATATTTTTTAGTTTATGTTTAGGTTTAGGTTTACCATCCACACAAACAAGTATTTTGTTGTTAGCTTTTTCGTTTTTGCTTTTCCAAATTTTCTCTTTTTTCTTTCTGGTTGAGGAGTCCTCAGACCTTATTCCATTAATTCCTTGCGCCTGGAATGGAGCTAAGGGAAGCAAAGTCAGTATTTACAATTACCTCGAGATCCCTTTCAATTGTGGGTTTCTCTTGATGGTAGAGAGGACCTAAGGGTCTATTTTCGGTAAGAAAATTACAGGGAAAACACAGTAATTACAGGGAAATTACTGTGAATTTGAGTCCTAATATATATTAATAAAACCGGCTATCCTGTATGAATAACCGGATACAACCGAAACCGGCCGGTTAAGCGGGTCTCAGTTACCCGGTTCCAGTTTTCCAAAATTAGGAACCGGGGTACCCCGTTTACGGTTCTCAGTTTTAGCCAATCAACTCCTGACCACTTATTTTTTGCCCTGAAAATATATGACACCCATTTAAATTATAAACAATTTTTGGGTGCTGAAAAAAATCAAGATTAAATGCATAAAATTAACCCTAAATCAATTTGAAGGTAACAAACTACAAAGAATGCAAAATTCACCTGTTATCATATCTCCGAACCTTATATATTTGAGAGGAAGAGAGAGCATTTGCATCGTCTGAGTATGAGAGAGAGAGAGAGAATTTAATTTGAGAAATTGAGAGGGACTGAACCACTAAGGGAGAGAGAGAGGGAGAAGAGAAAGGGAGAGAAGAACCCGGAAGCTTGAGAAAGGGAGGAAAAAAAAAAGAAAAAGAAAGAGAGAGTGGATAGTGGATAGTGGGAGACAAAGAAATAAAGAAATTTATATAAAACAAAGTGAGTGGTGGGAAGGAGAAATGATGAGAATTTCACCTATTTTAATTATTTATTCTTTTTTTTTTTTTTCTAAATTTGTGTATGGGCAGTAGAGTTGTCGCCTGTGGGGCTCTATTTGTGATGGAATTTGCTAGATTTTATTTATTTATTCTGAATTGTGTGTGGGCTGTTGCTTTCTCAATTTTTATTTTTTTAAAAGGTTTGTTAAGGGTTCTTTCCGTAATGTTCTCTTGGCGTTCTCCTAGTCTTACGTAGAATATGATTTAAGAAAAAATAAAATTGTAGTACCCTTTTTTTGTCAACCGATTAATTTTTATGAGTTAATAGTTAGGTTCTAATGCTTTAAAACTTGTTTCTGTATTCAAAACTAAAATATAAGGGTGGAAGGTTAATCCTTTAGGGATGGTATCACCCAAAATGAATTTGATCATCCTAAATTTGGTGCTAATGCCTCAATTTTGGTGCTAATGCTTCAATTTTGATGATAATGCCTCAAATTTGGTGCTAATGCCAAAAAAAATCGGTGGTGGAGACCACTACAATTTTATTTTTTCTTAAATCATATTTTACGTAAGATTGAGAGAATGCCGGGAGAACCTACGGAGAGAACCCCAAGCATTTTCCTTTTTTTAATTGTTCTTGCCTTATTGGGGCCTTATGAAATTGGGCCTTTTAAATTACTTATTTTTTATGGTTAGAAGCTTAAATTTTGATGACATTTTTTTTTTTTTTTTTCTGGCCTTATTAAAAAAAATTTGGGCCTTAAATTTTTTTTTTTTTTTTGTTTTGGGGGGGGTGCTTAATATGCCGGGGCCCTAGGCGAGCACCTAACTCGCCTAGTGGTCTAACCGGCCTTGCAAATGAGTAATTTTAGTAGGACACAAGTAGGCATTATAAAATTACTATTTTTTTCCCCTCCCCTTCTTTTGTGTGAACATGTCAAAAAAAAAAAAAAATACTCATTTTTTTTTAACATATCCACACAACGGAAGAGAGATGGGATATTCAAACTAGTGACCTCCACTTCATGAGGTATGGTTCACAGCCGATTAAGTTATCCCTTAGAGACTTCTAAAATTACTTATTACAAAGTCATAAATATAAACAAAAAATTCTTACAATTAAGTACAATGTATATACAATAAAAAATTCTTGCAATCAATTGCTTGAAATAAAAATTCTTACGATCAAAGGCCAAAAAAGTGTTTAACCATATATATATATACAAAGGATCCTGTAAATCTGAGACAGCAACTGGTAGGTGGGGGATAGAGCTTTGTGTATATATAAATATATAGCTTTGTGCATACACAAAGCTCTATGCAGCTTTCGGCTCCCCCACCGACCAGTTGCTGTCTCAGATTTACAGGATCAAAGTACAACAAAAGACAAAGCTCCGACAAATTTCCCTCTCTCTCTCTCGCTCACTTTCCCTCCTCCCAACGGTCTCACCTGAAAATCTGTATTTTTCGTTACCCAGAAGTCGTAATCCAAATATCGGCTATCAAACCCATAAACTGAGCGTTAAACCCATTAATTTTGTTGACATTTCTCACTTCTCCCCTAAACTACTCCCACCATTGACCATCCCTCTCGATCTATCTACCCTTGTACCAACCATGGGCCAAATCATCAGTGCGAGACAAAGCTCAAAGCGGAAGCGGGAGCTAGAATACGAACACCAAAACGACGCTTGCAAGGTCGTCGTCCTCGGAGACCCAAACAAAGACGGTACCATTTTCAAGCATTTAAAAAATTCATATCCTCTACATATAATCCACGCATTCATTGGATGACAACCGAATCATCTTTAGAATGAATCATCATAAAAAGAATTTGGATTTAGATTTATGTTTACTACATCTTTCTCATTTTTCAATTTACTTTGCAAAACTATCCTTCTCTTAACTCGCCCAATATGTCTCCTTTTTCAGTCCAATCAAACTTAACCACAACAAGCAACTCGTCTTCCGCGGCTACTCCAACACTTCCCTCATCTTATGGATCTAATTGGGATTATGATGTCTTCTTGAGTTTCAGAGGTGAAGACACCCGTAAAAACTTCACAGATCACCTCTACTCTGCCTTGGGGCGAGTGGGAATTCGTACCTTCCGAGATGACGAGGAACTTCAAAGAGGAAAGACTATCTCTAATGGACTACTCAATGCGATTCGTGGATCAAGGATTTCTATTGTGGTTTTCTCCAAAGGATATGCTTCTTCCAAGTGGTGCCTTGATGAGCTTGTGGAGATCGTGCATTGTAAGAATACCATAGGCCACACTATTCTTCCAATATTTTATCACATGGACCCTTCGGATGTCCGAAAACAGACAGGAACTTTTGCAGAAGCATTTGCTAGGTATGAAGAGTTGTTTCATACTAATATGGAGAGGGTGCAGAGTTGGAGAGCAGCTCTCACAGAAGTTGCAAATTGTTCTGGCTTTGATCTCGAGAGTGTTGCCAATGGGTACTATACTACGAACTCTTCTCCATTTTCAAGCATTTTTTTTTTTCTTTTAAATTTTAGGCTATGTTTGTTTTAATGTGAAGTGTTTTCCTTCGAAAAATGTTTATAGAAAAATCATTTTTTAGTTTTTTGTTGAAAACATTTTTGAGTGTTTGGTGCGTAAAGAAAAGCATAAATATTTTTTATATTTTCATTTCAATCATATTAACTTATAAAAATCATTTTTTATTCACAACATAAAAATATTAAAAAAATGAACCTAAAAATTTGAGTTTCGAGGGTTGCCTAGTAAAGTTCTGGCAATGGTTAGCGGTGATCCAACGATGATTGGCCAGAGTTTGTCAGTTTCAAAATGAGAAACTGAAATTTGAAAAATGGTTTATGAAATTTAAAATGGAGACCATTTTTCAAAAATAATAAAACTTTTTTAGTCAAACCGAAAATATTTATGATTTAACCATCATTTTCAATTGCACCAAATATTGAAAAATACGAAGAAAAAAAATTCCAAAACAAATAGAGCCTTAGATGTCCCCTCTCCCTTTTCCTTGTATATCACTTAGAAGAAAAAAAAATGGAGCCTCAGATGGGAATTAATAAAATTAAAGCTGGGCAATTAAAAAACACAAACAAAAAAAAAAAAAAAAAAAACAACTACAGAATTATTGAGTCATCTTGCCTTTTAGATAAAATGTCATACACTTTCAACATACATTCCATAAAAAGGTTAATGGCTTTGTCCATGAAAAAAAAAAAAAAGTCTGTTATGGCGTGTCATTGGGTAGAACAAGAAATTATGTAGAAATATACTTCCATGATATTCTTGATGAATTTGATATAAGGAACTTAGATGCTAGCCATGACATCTTAGTCTCAAATGACTGGACTTGATGACTCATAATTTTCTTTCTTCTTTTCTTTCCTTGGGCCTACTTTATTGATCTATTTTCCATTTGAATCAAAATAATCAGGTATGAATCAAGATTTATTGAGGTAATTGTTGAAGAAGTTTTGTGTAAAGTGAACCATGATCGCCTAAATGTTGCCAAGCATCCAATAGGAATAGATTCTCGTGTTGAAGAGGTAAAAATTTTATTAAATCTTGAGACAAGGGCTGTTCACATTGTGGGCATCTATGGGATGGGTGGAGTTGGCAAAACAACTCTAGCAAATGCTGTCTACAACGAAATATGTGTTGCATTTGAAGGAAGTAGTTTTCTTTCAAACCTTAAAGAAAGTTCAGAACAACCTAATGGCTTAATTCATTTACAAGAACAACTTCTTTATGATATCCTGAAAACGAATTTGAAGATTGACAATGTTGATAAAGGAATCATATTAATTAAGGAAAGACTTCATCGCAAAAGAGTTCTTGTTATTCTTGATGATGTTGATGACTTTGAAAAACTACAAACATTAGTCGAAAAGAAATGGCTTGGTCCAGGAAGTAGAATCATTGTAACAACTAGAGATGAAAATTTGTTAAGCCAATTGGGAGTAGATGAAAAATATAAGGTCAGAGAATTGAATCACTGGGAGTCTCTTCGACTATTCAATTGGCATGCCTTCGAGATGGCCAGTCCAAAAGGAGATTACTCGAAACTTTCACTTGAAGCAGTGGATTATGCTGGAGGACTTCCATTAGCTCTTGTGGTTTTGGGTTCTTTTCTAAAAGGAAGAAGCATTGTTGAATGGGAAAGTGAATTGAAAAAATTACGAAGAACTCCACATAACAAGATTCAAAACATACTCAGAATAAGTTTTGATTCACTAGACAACTCTACAAAGGACATATTCCTTGATATTGCATCTTTCTTTATCGGTATGGACAAGGAATATGTTATCAAAATACTCGATGGTTGTAATTTCTCTCCAGGGATTGGTATCTTTATTCTTCTTCAGATGTCACTTTTGATAATTGATGACCAAAGTAAGTTGAAGATGCATAATCTAATTCGAAATATGGGAAGAGAAATTGTTTATGAAGAATCACCCAAATATCCAGGAAAACGTAGTAGGTTGTGGTTGTACGATGATGTCCTAGGTGTACTACACAAACATACGGTAAGAGGCATATGCATTTACATATATAAACACATGCACAAGTACATAATATACGTGTTATGCAGGTATGTATAAGAGATTTGCCTTTTTGCCAAGCATGCTTCAATTCATATGTATATATATATATACCTTAAAATTGCGATATGTGATGTGAATCCATATTTTTTAGTTAGTAAACCGATCTTTTAAGTAAAAGTGAACTGGTCTATTTATATATAGGGTTAAATACTTTTTTAGTACCTAAGTTTTAAAGTCTTTAGTTTTTTTCCACCTAGATTTTATTTTGTATCATAGATGGTACATAGGTTATGGCTAAATACGTACAGAGATAGTACCTCCGTCCATATTTCGTTAATAAAACTAACGAATTTCCACCTCAAAATGCAATCAACCACCCCAAAGGCCTTAGGGGTGGTTTTGCCACTCTCTAACTGCCCAAAAAAAAAAAAAAAAAAAAAAGTATAAAAATCCATCAGTTTTATTTACAGAAGATGGACGGAGGTACCATTTTAGTATTTAGCCATAACCCTTATCATCTATAATACAAAATAAAACATAAATGAGATAAAAATAAAGGCACTAAAATCCAATTACTAAAAGGGTATTTAACCCTAATATATATTAATACGTTTACTTAAAAACCCATATATAGAACCAAGAGTTATATGTGTTAATACTTTACTTAAAAACTCATATATAGAATCTTATATATAGAAGAAAAAAAAAACACATATATAGGATTTATTTTTTTTTAAAAAAAAAAATCATATATAGAAAAAATAGTAGTATATAAAATCAAGAGCTATGTGTTAATATGTTACTTAAAAACCATTAAAACCCATATTTTATATATATATAAAAAAATAAACATATAGGATTTTTCTTAAAAAAAAAAAAAAATCGGAGTACAACTATACAACTTTCTTTCTTTCTTTCTTTTTTTTTTTGGGGGGGGGGGGGAAATTACACTTTACCCCCTGAAATATCCACCAATTTGCACTTTTGACTCCAAAGTTTTAAATGTGACACTTTACCCCCTAAACTTTCAAATTGTGACAATTCGACCACTTTGACCCTTTTTTTTCCCGAAATGCCCTTATCACATATTTTATTTTATTTTTAAAAAAATCTAAAAAACCAAAAAACAAAAAAAAAAAAAAAAGAAGAAGAAAGAAATATAAGGTTAAAATGGTCGAATTGTCACAATTTGAAAGTTTGGGGGGTGAAGTGTCACAATTGAAACTTTGGAGGTAAAAATGAAAATCGGTGGATATTTTAGGAGAGTAAAGTGTAATTTTTCCTTTTTTTTTTGGAAACGAACTATACAACTTTCTAAATATGATTTCATAACTACAAGCAGTACAACTTGATTATTGTTTGAAGTAAAGAAATTTATTTATTTATTTTTTTTTTTTGTGTGAAGAACTTTGCTTTTTATCCTTTTGTTTTTCGTCTTATTTGGTGATTTTGTAGAGGTTGAATTTGACGTTGATTCAATTTAAGGTTTCTATTTAGTACTCTAAAATTTCATTGCTTGGATATATCTTAGTGTTTAGAAAAAAAATGTATAACAACTATACAACATTCTTAATGTGATTTTATAACTATAGGTACAACTTTACTATTGTTTGAAGTATATATATTGAAGCACTTTGCTTTCTTCTCTTCTTCTTCTTATTTTGTTTGTTTGGTTTTTTTTTTTTTTTTTTTAATTTTTGGTGATTTTGTGGAGGTTGAATTTGACGATGATTGAGTTTAATGTTTCTATTTAATCTGAAGTTTCATTCCTTTGATGTATCTTCGTATTTTACAAAATCGAACAACTATAAAACGCTCTTAATGCGATTTTGATTTTATAAGTACTACAAGTACAATTTTACTATTGTTTGAAGTGACATAAAGAATTATCTTTTCCTTTTCTTTTTCTTTTTTCTTTTTCTGTGAAACACTTTGCTTCTTCTTTTCGTTTTTGGTAATTTGTTGAGGTTGAATTTGACTTTGATTCAATTGAGGGTTTTTTTAGGCATTTTTTTGGAAGTACTTTTTCGGCTTTTGAAAGCAAAATAAGGTAAATTTATTTGACCACTGTACAAAAAATAATAGAAACTCTTTCAAAACATTAAAGATATAATTAATCATTGAACCTTATGTGAGATAATTTATTTGATTACGTTAAATGTTGAATGAATGATTTTGTTGTATTTTGTATGCATAAAAAAGATTTTGTTATTATTATTATTTTGATGTGCATATTTTTTTCGAATGTTCATAATTATGAGTTTTATTTGTATTGAAATCTAATAAGTATCATACAAACAATATTAAAGATTTTTGCTAATTTTCTATTCATGCTTTGATTAAGCAGAAATCAAGTTTTCCTCTTGCAATTTTTTTTCTTTATACTTTTTTCATTTTAAACTACTCTTATAGGAACAAAGATTTAACAAGTTTTTATTTATATGAATTAAACTGAAGTTAAGGGTCTTGTGTTTTAATTCATTTGAATGTTTAATGTGATTTATTTTTTATTTGTGTGATTTACTCGAATTTTCAAGCATGTTTGGAAGTGATTTGTCCACTTTGAAAGCAAAAAATGTAAAAACTTATTTGATTGTTGTGTATAAAATGAACATAAACACTTTAAACACCGAAGAGATAATTAAGCATTTAACCTAAGGTGAGAGGATTTATTTGATAGCATTAAATGTACGATGGAAAAGCGTATCCATTTCAACTCAAATGGAGAGTATCCCATGTAAAAAAAAATAAAAATAAAATAAAAATGGAGAGTATCCATTTAGTGTAAAATGAGAGGTAGTATTGTCTTAACATTAAAGTGAAAGACTAAATTTATAATATTATCCCTCATTTTACACTAAATGGATATTCTCCAAGAGGATCCTATTCCTATTTTAACCTATAATGAAAAGTACAATTATAATACTTTTAAAGTTTGTAATTAAATTATAATAAATAAAATATCGCGCATCGCGCGGGTTATGAGCTAATTTAATTAGTGTATCAACATAACTCATAGGTGACTGACCTTAAATCCAAAACTTCTCTAAATGAAGTCAAGTAGGATTGAGATCCCCTCAAATTTTCTAAAATATGAGATTCTCAAATTTTAAAATTTGAGATCTCCATTACATCTAACGGTCCAAATCAATGCAAAGGTTTGTGTGTTACCAAGGCAAGCAACTTTAGTTTTCAATATGTCAAACCTACTTGTCTCAATAACACACAAATATATGCATTTGTTTAGACCATTAAATATAATGAATAGCTCATATTTTAAAATATAATAATCTCATATTTTAGAAAATTTGATCGAATCCAAATCTCACCATATATAGTTATGTTCGCGAAAAGTCAGCGTGTGATCTCAGAAAACGTAGCAAGCACTGGTTTCATAAGGATGTATTGACACATTTTTATTTATATACAGCCATGTGCACATTCATAGACGAATGCTATATGTGTTTTGTTGGTGTATATACATGTTGAGAGTCTTGTCTTTTTGCCAAGCATGCATCATAATTCGAATAATATATCAACATTTATGTCTGTCTAAATC
The DNA here is from genome assembly GCA_006937295.1 of Carpinus fangiana. NCBI lineage: Eukaryota > Viridiplantae > Streptophyta > Magnoliopsida > Fagales > Betulaceae > Carpinus > Carpinus fangiana. The sequence continues at coordinate 39,660,281 of CM017324.1, read as the reverse complement.
ACCGTACAACACTTATTCACGTCAGTTTGTGATCTTAAGTCCAAAATTTTCCTAAATTAATTCAACTAATACCGTACAACATTGAAAAAAAGAAAAGAAAAGAAAAGAAAAAGGGTGTGCGATCAAGTCTTAAGCAATTACTGTCTGTCTAAATCACCGTGTTTTTTGTTTTAAAATTATGAAGAGAATAACTAGGCCTACTCCGATTCAAAGGTGTTTTAGTTTTACACTGGATGATGAGATGTGTTTCTAATCCAACTGTCTATGTTTCCAGGGATCAAAAGCTGTGGAAGGTCTATCTATGTATGTACCTTATAAGGTACCTTTGAAAACGGAAACATTTGTGAAGATGAAGAATTTGAGATTGCTCCAAATCAATAGTGTATCATTTTCAGGAAGTTACGAACATCTTTCCAAAGAGCTAAAATGGCTTTGTTGGCATAAATGCCCTCTAGATTTTCTACCATTGAAGTTTCATCTAGAGAATCTCATTGTGCTCGACATACAACATAGTAATGTTAAACAACTGTGGGAGGAGGAGAACAAAAAGGTATAACAAATCTTACCTTTCTTTCTTTCTGTTGTTTTTTTGTCTATTAATGTTAAATATAAACTAATAAGAACTTTTCTTTTCCTTATTTTTCTCACAGACGTTTAACAAGTTGAAGGTCCTTAATCTTAGCAATTGTAAATATATCAACAGATCAACTGACTTCTCACAAGTCCCACAACTAGAGATATTGATACTTGAAGGTTGCACAAGCTTGGTTCAGGTACATGAGTCTATTGGATGTCTTAAAAGACTTGTTTCATTGAATTTGAAAAATTGCACGAACCTTAAGGACCTTCCTAGAAGCATTTATAACTTAGAATCGCTTGAAACACTTGACTTGTCTGGCTGCTCAGCACTTGAAAAATTACCAGAACAATTGGAGAATATGATGGATTTAATGAAGCTACTTATGGATGACAATATTGTTAAGCAACTATCATCCTCCTTTGGTGTTTTCAAGAATCTCACATCTATATCATTCTATCGATGTAGCCGTCTCACCAAATTACCAAATTTCTTACAAGCCCCACATTTGGTGAATCTAGTAATTGAAGGCTGTACAAGTTTGGTTCAGGTGCATGAGTCTATTGGATATCTTAAAAGACTTGTTACATTGAATTTGAAAGATTGTAAGAACCTTAAGGACCTTCCAAAAAGCATTTTTAACTTAGAATCTCTTGAGACTTTTGACTTGTCTTGTTGCTCAGCACTTGAAAAAGTACCGGATCAATTTGAGAATATGATGGATTTAACGAAGCTACTCATGGATGAAAATGTTGTTAATCAACTATCATCTTCCTTTGGTATTTTCAAGAATCTCACATCTATATCATTCTATGGATGTAGCTGTCTCACCAAATTACCAAATTTCTTACAAGCTCCACATCTGGAGAGACTAGTAATTGAAGGTTGTACAAGTTTGGCTCAGGTGCATGAGTCTATTGGATGTTTAAAAAGACTTGTTACATTGAATTTGAGAGATTGTAAGAACATTAAGAACCTTCCAACAAGCATTTTTAACTTAGAATCTCTTGAGACTCTTAACTTGTCTTGCTGTTCATCACTTGAAAAAGTACCGGATCAATTTGAGAATATGATGGCTTTAACGAAGCTACATATGGATGGAAATGATGTTAAGCAACTACCAAGCTCCTTATGTGTTTTGAAGAATCTCAAAGTTGTATCATTTTATAGATGTAGCAGTCTTACCAAATTACCAAATTTCTTACAAGCCCCGCATCTGGAGACTTTGATAGTTAGCGGTTGTACAAGTTTGGTTGAGATTCCTGAGTCCATTGGTTGTCTAAAGAGACTTGTTAAATTGAGCATTTGTAATTGCAGGAACCTTAAGGACCTTCCAAGAAGCATTTGCAACTTAGAATCTCTTAAAACTCTTGCATTTTCTGATTGTGTAGGACTTGACAAGTTACCAGAGCAATTAGGGAGTATAACAACTTTAAAGTATCTTTTTGCAATGAGAATTGCTATTAAGCACCTACCAGCCTCCATAGGTCTTTTGAGGAATCTCAAAACTTTAGGATTATCTAGATGTGGAGGACCATCCTCATCACAGGTATCAAGCAAAAGCTCCAACAACATGAGTTTGTTACCTTCGATTTCTGGATTAAGTTCATTGACAAAATTAAATATTAGTGATCGCTGTTTGTGTGAAGATGGGATTCCCATTGAACTTGGATGTTTATCTTCACTCAAATCATTGTCTTTATCAAGATACAATTTTCGTAACCTACCTAGTTGCATCAATTGCCTTACTGGATTACAGGATTTGTATTTGAATGAGTGTATTAATCTTCAATCAATCTCACTCCCCATAGGCGTGAAGGGTTTGAGAGCAAATGGCTGCACATCATTGGAAAGAATCTTAACTTCTGCGAACGAGAGCTTTAGATCTTTTTCCCTTAATAATTGTCACAAACTCGTTGAGATTCGAAGTTTGAAGAGTTTGCAACCTCAATCATATCTTTGCATGGGAATGTGCAATAATCTATCACCTGCTTTTAGGGAGAGTGTTCTCCAGGTTGGTTCTCTCTCTCTCTCTCTCTCTCTCTCTCTCTCTCTCTCGTTTTATGACGTACACTTTTTCTTTTTGAAATAGATGATGTGCAAGGCACCTTACGGTTGTTCCCTTTGCCTCCCTGGAAGTGAGATTCCGAATTGGATAAGCCATCAGACAATCGGTTCTTTACTATCCTTTCGTCTACCTTCCTTTCTTGATGTTCAAATAGGCAACGTGCTTGTTTGCCTTGTTTATGCAACAACCGTGGAAGGGCCCCTAAATTGTCGGAAATTGGGTCATGAGTTCCGCTTGACATTCTGCAATAAAACTCAAAATCCCCGAAAGTCATACTCCTACGGCATAAATACTGACCGCTATTTTGAAAGCTTTGAAGACCATATATTTGTACAGGTGTTGCGCTTTGATAGAATTGAACGTAGACTTAATAAGATGAAAAGCGGAGACGAAATAGAGCTGTCCGTCGCTATAGGGGACCTGGATGAAGTAAAGAAGTGTGGGATCCATCTACTGCTTGATGAGCCCAATGTTACAGATGATGACATCTCTAAATGCGAGGACTGAGAGCGCAATTCCCTCCAAATGTAAGGTTAAGGTGAGTTCAGAATTTCCTATGATTTTAAACAAATTATAAAATTTTAAATTATGTGAATTTAATTCGTTTCTTATCTCTAACAGTTTGAAAAATATTATCTATTAAAAAAGTTGCATGTTACTAAGACAACAACAAAAATAAAAAGCTTTTTCTCCACTTTTAAAGAGATGATTCTTATTAAGTACATAAAATGTAAGAACATAATGAAATTTTCATTAACACAATGTCATCTCCTGAATATATATAACATTTTTCATATTGTTAGATGTGAAAAATGACTTGAATTCAAGTAATTTAATAATTTATAGTGGATCATATTCCATTCTTTCTGCTTTTTTTTAATTTTTAATTTTTAATTTTTTATGATCTAGTTTTTGTTTTGATCACAGGTACAAAGGGAGTATTCATTTATTTTTTGTTTATTTTCTTCTTTTTATTTGAAAGCTTGATTATGGCGGTTGTTTTCTAGGATGTCAACGAGTGAATACTGTAGAAAGACGTGGCGGATAAGATAGCGAAATTGGAGAAATGTATGAAAAACTATTTTCTGCAGTCACTCGAATTCCGTCACAGACGCCAACTGTCTGCCTTAACCAGCTGCCACGCAATCTTTCCTCACCACCGATCCATCTCTTGACTCCCGCTCACAGAGTCACAGATGTAGTAGTGAGCTCAAGTCAAAGCCAAAAAAAAAAGTACAAAATCCTCGTTCATCGTCGAAATCTCAGATAGCGCAACAGAGAGAATCGTTTGAGAGACCGATTTTCATTTTTCACTCTCACAATGGCTTGGTTCAGGAGCCTAATCCGAGTCTCCGGCATCAAACCCAGAAACAGAGCGCCAAACCCATTTTCATTGGCTTCACAGGCGAGCTTGAGCACCGAAGCCACCAATAAGTTTACCATGCCCAGGACATTCGTAGGAAGCTGCTCCTAAACTTGATGTTGTCTGACGTGCCTGGTATGCTATTGCAATAATCTCTTCTTCTTCTTCTTCTTCTTCTTTTTTTTTTTTTTTTTTTTTTTTTTTTTTTTTTTTTTCTTTCTTGAATTAAGAATGAGATCATATGAATTTGGGTTGGAGGCAGGCATTTCAGAGGAAGAGAAAAGCAGACTTCTACACTGTGTTGTTGTGGGAGGCGGTCCCACGGGAGTTGAGTTCAGTGGTGAACTTAGTGATTTTATCACAAAAGATGTTCGTCAAACACATGCGCATGTGAAAGACTATATCCGCGTTACTTTGATTGAGGTTTGCTTAATAAAAACTTAAGCTATGAGATATTCTTGTACACAGATTTCCTTTAAACTATTTTATCTGTAGTTATTGCTATCCACACAATCACCTTGCTTGAAAAAGGTTCTGTATTTGCTTCTAGGCATCACTAGAACTATTATTGTGACAATAAACCATTGCAGTCTTGCAAAAGATGTTTTGAGGAAATATTGAGTAAATTGTTCTTGGATTAACAGGCAAACGAGATATTATCTTCCTTTGATGATCGCCTCAGGCACTATGCTACTAAACAGTTGACAAAGGTAAGGGATGCATGATTAATAGGAAGAACTTGTTTGTCCGTGTCTTAAAAATGTTGCTGTGGATTATCTATTGCATATTCTCAAATTGAAAGTTTTAGTCTGGTCTTTGTTGTGGAAGATAAAATTGTCAATTGTAAAAGGTAAAGTCCAAAAGGAACCATTTTTCTCTGAAAGGAACTTGGAGCTTCTCCTAAGGATATGTAAGACACCTCTCACTAGCAACAATTGGGATATTCTACAACTGTGGACATTGCAATCATTAACCCCCCCAACAACTAATGGACAACAAATTAACAATTCCAAATTTAGTTATGGATCTATTCATTTAGTAGTTTCTCAGTCAGGAGTTCGTCTTGTCCGTGGAATAGTCAAGGATGTTAAAGCTCAGAAGTTAGTTCTTAATGATGGCACAGAGGTTCCATATGGACTGTTAGTGTGGTCTACGGGTGTTGGTCCCTCTCCTCTTGTTAACTCTATGGAGCTTCCTGTAAAATTGTAGAGAAATTGTTTTGGCTGACTTAACCAAAACAATGTGGAGCCTTGTATATTTATAATCAAATTATGATTCTTTACAATATGTGTAAAAGGAAAATATACATAAGGAAAGTAGTAGCTGTACATGTAGAAAAGGAATACACACAGTGAGAATGTAAGTAAGGAAAACTATGTATCATATGGAAGTAGCCGTTGGGGTATGTTGTAAATAGCAGTTCTTCTATTATGGGCAGTAGCCGTTGGGTCTAGATCTTGTGTATCTGAATCTTGAGTATATGGGCACTCATCTATTATGGGCAGAATACGTGGAGGTGATTGTGGGAGATTATGTGCTATAGCCGTTGCATCATGCTTGGGCGTGATTTCTGGAGAGCTAGATAGAGAGTGCTTAACACTTCCAAAATCTCCGGGTGGAAGGTTAGTTACTAGTTCTTTTTGGCTCATCACAATACATTTTTACATCATTCTCAGTTCCATATGAGGTTTTTGACCAATTCATACTTGTAGTTATTAAACTGTTTTGATGGGGGAAATTTCCTATTCTGGTAAAGATGGTCCATAATTGATCAACAAGGTCTTCTCTAACTCCTGGACAGTTGACTGTGAAATTCTGGAAATCTTTATGCACCTTTTGAAATCTTTTTGTAGGTTCTTAGGAAAGACAGAGTTTGCTTTTGAACCCCCACCCCCCTTCCCCCCTTCCTATTATAATGTCTTCAAGCATCAACCAAGTTGGATTTTAGTACTTGTATGGTATTGGGTAAATTTTGTCAAGTTTAGTCTTGAAAATAATTTTTATTGCCTCCTATACATCATATTTTTCTCGTTGCTTTTCTGATTTGGTTTTCCACCTCCTATACATCATACATCTCTAGAGCCTCCTATGCATCATAATGTTTGTTATATTTCCATAGTAAATTGGTTCATTTTCTCTGTTTGATCTGCATGTCTATCTTTTTCATATTCAAATTGGTAGGCATGCTTTGAAAACAACATAGGCATTAGAATGAGTTAGCGAATCCTATTCGTTTTTACAGGATTGGTGTTGACGACTGGCTACGCATTCCTTTCATGCCGGATGTGTTTGCAATTGGTGATTGCAGTGGCTTTCTTGAAAGTACTGGAAAACCAACCCTTCCAGCTTTGGCTCCGGTAAGCTACTTATCTATGAACAGCTTTTTTTTTTAGAAGATATTAGTAATCTTCCTGGAAAACTGTTGAAGTTAGAGATATCCCAGATGATTGCTGATTTGTGTTATTTGCTTATTTCATGAATCAATAATATACATAGCATCCCACCTCATGTTTTGGAAAGTCAAATCTTATTAGTAAGATAAGATAACCAGTTCTGTTATATCAAATTAGGGACTGAATTAAGTCTTTGTACTCCAAACCTCAAGGGGCTATAAAAGTGTGGTGGAACAAAATAATGTGATGCTTGATATCTGTTTATGGCAGTGTTGATTTCCCAATAAGCTTGTTTGGCCAGGCAGCAATCATAGTGTGAGATTTCCTGTCATGCTTGAAATAGAGATCTGGATTTTGAGTAGCCATGGTTTTTGCATGACTAAATATGCTATTATGTTTCTCTTTGGCTGGTAATTTTGGTTTTTATTTTATGATTTTTTATTTATTTTATGAATGAGTAACTTTCATTATCAACAACGGATCTATTTAACTTGCCTCCCTTTTGAGTTTTCAAGGTTGCAGAGCGGCAAGGGAAATATCTATCACATCTATTAGATAGGATTTGTAAAGCTGGTGGAGGTTATGCCAATGGAGCAAATGACATGGAACTCAGAGATCCATTTGTTTACAAGCATCTAGATAGCATGGCAACCATTGGCAGATACAATGCTCTCGTAGATCTTAGGCAGAGCAAGGTGAGTTTCTAGTCACTCTTGGGCCTTCTCTGTTGAGATATTAAGTTAAATTGGACCATGGGCTGATGCAACAGCACTTTTGCAGGAGGCCAAAGGATTATCCATGGCAGGATTTGTGAGTTGGTTCATTTGGCGCTCAGCATATCTGACTCGTGTTATAGGCTGGAGGAACAGATTTTATGTGGCAATCAACTGGCTTACAAGCTACAACCTTGGTGTTTGGTCGTGACATTTGCAGAATCTAGATTTTGGAATTAAAGGTATATTTATCTTTGTGATAGCTAGATGGCTGGTTTGCTGGGTGTATACTACTGCGGTTAGGCCACGTAACATTATATTTTTGGTTACTACTTTCAGGTAAGCAGTCATGGCACGTTTCCTTGGGATAAGTTGAGCACAGTGCAAACGAGTATGTCGCCTGCCTTCATGGTGTGAGTCCATTTGGATTCGAAGATTTGATAATAATGGACGTTTTTTTCTGGCACAGGCGTGAAGTGAAGAAAACAGCGAACATGACTACGATGAATACCTATTGTTGTTTTTGTTTTACTCCCATAAAATTGGGGTGCTATTTATATGATGCATACATTTAAGATTTTTTTTCTTTTTCGTTTTTTACCTCCCATGTATCTGTTGTTTGTTCATATTGAAGTTGGCTGTTGTTTTTAAGCCCTATTTTAGTTTCTTCAAGTATTATCTATTCTCTCCAGCTTTTGGAATTGATACTTGTCATTAGCCCTGTACTTTTAAGGTTATAGATGGCATATATTGGACACAGCTTTTCCGAAAGCGGATAGTGTCATTTAGCTGAAAAATGTGTCCTGTTTTATAAAATCGTCAATCATGCATGTGAATTCCATTCGTTCCACTTATGTCTCAGCCCCCTGACTTCTAACAGGAGTGTGGGGAGAGCATTTTCAGAGAGGCAGGTCATTGAAAACTGCATAACCTTAATTGATGCATGTTTTTTGTATTATCTGTTCAGTTTGTTGGTAAATAACAAGTATCAATGAAATAATTTTGCCGGAGAATGAATTAGCCTTGATGGATGACAAATTGAAATCTTTACCCTACCAGAAAAATCGAAGTTGAATTTAAAAGGTCAGAACCTGTTTGCATCATCTGATTGGATATTATTGGATTGGCATCTTCATAAAAACAAATAATAATAAAAAGCTTCTTGTTTTTTCCCCAAGGCTTTGATGTACTAAGCTGTACTCTTCATCTATTCTTTTTTTTTTTAATGGAAATCTGGTTAGATTTCATTGATAAAAGATTAAAAGTATAAAACTCTTATATCACAGAAAATAAAGCTTTTACATTATAGAGTGTAAAGCTCTAATAAAGTATAGCAAAAAATTATGAGGTTACAAAGTCATAGATACAATTAAAAATTTATTACAATCAAGTATTATCTATGATGTAGTGGAAGACTAAGTAACCACAATCAAAAGCGTTTTCGTCTTCTGACCAAAAGATAAAACAAGTCCGTAGGCTAAAAGAAATATGAACTCCGCAAAGTATTTGAGAGAAAATCCTATGATTTTATAATAATTCAATTAAGAAGCCAAGAGATCTCCAACCGTTCCAAGCTCACAACATTCTTTCCGGTCACAAACGCCGGTTGTCAGCGTCGAGTGTCCTCGACGACCTTTCCCTTCTATGAACAATGAGTACGTATGTCTGGTTCTCCATTCTTCACATGCTTCTCCACATATACAACTTTAACCCAAATCCAAATGTCACATACCTGAGCAATTAATTCATGCATAGTGAGGCTGTGTCTCATCCATTTGATATTGTGCACAATTACATGCTACAACCAAGTGTTAGCATATACATATTTAGAGGTTATAATTTTTTTAACAACTTATTGAGTAGGAATTTTCTCAAGTTCTTGCAAAAAAAAAAAAAAAAAAGTAACATATCTGACAACCCAAAAGCAAAAGACAAAAATGAAAATTTGAAAGATGACGATAATTGCTTACCGAGAGACCCACTTATGTGGCACATTCTAGACTGTTCGATCTGGATTAAAGAAATTGTAGGCGTAGTATAATCAGTCTTCACCTTCAAAGTTTTTTTTTTTATTATTATTATTATTATTTAACTATAACTTCATTGAAAACAAAGTAAAGTTACAGAAGCAGAAATACAGGGAAAAGGAACAAGGAAAAATAAAAGAACACAAACAAACACTTCCAAGCCTAGAGGAAGATCCAGGAATGTGGAAGTTACATGAGAATGCAGTTTTTGACGGTCACGGCCTATTATGATGGATAAAATCTTTTGGAGTTCAAGAACCCCTAAAAATTTAGTTCTAATTTGACTTCCAAAGAAGACGAACAAACTTAGGAATGGCAACTTAGATCTAATCTAGCTTCTAAGGAAACCGAATAGACTAAGAAAAGCAAGCGGAAAGCGGATCTCTAACACAGAAGCCCAAATAGTTCAAATTAACAAGTGAACAATAGAAATACATAGAACAATACAAAAATAACTCAGAAAACAGCAGCTTTGATATGGAGGGTGAGGTGGAGGGGAGCCGTGTGGGGTTTTTGTTCGACGCGTGAGGGCCACGCTCCAGCGCGTGGATGTCGGTGGTAGGCACGGAAGATGGTGCTGGGAAGCTGGGACGCTAGTGAGGTGGTGGCATGGCATGTTGCCGGCTGGACCTGGCGGAAAGTTTTCACCTAACACCAGAAGAGCCTGTTTTTGACTCATCAACCACAATGTGAACTCCACACTTCTTCACTTCAACCCAGCTGCAAAGCTCGAAGGACACCTCCATTTCCACTTTTTCTACCAACTCAATTATTTTGTCTGGGGATCCGAGCACCACCATTTTATTTCTTACGACAGGCCACCGAAATAAAAGCAAATGATCTGACATGCTTACAGAATAAAGAAAAAGACTCGGGAGAAGAACCTGTCTGTGGTCTCTCTTTTTATTATGGATCATCACCTTAATTTCAGTCATTGGCATATACGATTCTTTCATTGGCAGATCCACTTCTTTCTGTTTTGCATAAACAATGCAAATAAGTAATACGCGAATCTCACCCTCCGCAGGAGAAGGAACATGAAAGGATATTGAAGAACCAATTCTCTGATGGCTGAACCAACTTGGAATCCCACCCTCCTCACCAGGGCCAGGGAGGCAAGGGAGTAAAATGACACGGTGACATATATTACATTGGGCTGGTGGACACTGTTTCAAAATAAAAAATAAAAAAATGTTCACATCGTTGAGAGAGAGACAGAGGAAAACAGAGAGAGGGAGAGAACAAACCTGGAGAAGACTCGTCCGAAATGTACGTGACAGATTGTAGGAATCAAACAAGTTAATGAATAAATCAGGATCCGAACGCAAGTCCTCAATCTCATCCAGGTTGCAGCAGTCAGTAAGGTGAAGACTAGCTAATTGTGAACTCCGCGAAATTGAGAGTGTTTTCAAATTTGGGCTGCCAGATGCATTAAGGACCTCTACATTTTCGGGGAGTTCTGAAATTGAAAGAAGAGATTTACACTTCTCTAAATACAAGTACTGTAATTTAGGAAGGCCACTGACGCAATCAGGTAGCTCTTTAAAATTGTTTTCTGATAAATCCAAACCCTGGAGTGAAGATAAACTCCCAATATCATTGACATTGAGAGTCCAATCTTCAGACAACTTGCAGTTACGGAGACCAAGTCTTCCCAAATTATCAAATCTAAAAACGGAAGCTCGTAGCAAGCTTATGGGATTTATGTTTTTTGGAGATATCCACGATGAGAAGCTTGAGAACTGAGATGAAGGTAGTTGCTTAATAGCAGTTGTATGTATAACCAACTCTTTTGAAGACGTCATATTCTCAAATTTCTTAGGTAGCTTGTCAAGTTTCAAACAACCAGACACGTTAAGTCTTTCAAGAGATTTTAAGTTGTAAATACTTCTTGGAAGATTCTTAAAGTTCTTGCATCCATTTAAATTCAGCAAAACAAGACCTTTTAGATGTCCAATAGACTCATGCAACTCAACCAAGTTTGTGCAACCTTCAAGTATTAGCAACTCTAGGTGTGGGACTCGCAAGAAGTTGGGTGATTTGGTAAGATTTTTGGAATAGCTGAGATTAAGAACTTTCAACTTGTTGAGTACCTGTGAAAAAGAAAAGAAGAAAGCATTTCTTGTGAGTTATATATTTAACATCAAAGGAGAACTAAAATGCATAATAAGACATGTCATACTCTGTTATCCTTCCATATTTGTTCGACACTACTATATTGCATGTCAAGAACAACAAGATTCTCTAGATGAAAATCTTGTGGTAGAACTTTTAGAGGGCATTTAAGCCAACAAAGCCATCTTAGCTCTTTGGAAAGATGTTTGTAACATCCTGTCAAAGATGCACCATTGATCTCAAGGAATCTCAAATTCTTCATCTTTTCAAATGCTTTAGTTTCTAAATGTACATCTTCAAGTGCCGGTAAATTTAGTGTGAGACCTTCTACTGCTTTCGATCCCTGACAAAATAGATAGTTGGATTAGGAACACATCTTCTCATCCTGTGTAAAGCTAAAACACCTTTAAATTGGAGTAGACCAAGATATTCTCACCATAATTTTATTTTTTTTTAGAAAAAAAAAAAAAAACACCAAATTGATGCTTTTTTTTTTTCATGTTATACGACTTAATTTAGAGAAATTTTAGATTTAAAATCATACATAAATGTCGATATATTATTCGAATTATGATTTAAGCATGGCAAAAAGAAAAAACTATCATGTATACCTACATAACACATATTTATGTGCACATGGCCATATATATAAATACAAATGCCTCTTACCTTTTGATTTCTTAGTACATTTAATACATCCTCATGAAACCACAACCTGTTACGTTGTCCAAGATCGCCAAGTGACGTTTCACAAACAATATCTCTTCCCATATCTCGAATAAGATCAGGCATCCTCAACTTATTATGTACATCAATTGTCACAAGAGACCTCTGAATGAGAAGACTAAGATCAATATATGGGAACAAACCACAACCATGAAGTATTCTGATAGCATATTCTTTGTCCATACCGATAAAGAAACATGCAATATCAAGAAATATCTTCTTTGCATAGTAGTCTAGTGATTTAAAGCTTAATCTAAGAATATTTTGAATATCCTCGTGAGGAAAACTTTGTAATTTTTCTAATTCGCTTTTCCATTTCAAAACACTTATTCCATTCAGAAAACAACCCAAAACCTTAAGAGCTAATGGAATTCCTCCAGCATACTCCACTACCCTAATGGAAAGGTCCTTGTAATCATCTGTTAGATGGCCCTCCTTAGAGGCATGATAGGAGAAAAGTTGAAGAGACTCCCAATTATTCAATTCTTCCACCTTGTATTTTTTATGTACTCCAAGTTGAGTAAGTAACTGTTCATCTCTAGTTGTTGCAATGACTCTACTTCCTTGGCCAAACCGTATTCCAACTAATGCATGTAGTTGCTTCACCTGATCCACATCATCTAGAACAATAAGAACTTTTTTGCCCTCAATTCTTTCCTTAATCCATTCTATTCCCATATCAACATTGCAAAAGTCTAAATTCTTCACTTTCAAGATATCACTAAGAAGTTGTTTTTGTAAAGAAACTAAACCATTGGATTGTTTTGAAGTTTCTTTAATGTTTAAAAGACAACTACTTCCTTCAAATGTATCACATATTTTGTTATAAATAGCTTTTGCTAAGGTTGTTTTACCAATTCCACCCATCCCATAGATGCCCACAATGCGAACGTCACTTTTTTCGAGATCTAATAAAACTTTCATATCGTCAACACGTGAATCTATTCCTATTGGATGCATGGCAACATTCAAGTGAGTACGCTTGACGATAGACAAAACTGCTTCAACAATTGCCTTGATGAATCTTGATGCATACTTGATTATTATGATTCAAATGAAAATGAAAAAAAAAAAGTAAGCGCAAGGAAAGAAAAAGAAAAAAAGAAAATTATGAGTCATCATGGTACCAAAAAAATGTTATCATCCCATTCATTTGAGACTAAGATTTCATGGCAAGAATCTTGAATTATACAAAACTAGCACATAAATCGTACTATACGCAGGATTCTTCATTATAATTTAATTTTAAAATTTAAATACATTCTCATCTTACTTTTCATGTGAAAAATCTATCATGTCTCTTTTATTTCAATATAAATAAAACCCATAAAGTTCTAATGATTTCAAAAAATACAAAACAAAATAAATAAACAAAATATTCTCTATTCTTTTTAGTACAAAATAAAACAAATATTTCACTCAATATTTAATGCAATCAAATAAATCTCTTTTAATACTTAAAAAAAAATTTGTTAAACAATTCGAGTAAATCACAAAAATGAAAAAAAATACAATAAAATATTCAAATGAATTAAAACCTAAAATCTTAATCGTTTGATACATATTATATTTCAATACAAATAAAATTTCTAGAGAAACAAACATAAAAATAATCAATTCATAGTCGTGAAAAATTTATAAAAAGATACACAAAGATAAATCCAAGCAACGAAAGTTTTGATTAAATAGAAACCTTAGACTAAATCAAATAAAGTGCAAAATAAACAAAATCCTTTTTCTTTTATGAGTACCTAATAAAACAAAATATTTCACTCAACATTTAATGTAATCAAATAAATCATGAGCTCTTTAGTATTTTGAAAGAGCTTCTATTCTCTCTTTTTGGCACAACAATCAAATAAACATATATACTATAATCTTCCATTAGCCCACTAAAAATCTAAACAATTTATTATCTTAATTCATAAGTTTCAATTTTTATCAAAGAACAAACATTCAAACAAAGTATAAATTGAAAAAAAACAAACAACCTACAAATACAATTAGTTCTCAATTATAGTTGTTTGAAGAGTGTTGTGTTATTCTTGTTAAATAGCACAAATTAACGTTAGTTCATATCGATATATTGATAGCTAAAACCATTTTTTTTCTTTTTTTGTTAAACTAATACACAAAAGGTTAAGAATAAGAATTATCTCAAGATTGAACTTTTAGGTTATTACTGTTGAAGAGTGGAGAGAGAGAGGAAAAAAAAAAAAAGTTAATTCTTGGAGTTGTAGTTTTTCTCAAATAAAAAACATACACTTGTCACAATTCTACTCTACCTCTAAAGAGTGATTCAGCTCTTATATATATGATTAATTAGGAATATACATGGAAATATATTCCTACATAATTTTTATTTATTTTTTTACTTACATGGACAAAGCCATTAGCCGTTTTATGGAAATTATGGCAGAAATATCATTATTTTCAAGCGAGGGAAAGGGGGTGCAGAAATATCATTCACTTCAAGGCAGCAGACTCAATTATTCTAGAACCTTTTTAGGCAGCACACAGTCAGGGCGGAACTAGATAATTAAGAGTAGGGGACAAAATGTAAAAATTTATTTTTTGGGGGGACATTTCTTAAGAACCCATAAATTTTAGGAGTAAAATTTTAAAATTTTGGGGGGACAATTGTTCCCCAAGGACGAATGTAGGTCCGCCCCTGCACACAGTGCGTGTGGATTTCATCCCCATGAATTTGTAGCATGGAAAGATAACAAGTGGAGTTAAATAACGCATGACAAGCCTATCTCTGTATTTTGGTTGAATAACACGCAAGTACTCTTACCCACCGAAGAGCAAGAAATTGATGAATTAAGAGGGAGTAGAATAAAACGGAATAGATAGGGTTATTTTTCCTTTCTTTTTTCTTTTTTATTTTATAGCTCCACTTTAATTTTATTATTTCTCATCTAAAATTCAAAACAACAGAAAGGGAGGAAAAACAAAAACTTTAAAACGGAATGAAAAATCACAAGAATCCATAGCATAATACCCATTAATTGCAGCACTTTTGAGATCCCAGCCAGAACAATTTGCAGCTTCACTTAGAGCTGCTTTCCACATCTCCACCCTATTAGTATCGGTCTGAAACCGCTGTTCATGCTTAGCAAAGGCTTCTGCAAAAGTTCCGGTTTGTTCTTGAACATCCGAGGGGTTCACATTATAAAATATCGGAAGAAGAGTGTGATCTTTAGTATTCTTATAGTGCAAGATATCCACTAGTTCATCAAGGCACCACCTAGAAGAAGCATAGCCTTTCGAGAAAACCACAATGGAAATTCTAGATCCATGAATTGCTTTGGATAGTTCTTTAGAGATCGTATTACCTCTTCGAAGATCCTCGTCATCTCGGAAGGTTCGAATCCCGACTCGTACCAAGGCAGAGTAGAGATGATCGGTGAAGTTTTTACGTGTATCTTCACCTCTAAAACTCAAGAAGACATCGTAATCCCAACAAGATTGAGAAGATGACGGATATATTGGAATAGCCATGGAAGACGAGGTGCTTCTTGTGGTTGAGTTTGATTGGACTGAAAAAGAAGACATTTGGCGAGTAAAAAAATAGGATATTTAATTTTGCAAAGTAGATTGAAAAATTAGAGAGATCATTAATAAACATAAATCTAAATCTAAAACCAGCTGATTCATTCATTTTCTTCTTTAATTCTTTTTAGATCCTCTCAGGCCAAAGCAAACTTTCATGCTACGTACTAAAGAGGAGACGATGATGATGATGATTCATTGGCATCGAAACTTACAAATAATTTTATATTTTTATTTTTGCTGATTTTTATTAAAATATATAATATCTCTATTATTGAAAAAAAAAAAAAAGAAGAATAAGAAATTCCTACCAGATAGAAACCATAATTTATCCAATATTAATATTGTTAGAATATTTTATATTATTCTCTAGGATTTATTATTTTTCCTATCATTGTTTATTCTCTACCTTAATTAGCTTAGAGTTTTTAACCTATTACTCATAGCCTCTTTGAATCTTTGTAATCTTAATTATAAATTACTCGATATAATGTAGTCTATTATATATTTCCACTATCTCTTATCGTAGGCAAGCACAAAGAGGCTTGGATTGCATGTAGTTGAAGTAAAAGTTCGACCATATTTATCCAATGAATGCGTGGATATATATATATGATTTGAGTTTTTTTTTTTTTTTTCTTTTAAAAAAAAAAAAAAAGAATGTTTGAAAACGTTACCGTCTTCGTTTTGGTGTTGGACGCCGACAACCTGGGAGGCCACGTTTTGGTCTTCGGATTCTGGCAGTGGAAAGCACAAAGGCAAGCAACCTCGTACCACACTGATCGATATGGCCCGTGGGTGGTAGAATGAGGTAGAAAGAGAGGGATGGCGGGGGGGTACGTAGTTTGGGAAAGAAACCGTGGTTTGTAGTATTAGGAAAATGGAAATGGGTTGAACGCTCAGTTTTCGGTTTGCTGGCCACAAAAAGACTTGGATTATATTTTGTGGGTAACGAAAAAGAGAGAATTTGGGTTGAGAATTGAGAGGAGGAAGGAAAGTGAGCGAGTGAGAAAGGATTTGATGTACAAACTCCTCATAAAAACACAACTCCCTCAACTACTTCTTCTGATTTGATAGGTTTGTTAAATTTAATAATGAGGAAGACTTAATTCTAAGTCAACACGTGGCAAACTATAATTGTAAGATAGGAGTTGACTTTGTAACCGTCCATTTTTTGTCAACTGGTTTGCTAGCTGTTGCTCACTTTCCCAAAGCTTCGTTTTGCTGCTGTACGTAGTCATACTATTCTAAAATTTCACCATTTTTCTTGGAATATTTGGACCAAGAAACAAAAGCTCTTCTGAGGAATATAAAGATTCTCATTTTGTTTTGTAAGACGTGTGACTTTTTATACATTTCTTGTGTATTAATTAATATATATCTCTTGTCAGTTTCTTAAGTAAATTGAATAATGAGAATGGCTTATTAAACATAATTAATAAGCTATCTATGGTTGTGAAGAATAATTTAAGGGTGCGGAAAAGTGGGTGTAAAGAAGTGGGTTTACTAAATAAGATTATTCTAACCATTGACAGAGGAGGGAGAAGGGATCAATATGATCTGCCTACCGGCCCCTATAAACAAAATTTTTCGGGCCCTAACCCCTGCCCATAATAGTTTTCGATTCCGTCCCTGATTATAATGAAAAATAGATATTTTGGATTTTTTTTTTTTGTTAATTAGAGGAGAGATTTTGGATTTAGAGGAAGGAAAGTCAACTAATGTTACAAGTTTATCTTGTGTTCCTAAAATTACAATTGGACATGTGATTGATAATTATTAGATTTTTATCAAATAATAATTTTAAAAGATACCTCATTTTTAGAATGATACAATAGTACAAGAGAGACATATGGAATTAGTCGAAAAAGTGAAGAGAGAAAAAGAGGATTATTAAAAGAGAATAACTTAAATAAGGATGGTGCACAAAAGTTGACTTTTGTGCCCACCAATGAAGGGTTGCTACCTCAGCATGGAACATATGTCTCACCCACAAGTTGACACCTCACATAAAGGGAAAAAAAAAATGCACACACAAAAATAACTACACCCTGCAGTAGTTGATCCTCACCCATTTCATCTTCTTCTTCCTTCCATTTCTTCTTCTCTCCCATTTCTTCCTTCCTGCCGACAAAGAAAGTGATGGCCATGGGTCTGGACGTGACCCACAGCTTGCCAGACCCACTGCCAGCCTTTCCGGGTCGCCCTCTCCGGTGCCAACAATTCTCTAAGGATTAATCTTCCCCTTCTAAGTTTTAGATTTAATCTAAAAATGATTTTTGTGGCATTAAAAACGAATTTTGGGCATTAGAAATGGGTTTTTTAGGCTAGGTTTTGTGGGTTTTTTGGCGGGTCAGGTGGGTTTTTTGGCAAGCTAGAAATGGCGACAGAGAGAGGAGAATGAGGTGTTGGGCTCGGCTGGATCTCTATTCGCCTATTTGATGGGCTGGCATGTGGGCTGATTGTGAAGGATGTGATCGGCGAGGTGAGGGAGAAGAAGGAGAAAAGAAAAAGAAAAAAACCAGAGTGGTGGGTGGCGGCGCCTAGGCAGGTGGCAGCCTGGGGTGGATCGCAACCACCCCTGGTGGCCATATCTCTCTCTCTCTCTCTTTTTCTTTTTCTTTTTTTTTTGTTCGCCGGAAAAGTTGCTGGAGGTGGGTGGCGGTGGGTGGTGGCGTCTGGGCAGGTGATCCTTTATTTGGTTGCTTGATTAGGTGTTTTATTCTCATTTTAAATTTGTGCATTTTTCTTGAAATGCTTAGGTGTCAGCTTGTGAGTGGTGGGCAAAAAACCCACCATTCTACCACAACCGTATAGCAGCAGCACTCAATAACAAAATAAAATCAAACCACCTAATTTTATCAGGTTTAATCAATTTTTTTAAAAAAAAAATTAAAAATTAAAAAATGCTCTACTTAGCCACCTTTGGGTGGCTGGCTACCACCCCCAGCCCATGGGGGTGGCCGCCCAACCACCCCCATAGCTTGGGGCAGCTCGCCGGCCACCCCATAGACCATAGGGGTGGCCGCCGAGCCACCCTAGAGTTGGTTGGTGTGGTCGCATGGCTTGGGGTGGCTAGGTGGCCACCTCCATGGGCTAGGGGTCGCTGCATAGCCACCCCTCCTCATTTTTTTTTTTTTTTTTAATTTTAAAACAATTTTTTTAGTATGATCAAGTGTGTTTGTGTCTTTTGTGCAATAGGTGCACAAGGTGCTTTCTTATTAAAAATATGGGTTAAATACATTTCTAGTACTTGTGATTTGCACCAAACCACTCCTATGGCCCAAAGGGGTGGTTCAGCCACCCCCTAGCCTAGGCCAAACCCCATTTTTTTTTTTTTTATTTGGTCCTTGGGAGTGGCCGAACCCACCCCAAACCAAATGAGCCAAACGGGGTGGCCGGCCACTCCCTATTATGGGGTGGTTTGGCCACCTAGCTCTTTTTCTTATTCTTCTTCTTTTTGGTCTTTTTTTTTTTTTTTTTTTTTTAATATGACATGACACCCAAAAATCTAGGTATTACACCACATGTAAGGGTGACGTAGTGTTCCATTAAAAAACCTAACATAATCTTGGCGGAGGTACCAAATGAGTCTATTTACTTAGGAAAATGCTAGGGGTTCTTCCCATAGTATTCTCCTGGGTTTTTTCAGACTTACATAAAACATGATTTAAGAAGAAGAAAAAAAAATTGTAGTGGTCTCAACCACCGGTTTTTTTAGGCATTAGCACCAAATTTGAAGCATTAGCACTAAATTTATGATAATCAAATCCATTTTTAGTGATATCATCCCTAAAGGGTTAACCTTCCACCTTTAGGTTTTAGTTTTGAATCCAAAAACAAGTTTTAAAGCATTAGAACATAAATATTAACTCCTAAAAATTAATCTATTAAAAAAAAACGGTGGTATAATTTTATTTTTTTCTTAAATTATGTTTTACATAAGTCTGATAGAACCCAAGAGAACACTATGGGAGCAACCCTAGCAAACCCCATTTACTTACCATAGGTATCATTTATAATATTTTTGAAAACACATATAAGTATTTAATTTTGGTCCAAACTATATGTATTGAAAACGTATTTAATCCTAAAAATAATTCTAAAAACATAACTATCTCAACTACTTTGGATTTGAATAATGAAAAAGAATAATAATAATAATAATAATAATAATAATTATAATTATTATTATTATTATTATTATTATTATTATTTGACATGATTAAACATAATTGTAAGTGAACGGGTAGCGCACAATATTGCAAGACAGAAGTTGAATTTGTCTAATGTGAGGCCACGTTCGAGCATGAAACAGCCCTCGGCGTAGTGCTTAGTCACCGACTAACCGTCCTTTATTTATTTATTTTTATCAACGTGGTTGCTGTCACTTACTTTCTCATAAATTGAAGCAATTCTCTTTTTCTAGTCATATTATTCTAAAAAAGAGGAAATTATATTTTACCCCATTTAAAGTGTTCACCCATTTTTATTTTTGCCTTCAAGGTTTAAAATGTGACACTTTACTCCCCCAAACTTTCAAATTGTGGCAATTTAACCAATTTAGCCTATTTATTTCCAAAATGCTCCCATCACATTTTTTTTTTAAAAAAAAAAAAAAGAAAAAATCAAAAAAATATGTTGGGGTGGCCGAACCACCCCATAGGTGGTGGCCAGCCACCCCGTTTGGCCTGGGGTGGTTCTGCCACCCCCGGGCCAGCCGGTCTAGGGGCTGCCAAACCACCCACNAACCACCCCCAGTGGCACAGGGGGTGGTTTGGCTGCCCCTTGGGCCAAACGCTCAAATTTCCGTTTGGCCCAAGGGGCGGCCGAACCACCCCATGGGCCACTAGGGGTGGTTCGGCCACCCCAGCATATATTATTTTTTTCCTTTTTTTTTTGGATTTTTTTAAAAAAATAAATAAAATGTGATGGGGCATTTTGGGAATAAATAGGCTAAATAGGTTAAATTGCCACAATTGGAAAGTTTGGGGGGGCGTAAAGTGTCACATTTTAAACTTTGGAGGTAAAAGTGAAAATAGGTTGATACTTCAGGGGGGTAAAATGTAATTTTCCCTTCTAAAAACTATACCCCCAACAGTACCATCAACCATAATTAAAATTGTTAGCCATCCTTTTATGAGCCATTTTGCATAAAAATTTGGTTCATCTATCGTAAACGCTTTTAAAGTTCAAAATTTCTCAATTTATTGTATAAGGCTTTTTTTTTTTTTTTTTGAATGTTCCTATCCGTTAGAGTTTTTTATTAAATTCCAACAAAATTCTCAAAACACCCCCTTCTTCTTTTTTTAGAAAAAAATATTTAAATTTTTTTACAAATATAAAGGCAT
This sequence comes from Carpinus fangiana, assembly GCA_006937295.1. NCBI lineage: Eukaryota > Viridiplantae > Streptophyta > Magnoliopsida > Fagales > Betulaceae > Carpinus > Carpinus fangiana. Next base: position 39,639,393 of record CM017324.1, on the reverse strand, counting down.
GAGTACTATTTTGCAAATACCGTTAAATTCGGACCAATGCCTTAATCTTTACAAATTTTTTTCCTTTTTTATTTTTTTTTTTTCCTAAAACAAATGGAGATTATAAGCCAAAAAGTACACACACACATATATATGAGAAATTTTACTTAACCCTCGTGAATTTTCACCACGTTTGCAATGTCTTCTTAAAGTTCAAAGACTTTCAATTCAATGCATCAAAATTTTAATTTATCGCAATCTCATCCTTTCCGTTAGGGTTTTTTTTTTTTTTTTGACATGTCCGCACAAGAGAGGGGAGGGGAATTCGAACTAGTGACATCCGCTTTATTAGGCATGGTCCCAACCGATTGAGCTACCTCATGGGGACCTTTCCGTTAGGGTTTAAGGTTAAATCAAACGGTCAAACGATAAAATGATCCTTATATCCCTGTAAACTTCATAAAATTACAACTAAATTTTTATTTTGAAATAATAGTATTTTAGGAGTTTCAATCTCCTCTGTTAGGATTTAATAAAAAAAAAAATCCTAATGGAGGGGTGGGATTGAAATTTTTTTAAAGTTCAGTAAACTAAATTAAATTTTTTTGAATTTGAGTTGGAAATTACAAAAGTGAAAGGAAATTTAAAAAGATTAAATGAAGAATATAAAAAAGATTATCGTTTTGTTTTGTGAGATCTGCGTGACATGTATTCAATATAAAAATATTTTAATCCTAATGACATCTTTTGGTAAAAATGATGATTAGTTGTATCATTTTTATGTTGATACAATTGTGCAATAAATTTTATGTTGTGAGAATGGAAGCAAACATAAAAGTTACCCAGAATATATAACGGCATGTGGGGATTTCCAACATTTTCTGTGGGGGTTTGCTAGGGATTCTCCCCATAGTGTTCTCTTGGCGTTCTCCCAGTCTTACCTAGAACATGATTTAAGAAAAAATAAAATTGTAATATCGTTTTTTTACTAACAGATTAATTTTTATTAGTTAATATTTAAGTTCTAATGCTTTAAAACTTGTTTTTGGATTCAAAACTAAAACCTAAAGGTGAAAGGTTAACCCTTTAGGGATGGTATCACCCAAAATGAATTTGATCATCCTAAATTTGATGCTAATGCCTCAATTTTGGTGCTAATGCCTCACAAATTTGGTGCTAATGCCTCAAATTTGATGCTAATACCTAAAAAAACGGTGGTAGAGGCCACTACAATTTTTTTTTTTCTTAAATCATGTTTTACGTGTGGTTGGGAGAACACCAGGAGAACCTATGGGGAGAACCCCTAGCATTTTCCTTTTCTGTGTGAACACCTTCCTTATTTTCTGCTGAGGCAGTTTTGGTTGCAGAACATTGTGTGAAAAGGCTATTTTCAGAATGTTTGATTGAATAGTAAACAACTGAGAAGAAATGATTTTTTTTTTGGGGGGGGTGGGGGGTGGTGAGGAGGAGAAAAGGGGGATTGATATATTGAATTGAAAAAGAGTTTGTACGGACTCAACTAGTGGTATGAGAAATTTGATTATTTTATGATTGAGCACGAGTATAACAAAACTACATTAGATCACTATGTATTTGTGAAACAATTATTTGATGGAGAATTTATTATTAACTTGCTATACTTCTACAACATGTTAATTGTTGGTCGTGACATTAGTAAAATTGACAAACTGAAGAGAGAGTTGAGTAAGTCCTTTGCTATGAACGACTTGGGACCCACAAAGCATAATCCTAATATGAAGATCTCTTGTGACAAGGAAAATGAGAAATTGTGGCTATCACAAGAGAGTTATGTCGAAAATGAATGGGATAGGTTCAACATGAACAGGGCAAAACCTCTCCACTTGCAGGTCATTTGAAGCCGAGTTTAAAGCAAAGTCTTACGAGTGAGACAGAAAAAGAAGAAATGAAGAAAGTGCCTTATGCATTAGTCATGAGTAGCTTAATGCACGACATGGTGTGGACGAGTCCTAATATTGCTCATGTTGTTGGAGTTGTGATCGGTTCTTTTCTAATGTCGAAAAACAACATTAGGTAGCTATGAAGTATATTCTCAAGTTTCTCAGAGGTATTTCAAGGGTAAGTTTGTGCTTCGACACTAGTAAGTAGGTGGTTGATGGGTTTACAAATGTAGATATAATCCGTATATTAATTCTAGAAAGTCTACTTTAGGATATTTGATTACTTATTTAGGAGGAACAATGCCATGGTAATTTAGATTGCAGAAATATGTTGCTTTGTTTACAACAGAGGCAAAGTACATTGCCATCACAAAAGCGGCCAAAGAATTGTTTGTTGGAAATACGCATGCAAATCAAAATTTGCGCAGCAGAAGAATCATATTCCACGTGCCCAATAAAAACCTTATGAAGAACAGTTGCTATTTCAATTAAATAGCAAGAACAAAGATTACTACTTACTTGAAGATCTATGACCACACCTTAGCTATGGGCAAAAAATTTTTGCTCCTCCTTCTACAAGAACACAATTGTTCTCAAGGATAATTAGACATTTATATCTTCTCACCAATTACTGACAATAATCAAGAGAGTGTGGACTTTTGCCTAGCTCTTCAAATCTTAAACTTTGTTCTTTATGAGTTAACACAATAACTAATAGTTTTTAGAGTGTTTCATAAAATTATTTATCAGAAGAACTTGATGGGATGATTTAAGAGCTCATGCTCTTCTCTATTTATAAGCTTGACAGGGTAGGAGAGGTTAAGATTTAAACCATATGGGACTAGGAGCATTAAACAAATCCCAGGAATACTAGGATAGGCATGGACAGCAAGGACAAAGTACTAGCCTCCATGCCTTGGCCACATGGTGAACTAGGCCCTGCTTCTTGCCTCCAATTGCCTAGTTCCCCCCAAGGCCTATGAAGGTTTTTTCGGTCACCTTCTTTTTAGTCATTGGGAGTGGTTCGGTCACCCCTAGATCAACCGTAGGGGATGGCCAAGCCGCCCCCATGACCTTTGGGGGTGGTTTTGGCCACCCCCATTAGCCATAATGGGGTGATTGAGATACCTCATAGTGACAGAGTATTACGTTGGTCTTTTCCCATAAGTCAGGTACCGTTTATAATATGATTTGAAACATAGGTTGGAAAAAAAAAAAAAAAAAAAAAAGTGAAAACCTAGGTAAAAAGAGATAATTAACCCTAATTTTAAAACAAAAAACACCACATTGACCAGAATTGATTAAGACTTGATTGCATACCTTTTTCTTTTTCTTTTTTTCATGTTATACGACCTAATTTAGAGAAACTGTAGATTTAAAATCACACGGAAATGTTGATATATTATTCTAATTATGAAGTATGCTTGACAAAAAGACAAAACTCATACATGTATACCTACGTAACTCATATATCATGCGTCTATTTATGTGTACATGGCCATATATAAATGCAAATGTCTCCTCACCTTTTGATTTCTTATGGGTAATTATTTTTTGTTCCCATGAACTACAGTATTTTGATATTTTTCTTCCATAAACTATCAATTATGACATTTGACCCCATCAAACTATCATCTTAAGATATTTTCCCCCATTGTGTCAGTCTAAGAGGTTAAATCTAACAGTTAACGGTCATATGACTTGCATGTGCCATTTAAAAAAAAAAAAAAAAATTCTTCCATTTTTGCCCTCACTTCATATCAATAAAATGACATTTATACCCTCCTAAATCCTAATCCAAAAATCTGATATGACATTTATACCCTCCTAAATCCTAATCCAAAAATCTAACCGTTTTTTATATGATTTGAAACATAGGTTAGAAAAAAATAAAAAAGTGAAAACCTAGGTAAAAAAAAAAGATAATTAACCCTAATTTTAAAACAAAAAACACCACATTGACCAGAATTGATTAAGACTTGATTGCATACCTTTTTCTTTTTCTTTTTTTCATGTTATACGACCTAATTTAGAGAAACTGTAGATTTAAAATCACACGGAAATGTTGATATATTATTCTAATTATGAAGTATGCTTGACAAAAAGACAAAACTCATACATGTATACCTACGTAACTCATATATCATGCGTCTATTTATGTGTACATGGCCATATATAAATGAAAATGTCTCACCTTTTGATTTCTTAGGGGTAATTATCTTTTGTCCCCATGAACTACAGTATCTTGGTACTTTTCCTCTATAAACTACCAACTATGATACTTAACCCCATCAAATTACCATCTTAAGACATTTTCCCCCATTATGTCAGTCTAAGAGGTTAAATCTAATAGTTAACGGTCATATGACTTGCATGTGCCATTTTTTTTAAAAAAAAAATTCTTCCATTTTTGCCCTCACTTCATATCAATAAAATGACACTTATACCCTCCTAAATCGTAATCCAAAAATATGAAGTGGGCAAAAGTAGAAGGAAAAAAATTTAAAATAGTACATGCAAGTCACATGACCGTTGATCGTTAGTTTTAACCCTTTTGACTGAGAGGGGGGAAAGTGTCATAAGATGGTAGTTTGATGGGGTTAAGTGTCATAGACTCATAGTTGGTAGTTCATGGGGGAGAAATGCCAAAGCGCTATAGTTTATGGGGGCAAAAGGTAATTACCCCGATTTCTTATTACATTTAATGCATCCTAAGACCGTGCGATCCAAAAAGGGGAATGGTGGTTTTTGTTTACAACTTCCTCCCTTCCCCCATAAACTACAGCGCTTTGTTTACAACCGATTTCTTATTACAACTTCCTCCCTTCCCCTTTTTCTTTGTTTTTGTTTAGACTCCAACATCAACGCCCAACTTCCTCTACCATTTTGACCGTCTACTCCATCTCGTTGTTGGTTTTCCTCCCCAATCTTTTGGCTTTGTCAGTTTTTACAATGGTTCTTATATCGGCTTTTTCATAAGAAGATCTACATTTTCGCCGCCGGTCCATGTCCTATACGTGTCATTACACCTTCTTCCCCAACGCCAATAAGTCCTGTAGTCAACAGACATTTTCCCTCTGGTCGGCACGCAACGGTTGTGGTTTGAACGCGCCAAAGTGTGGATCACTTGAATCTCACGCACTTTTGTGTGAGCCTGCCACTTATGTTTGTGGTTTTTTGTTTTTTTATGTTGTTCTGGCTTTCGAGTTGAAGATAGATAATTTTTGGTGTGAGAACTTATCTCTCACCATTGGTTCAGTAAAAAATTTTGTTATAGGGATATGATCTACCTATGTCTTAGATCTAGTTTGTCAAGAGTAGATCTATGCCAAAAATAAAGTTTGTACATGAGTGAGATCAAAGGTCATGAATACGATTTGATTGTTAGATTTTTCGATGTATCTACGACTTTGTAACCACACAGCAGCATTTGCCTATGTTTTTAAGAGCTTTATGCTCTGTAATGTAAGAACTTTATATTTTGAATCTTTTATGGAATAAGAAGAGATTTACCTATTCCAAAAAAAATAAAAAATAAAAAATACATCCTTAAGAAACCACAACCCGCTAAGTTGTCCAAAATTACAATGTGACATTTGGCGAACAATCGCTCTTCTCATATCTCGAACAAGATCATGCATCTTCAACTTATTTTGTTGATCAATTGTCACGAGGGACCTCTGAATGAGAAGACCAAGACCAATATATGAAAAAAAAAAAAAAAAAAACACCACAACCATGAAGTATTCTGATGGCATATTCTTTGTCCATACTGATAAAGAAACATGCAATATCAAGAAATATCTTCTTTGCATAGTAGCCTAGTGATTTAAAGCTTAATCTAATAATATTTTTTGAATCTCCTTGTGAGGAATTCGTTGTAATTTTTCTAATTCACTTTTCCATTCAAAAACACTTCTTCCTAATAGAAAAGAACCCAAAACCTCAAGAGCTATTGGAAGTCCTCTTGCATACTCCACTGCCCTAATTGAAAGGTCCTTGTAATCATCTGTTAGATGGCCCATCTTGAAGGCATGATAGGAGAAAAGTTGAAGAGACTCCCAATTATTCAATTCTTCCACCTTATATTTTTTATGTACTCCAAGTTGAGCAAGTAGCTGTTCATCTCTAGTTGTTACAATGATTCTACTTCCCTCGCCAAACCGTATAAAGTTTCCAACTAATGCATGTAGAGGCTTCACTTGATCCACATCATCCAGAACAATAAGAACTTTTTTGCCCTCAATTCTTTCCTTAATCCACTCTATTCCGCTATCAACATTATAGAAGTCTAAATTCTTCGCTTTCACGATATCAAAAAGAAGTTGTTTTTGTAAAGAAACTAAACCATTGGATTGCCTTGAAGCTTCTTTAACATTTAAAAGACAACTACTTCCATCAAATTCATAACATATTTGATTATAGGTAGCTTTTGCTATGGTTGTTTTACCAATTCCACACATCCCATAGATGCCCACAATGCGAACATCACTTGTTCCAAGATCTAATAAAACTTTCATCTCATCAACACGAGAATCTATTCCTATTGGATGCATGGCAACATTCAAGCGAGCAGGCTTGACTTTATTCAAAACTTCTTTAACAATCTTCTTGATGAATCTTGATTCATACCTGATTATTATGATTCAAATGCAAAATAAATAAAATAAAATAAAGTAAGCACAAGGAATGAATAAGAAGAAAGAAAATTATGAGTCATCATGGTACCAAAAAAATGTTATCATCTCTATCATTTGAGAGTAAGATTTCATGGCAAGAATCTACATTATATCAAATTCATCAAGAATATCAATATGGAAGTATATTCCTACATAATTTCTTTTTCATTTTTCTTTTTATTTGCATGGACAAAGCCATTAACCATTTTATGGAAACTATGGCAAAAAGTGAATGACATTTTTTCAAAAAGGCAATACTCGATAATTCTAGAACCCCTGAAAATTTGTTGCATGGAAAGGTACCAATTGGAGTTAAATAACACATGACAAGCCCATCTCTGTATTTTGATTGAATAACACGCAAGTACTCTTACCTACCGAAGAGAAAGAAATTGATGAATTAAGAGGGAGTAGAATAAAACGGAATAGATAGGTTTTTTTTTTTTTTCCCCTTTCTTTTTATTATTATTTTTTTTATAGCTCCACTTTAATTGAACATAAAAAGAGAAAAAACAAAAACCTAAAAACATAATGAAAAAGTAGAAGAATCTATAGCATAATACCCATTTGCAGCACTTATGAGATCCAAGCCAGAACAATTCGCAGCTTCACTAAGAGCTGCTTTCCACATTTGCACCTTTTCCATATCAATCTGCTGCTCTTCATGCCTAGCTAAGGCTTTCGCAAAAGTTCCGGTTTGATGTCGAACATTCGAGGGGTCCACATTATAAAATATCGGAAGAAGAGTATGGTCTATGGTATTCTTACAGTGCACGATCTCCACTAGTTCATCAAGGCACCGCCTAGAAAAAGCATAGCCTTCGGAGAAAACCACAATGGAAATCCTCGATCCATGAATCGCATTGAGTAGTTCAGTAGAGACAATATTCCCTCTTCGAAATTCCTCGTCATCTCGGAAGGTACGAATTCCGACTTCCACCAAGGCGGAGTAAAGGTGATCGGCGAAGTTCTTACGGGTCTCTTCACCTCTAAAATTCAGGAAGACGTCGTGATCCCAACAAAATTCAGAAGATGATGGAAATGTTGGAATAGTCATGAAAGACAAGGTGCTTCCTGTGGTTGGGTTTGATTGGACTGAAAAGGGAGACATTCAGCGAGTGAAGGGGGAGGATATTTAATTTTGCAAAGTAGATAAAAAAAAAACAAAAACAAAAATTAAAAGATCATTTACTATACATTTATCTAAATCCATATCCAGGGGTGGACCTGTATAGGTCCTTAGTCCCCACAAAATTTAAAATTACCCTTAAAATTTAAAATTTTACTCCTAAAATTTATGAGTTTTTATGAAATGCCTTTCCAAAAACTAAATTTTTACATTTTGTCCCCCAATCTTAATTGTCTAGTTCCACCCTTGTCCATATCCAGATTCATTCATTTTCTTCTTTAATTCTGTTTTGATCCTCTGAGGCCTAAGCAAAGTTTCATGCTACGTACTAAAGAGTTAGGAGATGATGATGATGATTCAGTGGTATCCAAACTTACAAATAATTTTATATTTTTATTTTTGCTGATTTTTGTTAAAATATATAATATCTCTATTTAAAAAAAAAAAAAAAAAAAAAAAAAAAGAAGGAAATTCCTACCAGATGGAAACCATAATTTCTCTAACATTAAAATTGATACAAGGGCAATTAAGCACAAAGAGGCTTGGATTGTAGTCGAAGTTAAAGTTCGATTATATTATTCAATGAATGCGTGGATTATATATAGTTAGAGAAAATTCCTCTAACCTAATATATAATGACATATATTCTTTGAGCATATGAAAATCACATTTTTTTAATATATAGTAATGACAAACTTCGAAATTTTTTTATTAAAATGGTACCATCTTCGTTTTGGTCTTCAAATTCTGTCAATGGAAAGCACAAAGGCAAGCAACCTCGTACGACACTGATGATTTGGCCCATGGGTGGTAGAATGGGGTAGAAAGAGAGGGATGGCGGGGGATGGTTTGGGAAAGAAATAGTGGTTTGGAGTAGTATTAGGGAAATGAAAATGGCCACAAAAAGACTTGGATTATATTTTGTGGGTAACGAAAAAGAGAGAATTTTGGGTTGAGAATTGAGAGGAGGAAGGAAAGTGAGCGAGTGAGAAAGGATTTGATGTGCAAACTCCTCATAAAAACACAACTCCCTCAACTACTTCTGATTTGATAGGTTTGTTAAGTAAATTTAATAATGAGGAAGACTTAATTCTAAATCAACACGTGGCAAACTATAATTGCAAGATAGGAGTTGACTTTGTAACCGTCCATTATTTGTCAACTGGTTTGCTAGCTGTTACATGCTGACTTTCCCAAAGGTTCGTTTTGCATGTAGTCATATTATTCTAATATTTCACCATTTTTCTTGGAATATTTGGACCAAGAAACAAAAGCTCTTTTGAGGAATATAAAGATTCTCATTTTGTTTTGTAAGACATGTGACTTTTTATATATTTCTTGTGTATTAATTATATCTATATCAGATCTTGTCAGTTTCTTAAGCAAATTGAATAATGAGAATGGCTTATTAAACATAATTCTACGTCACAACACTAGGCGCACAATAAATTAGAAGGTAGGATTGGGGTTGTGGTTTTTTTTTTTTTTTTTTTATAAGTAAATTGGGGTTGTGGTTATTCTCTCATAATCCAAACTACAACCAGTTTAGGAAGTTTCATTTTTAAATAACTACAACTGCCAAGTCAATCAGCTGTTAGCTGCAATTCGCAGTTATTCGGTTATAATTAACCGTTTTTGAAGTACAAAAAAATCGTAAATCCTACCAAAGAAGTTTCGGCTAAGGGTTTTACTTTTACTAAAACAAAAACACTAAGACTTGTTTAACAAAAACAGTTGCCAGTCTCATGATTGTGGTCTTGGTGGAACAAACAAAACTTGTCCCGCAGGCAGCTACTAGGGAAATGATCAGAAAACACTCTAAAAAAATGAAACATTAACAAATGAAGTCTATCTCTATATATAACCCCCCACATTTTATGCTCACTAAAGGAATAGTGCAATGTGGTTAACGTAGTGAACCACAACCACTTAAAGAGTCTATCCTAAGTTCATTTTCTTTCAAAAAATCACCACAATTTTTTGGAATATTTGGACCAAGAAACAAAGCCTTACGAAGAATATAATTTAAGATTCTCATTGAAACAATTGTAACACGTGCGTGACAATCTGGCAAAAATATTTTAAACCGTTTGACATCTCAGATGATTAGTTGTATCCATCACAATCAATATCATTTTTTTTAATGTGTTTGATAGATATATATAACGTAAATAAGACCAAGTCTTGATATATATATAGACCCATATTCATTTAACTACCTTTCGTTTTGATATGTTTATGATGTACTATACTATTTTCATTTTTTTAAGTAATTTGAAAAAAATAAAAAAACTTAATTAACAAAACTCTAAGTCGACACCCAGCTCAAAATAATCTCAAGATAGGAGTTGAATCTTCCATATATGGGTGCCATGAATAGCCCTAGGTGTGGTGCATCCTAGACGTTCATTTTGGTCGATGCAGTTGAGATCTCTCATCTGTGGGATGTGACAGTACTAACTATTCTAATAAAAATTAATCTCAAATTCAAATGTGGTTGTAAAAGCTAACTATAGGTGTGGAGAAGTGGGTGTGAGAAAGTATTGTTTGAACTTAGACATTTGTAATTTGTGCTGATATCATGATAATTCAGTTGTCTCAAAAACGTAACTTAATAAGAAAATGTAACCCTAATTATTTAATTTATATTTTTAACACATTTGGACCTTGAAACAAAACGTTAGGAAGAAAACAGAAGTTCTCTTTCTGTTTTGTGGAATACATGTGGCTTTCACGTCGATTTGATATGCACTGATTTGGCAAAAAAAAAAAAGAAAAAAAAGAAAAGAAAACCAACCTATGTGATAGATGTAATAATGTGGCACTAAAAAGCATTAACAAACAAAGTCAATATTTAAAAACTCTCATATTTAATGCTCACTGATGTGATAGTGCAAGGTGGTGTTGCCACGTTAGGACCCAAATTAGTTTACTAATGTGTCAATGTGGCGTGACACTGTCACATAAGCCCAAAAAAGAAAAATTGCCGAACTCATCATGAATCAAATCTCCAAGGTGCATGGTATGACTACACTCAGAGTCATGGAGTGATCGCAACTATGCCCGATCCATCGAGGGTGGTCACAACCACCCACAAACTCATCAGGAGTATGACCACATGGGCCTTCTAGTGGTTGTAACCACCATCCAATGGTGGTTGGGGTGGCACCTATAATATGTCGTCTTAAACTAGGATTAAAAAGATGTTAACAAAGGTTAAGAGATGAATAAGAGATAACGGTTTGGGTGAAGACTAGGATAATGGGTATGACAAACACTAGGTGAAATTTGTTTATGATCATTCTAACGGTAGGAAGATATTGTTTGAATGATACGCCACGTGGCATAAAGGAAACTCTACCATTCAAACCCATAAAGTAGCCATTCGAATGGTCAGATGGGGCGTAGAGAAAAAGGTACCATTCTAACACTATAAAATAACCATTCTAACGGTATAGTACATAACTATGTAGGATAAATTGAAAATCTTTATGTTCAAAGGGAAGGGATGAATAAGGCTCTAACGAAACAGAGAGGGACGCCGGGGGGAGGGAGGTAGTTTGGGAAAGAAATCGTGGTCTGGAGTAGTGTTAGGAGAGAAGTGAGAAATGTGGAGTTGATTAAAGATCATGAACATAAAATTCTTACAACACTAATCATAAAGCTATGCAAAATTATAGCTATATGGTATGAGGTTACAAAGTCATAAATACAAACAAAAATTCTTACAATCAAGTGCTATCTACGACTTTAATCTCCCGCTAACCCATGTATAAATACAATTGAAGAGCAGATCTGTTCCAAGAATACTAGATTTAAGACATGGATAGCTAAATTTTCTAAAAATAATTTATTTAATTGGCCGTGAAAAATAGCCCCTCACACCGAAACTATCCAGGCCTTGAGAGAAAACCCATCACACCCAATTATTCCTCTTCTGCTCAAAGGTCATGAGAAGAACAAAAACAAAATATACAACCAGCAACAGCGGTGGGGAGCGAGATGGAGGATGGCAGATGGAAAATAATTGACCGGCACGTGAGACTCATACGCAAAGCGAGTGAGATTCACGTGATCCACTCTCCGATGCGTTTGATACGTGCTCCAACGCGGGATGAACGGAGGGAGAACCCACTAGTGTGAATGGGATGTAGGGGTGCACGTGAAGAAGGTGTAGTGGCGTGTGGACAGCTTGAGCCAGCGGAGGAAAGTAGATCGATCTAAGAATCCTTGCAAACCCGATGACTAACATAGGGAGAAGCCGAAATGTGAGGTGGAGGAGACGGCCAGCATGATGGTGGAGACGCGATGCTGTTGGGAACTAAAAACCAAAAAGAGAGGAAGGGAGGAGAAACCATCCCTCCTCCCTCTTAGGGAGTGCACCCATTGTAAACTTGTAATAAAACACCAAAAGATAAGAGTAATGCTAATTAGCAAATTGTTATATACAACTCATATATAATTAGAATAATGTAACAATGAAAATTGATCATTAATTGATTCTAAAGACTCGTATACAAGTATATGTCTACCGACAGGTTATTGTGCCTGCAACTGCTCCCTATTCTGCAAACAAGTCAGATCATTTGTTTTTAGTAGAGTGGCATCTTATAACAAGAGACAATGCGTTGATGCTCGTAAAGTCCAGGCAGAGAAATGGAGTTGTTATGGAAAAACGAAATTGAGGTGTCCTTCGATATTTCCAGCGCCGATTTGAAGACGTGTGGAGTTCATCTACTTGTTGATGAGCCAACAAGTAATCCATAAATCACTACAAGAAAAAGAACTTTTAGTGTCGACATTTTTTGGACGCTAAAAGTTCAAAAGTCGACGCTAATACTATCAGCATCAACTTTTGGACGCTAATAAGATCGACGCTAAAAACCCGACTCTAATGAGGTCATTAGCGTCAACATTATTTGGACGCTGATAGTCAACTTTTAACGTCGACATAAGTCATTGTAGTTTCAAGTCGACGCTAAAAGTCATAGTTTCAACGCTGATATTAGAATGGATGGAAGCCAAAGTCGACACTAATGGTTCACTATTAGCGTCGACTAAATATGGACGCTAATACTTCACTTTTAGCATCGACTAGATATGGACCACACAGTGTCGCCGCTAATAATCTCAAAAATATTAAAAAAAAATTAAAATTAAAAAAACCATTAGCGTCCAAATCAAGTGGACACTAATGAGTGTTAAAAAAAATTTAAAAAGATAATAATAACCATGAGCGTCCAAACCATGTGGACGCTAATGAGTGTTAAAAAAATATTTTAAAAAAATAGTATCATCTCCGGTCCATTTTGGATTGAAAAATATCCAGTTAATGGCCAAGATCTTCCTAGAGAGATCCTAGGGAAATGAGATACTTATCTTCTTAATGCAAATAATAATAAAATATTATTTATACTTTAAAAATAATAAAAATATTTAAAAAAAAAAACTAAGAGGTGGCCAGCAATAGGAGGTGGCCAAACCACCACCATTGGCCTAGGGTGGCCGAAGCCATCTATGGCCATTGGGGGTGGTCCGGCCACCCCCAAGGCCCAAACTAAAAATACTAATAATTCGTTGGCCTTTGGGGGTGGCCGGACCACCTCTAAGGGCCATGGGATGGCTTCTGCCACCCTAGACCAAGTGACTGAAGGCATCCCCCAAGCCAGGAAGGGTAGTCCGGCCACCCCCTATGGGGTGTCTGGCTACCCATCTTTTATTATTATTTTAGTTTTCATTTATTTTTAAAATATTAATTAATTTTTTTTATTAAAATGACACATAACATATTTGTGGCACTACGATTTCTTTAAAGAAATCTTATTCATGAACTAGATATCCTCTAGTTCATAATGGACTAGAGAGGATCCGGATCCTAAATTTGGTGTTTTGCACCCTTCAAAAAAAGGCAAATACCTTAACTTCAAAGACCAAAACATAACATAACCCTTCACACTAAATAATTTTACTAAATAATTTTTCTTCTCTTGACAAAATTATTTATAAACAAAATACTCATTGATAAAACTACAAGAGCCACCGTCTTGATTGGTTTTGAAACTCTAATGTTGAGAATTGAGATAGGGTTCTATGGCGTGTAGTGGGTGTTGGCTTAAAACAAATGAAAAAGCCCATGCAATTTATTTGAATATATAGTGTTTACCGAGTTTTCATGTGTTTTTACATGATGTCTTTTACCTAAGGCTGTAAAATGAGGTTTTACACCACTACATTCTAATAGAATGTTCTATATATAAAAAATTATTAAAAAAAAAAAAAAACCCAAACTTTCTGACTTTTTTCTTTTTCTTTTTCTTTTTTTTAACCAAAAAAGAACACTTAAATGTGCTGGGACAAACGGGTTTGAAACCCTACCCAACCCAAGGCCTAACTTATGACCCGATTAATTTTCATCTCCATGCCGCCGGGTAAGGTTCACTTTATGAGTTTTTAAACCCTACTCGTGCCTCACCACCCAAAAACCAACGCCGCCACCACCTCAGGCTGAATGTAGCGTTTTTGTCAGTGCATGCCACCACCGTTTACCGACGAGTCACGCGGCGTGGAACATCGTCAGCCATCCTCATGCGGTGGGGCTGCTTCGCTGCCTCACAAGACGGAAAGCATCGTTGAGCCACCGCCGTCAAGCCTTATACGGTGGCCACCTACGGCTCAAGCGGCGCGAACAGAGGTCCTATCTCCCTAGCGCCGACCGTCGAACGGACACACAAATCCTTCGCAACCACTCCAGATGGTTGCTCACAGTCACAGAGGATGCGGTGTAGTGCTTCGATGAGCACCAACACGAACCTCAACCTCCATGGACGCGACGTATGCACTTAATTAATTAGTGTCCCATGCAAACCGAGAATGAACAACAAAACTTAATACAAAACATGCATTATGCTAAAATATACAACGAAAATCATTCAGAACTACCTTCCGCCATGTTTACTCAAAAGCGAATCAAAAAACTCAGCAACACAATAACGTAATAGAGAAGCGTCTTCACCGTGCCTACTAATATCTAATTTATGAAATATATACACCGACTTTGTTTATTGGTATACCAAGCTAATATCAATGAATAAAAATTCTAATGATTTTTGATTCCGTAATTAATTGGGAGCCTTAAGCCTTAATTTCCAAAATTATGGCAAATAAGTAATTAAGAAAGACATTAATATCATTTGATTCTCTTAAAATCTCAAACATTCTATTCTTCAATATTAAAATAATTACTAGCATTAAATAAGGAAATTAAATAATATATTCATATATCAAGGTTATTCTTAAATAAAATTCTCATGTTGAACGGAAAGTTTTTAGTTTTTTTGAAAGAGAAATCAAGGGAATTTTATTAGAGAAACAACTTAAGTGCAACGTTTGACATAGATAATATCATAAATATAATGAGAAACTTCTTCAATAATACATTGTTACAACTGATTTAATAATGTTATCTCAAATTAATAGAAAATCCTTAGAATAAAATTTAATAATAAGCAATACGCAATCATTCCTCATACTCAAAAAAAAAAGGAAAATGCTAGGGGTTCTCCCCGTAGGTTCTCCTGGCGTTCTCCCAGACTTACGTAAAACATGATTGAAGAAAAATAAAATTGTAGTGGCCTCTATCACCGGTTTTTTTAGATATTAGCACCAAATTTGAGGTATTAGTATCAAATTTGTGAGGCATTAACACCAAATTTGTGAGGCATTAGCACCAAAATTGAGGCATTAGCATCAAATTTAGGATGATCAAATTCATTTTTGGTGATATCATCCCTAAAGGGTTAACCTTCCACCCATAGGTTTTAGTTTTGAATCCAAAAACATGTTTTAAAGCATTAAAACCTAACTATTAACTCAGAAAAATTAATCTGTTAGCAAAAAAATGGTACTATAATTTTAATTTTTCTTAAATCATGTTTTACGTAAGACTAGGAGAACGTCAGGAGAACCTATGGAGAGAACCCCTAGCAAACCCAAAAAAAAAAGAAACCATTTGGTGATGCCACGTCACCAAATGGTGACGTGGCAAAATGTGCCACGTTACTAAAATATTTTGATAACATGCTAAGTTAACACGTTACCATTTGGTGATGTGTTAAAAAATGACATGTTTCCCTCCGTTAGTAACGTGTCAATATCTAACACGTTATCATTTGGTAAATTGTTAGAAATTGACACATTACTAAAATCCCATTACTAACTTCCACTTTGGTTACCCGTCACACACGTTACAACTGATATGTTACCATTCGTTAGTAACATGTCAATGGTCTTGACAAGTCACTAACAATCCGTTACAAAAAAAATATATTTTTTTGTAGTATCACCACCGTGGTCCATGACCAAGCCAGCTCTTGCACTTGTGTAGCAACTCAAGTCAAGCCCAAAATTATAGAAACCTTGTTCATCTTCAAAATCTAGCTCAGAAGCGAAACAGAGAAACCATACAAAGATTCCACCTTTCATTTTTCACTCTCACAATGTATTCAATAGTTTCTTGTATATCACATCTTATGCAATTACAATAAAACATTGAAAGAACGTGATGACAAAAGAAACTTAATTGAATAATATGACAAAAACATTTTTCAATCTCACAATAAATTAATCCTAAAGTTGAAGAGAAAAACAATTGTGTTTTGCTTATTATATTTGAATAATATGATAAATCCAACGAATAAACCATTTTTCAAGGAAATATTGACTAAATTGTTCTTGTCTTCACAGGAAATAAGATATATTGTCGTCCTTTGATGATCGCCTCAGGCACAATGGTACTAAACAGTTGACAAAGGAAAGAGATGTATGATTAATAGGAAGAATTTGTCTGTCTAAAAAATGCTCCTGTGGATTATGTATTGAACATTCTCAAATTGCAAGTTTTAGTCGTATGGTCTTTATTAATGTGAAAGATTATGTTGTCAATTGTAAAAGGTAAAATCCAAATTAAGGAACTATTTTTCTCTTAAAAGGAACTTTAGTTATGGATCTTTTCATTTTTCATCTTGTAGTTTAATTCTCTCAGTCAGAAGTTTGTCTTGTCTGTAAGATTGTCAAGGACGTTAAAGCTCAGAATTAGTTAATTCTTAATGACGGCACAGAGGTTCCATATGGGTTATTACTTATTAGTTCTCCCCTCCTCTTGTTAACTCCCTAGAACTTCCAAAATCTCGAGGTGGAATGTTACGCACTAATTCTTTTTTGGCTGATAACAATGCATTTCTACATCATTCTCAGTCCCATATGATGTTTTAGACCAATTCATACTCGTAGTTATTAAACTGTTTTGAATAGGGAAATTTCCTATTGTAGGTGCTTAGGAAAGATAGATCTCTTTTGAACCCCCCCAAATCCCAATAATGTCTTCTAGCATCAATCAAGTTGGATTCCAGCACTTTTAGTCTTTTATGGTATTTAGGCAAGTTTTGTCAAGTTCTGTCAATGACTGATGCTTAGTTTTGTCAACAACATGAATTTGTTACCTTCCATTTTTAGGATTATGTTCATTGACAAAACTAAGCATCAGTCATTGCAATTTGTCTGAAGATGAGATTCCCATTGAACTTGGATGTTTATCTTTACTCAAATCATTGTGTTTATCAGGAAACAATTTTCGTAACCTACTAGTTGCATGAATTGCTTTACGGAATTTGAATTTGAATAAGTTTACTAATCTTCAATCAATCTCACTCCCCGCAAGTGTGAAGGTTTTGAGAGCAAACGGCTGCACATCATTGGAAAGAATCTTAACTTTGGTGAGCAAGAGTTTAGGATCTTTTTCACTTAATAATTGCCACAAACTGGTTGAGATTCAAAGTTTAAACAGTTTGCAATCTAGATCATGTATTCTCATGGGAAGGTGCAACAATCTATCACCTGCTTCTAGGGAGAGTGTTCTCCAGGTTGGTTCTCTCGTTCGTTTTATGACTTAAACTCTCTCTTTCTTTTTCTTTTTGACGTACACTTTCTTTTTTGAAATAGTTGATGTGCAAGGCAGATGAGGGTTGTTCCCTTTGCTTCTCTGGAAGTGAGATTCCAAGTTGGATTAGCCATCAGACAATCGGTTCTTCCGTATCCTTTCGTCTACCTTCCTTTTTTGATGGTCAAATCGGAAACATGCTTCTTTGCATTGTTTATGCAAGAAACATGGAATGGCCCATACATTCTCGGAAACAGGGTCGGTTCCACTTGACATTCTGCAATAAAACTAAAAATCCCCGAATGTCCTGCTACATAGGTGACGGTAACTGCTATTTCGAAAGCTTTGAAGATCATATATTTGTGCACGTGTTGCGCTATGATAAAATTGAACATAGGCTTGAGATGAAAAGCGGAGACGAAATAGAGCTGTCCGTCTATCCAGGGGACCTTAATGAAGTGAAGAAGTGTGGAATCCATCTTGCTGCTCGATCATAACCCCAATGTTACATAGAGTAATGATATATATAAGGAGGACTCCTACTAAGTCTTCCTAAAGTCATCCTAAATGTGATGTGGCATTTAAAATCATCAATATATTAAAACTCAATAATGATTATCTCAAATTGAATGGTGATTTTAAATGCTATATCATATTTGGGATAACTTTAGGAGTACTCTAATCTTCCTTATATCATTACTCTGTTACAGATGATGACATCTCTAAAAGCGAGGACTAAGAGCGCAATTCCCTCCAATGATTTTTTTTTTTTTAAAAAAAAAAAAAAATTAATTTGAAATTATGTGAATTTTTAGTTGTTTGTTACATCGAACAATTTGAAAAATGTTATCGATTAAAAAAGTTGCATGTTACTAATATAACAAAAAAATAATAAAAATAAAAAGTTTTTTATTCACTTTTGAAGAGCAGGCTTCTTTTATTAAGTAAATTAAAACACAATTTTTAACTCAAAACTTTTCTACGACATAAAGTGTAAGAAATGCTGAAAATATGCTAAATTTTCATTCATACAATGTCATCTCTCGAATATATATGACATTTTTCACATCGTTAGATGATGTAAAAAATAACTTTGAATTCACATAATTTGATCATTTATAGTGGATCTTATTCCATCCTTAGTGTTTTTTTTTTAAAAAAAAATTATGATCTAGTTTTTGTTTGGATCACAGGTTAACAAAGGGAGTATTTATTTATTTTTTTTGTTTCTTTTTCTTCTTTTTATTTAAAAGCCTGATTTATGGCGGTTGTTTTCTTGGATGTGAACGAGTGAATACTGTAGACAGACGTGGCGGATAAGAAAGCGAAATTGATTTGGAAAAATGAATGAGAAACTATTTTCTGCCGTCACTCGAATTCCGTCACAGACACCAACTGTCTGCCTTAACCAGCTGCCACGCAATCAGTCCTCACCACCGATCCATCTCTTGACTCGCCGGTTACAGATGTAGCAGAGAGCTCAAGTCAAAGCCAAACAGAGAGAACCGTTTGAGAGACCCATTTTCATTTTTCACTCTCACAATGGCTTGGTTCAGAAGCCTAATCCGAGTCTCCGGCATCAAACCCAGAAACAGAGCGCCAAACCCATTTTCATTGGCTTCTCTGGCGAGCTTGAGCACCGAAGCCACCAATAAGTACTCTGGCCTGGGGCCGACGGTGCCCGCGGAGAAGCCGAGGGTGGTGGTGGTGGGCTCCGGGTGGGCCGCTTGCAGGCTCATGAAGGCCCTTGATACCAACCTCTACGACGTCGTGTGCGTTTCTCCTCGGAACCACATGGTGTTCACGCCCCTCCTGGCCTCCACCTGCGTGGGGACCCTGGAGTTCAGGTCCGTTGCCGAACCCATCAGCAGGATCCAACCCGCCATCTCTCGCGAACCGGGGTCCTACTTCTTCTTGGCCAATTGTACGGGCATCGATGGCGATAATCATTCGGTATGTTAGCTTCCCTTTTTGGGTTTGTTGGATTGTGGGAAAAGATTTGACTTTTTGTGAACATTGCGTGAAAAAGCTCTTTTTAGAAAGTTTGATTGAATAGTAATCAAATGGGGGAAAAAAAGAAAAGGGAAAATTGATTGAACTGAAATGTGGGTATGGAAAAATTGTTAGTAAAATTGTAATTTTTATTTGTTCCTGCTTATATATATATATATATATATATATATAGTCTTTTTGGCTTCGTGAGGTAATGGGCTACAATTTTGGAGGGTATTAGTTGGTGATAATTTTACGGCTTCTCAAATTGCAGGACTTACTTTGTTATAAACCTTATTTTTCCCCTGTTGTGTTTTTTTTTTTTTTACTTATTTAGTATCGAGAACAATATTGAGTTTTTGTTTAAGCTAATAAGTTATAGAATTCCATTTGATTCAGTAGCTTGGGTACAATCTGCAAAATAAGAAAGAGTCGAACTAATTTCATGACCAAAGTTGAAGGGAAAAGCAGTTGTGTTTTGCTCATTATATCTGAATAATATGATAAATCTAACGAATAGTCTACTTACACATATGTGGGTCTATAGCAATCTTGGAGTTTTGAATTTCACAAAGGCTCAATTGTAAGAAAGTTGGTCTTGGATGATTGAAGGTGCATTGTGAGACTGCTACTGATGGACCGGACACCTTGGATCCATGGAAGTTTAAGATTGCATATGACAAATTGGTTATTGCTTTGGGGGCACAGCCCTTAACTTTTGGAATCCAAGGGGTGAAAGAACATGCGATTTTTCTTAGGGAAGTTTACCATGCCCAGGAAATTCGTAGGAAGCTGCTCCTAAACTTGATGTTGTCAGACGTGCCTGGTATGCTATTGCAATAAATTTTTTTCTTTCTTGAATTAATAATGAGATCATATGAATTGAAAATGCTACTATTGAATTTGGGTTGGAGGCAGGCATTTCAGAGGAAGAGAAAAGCAGACTTCTACACTGTGTTGTTGTGGGAGGCGGTCCCACGGGAGTTGAGTTCAGTGGTGAACTAAGTGATTTTATCACAAAAGATGTTCGTCAAACACATGCGCATGTGAAAGACTATATCCGCGTTACTTTGATTGAGGTTTGCTTAATAAAAACTTGAGCTATGAGATATTCTTGTACACAGATTTCCTTTAAACTATTTTATCTGTAGTTATTGCTATCCACACAATCACCTTGCTTGAAAAAGGTTCTGTATTTGCTTCTAGGCATCACTAGAACTATTATTGTGACAACAAACCATTGCAGTCTTGCAAAAGATGTTTTGAGGAAATATTGAGTAAATTGTTCTTGGATTAACAGGCAAACGAGATATTATCTTCCTTTGATGATCGCCTCAGGCACTATGCTACTAAACAGTTGACAAAGGTAAGGGATGCATGATTAATACGAAGAACTTGTTTGTCCGTGTCTTAAAAATGTTGCTGTGGATTATCTATTGCATATTCTCAAAATGAAAGTTTAGTCTGGTCTTTGTTGTGGAAGATAAAATTGTCAATTGTAAAAAAGGTAAAATCCAAAAGGAACATTTTTCTCTGAAAGGAACTTGGAGCTTCTCCTAAGGATATGTAAGACACCTCTCACTAGCAACAATTGGGATATTCTACAACTGTGGACATTGCAATCATTAACCCCCCAACAACTAATCAACAACAATTACCCCCCTCCCCCCAATTTAAGTTATGGATCCATTCATTTAGTAGTTTCTCTCAGTCAGGAGTTCGTCTTGTCCGTGGAATAGTCAAGGATGTTAAAGCTCAGAAGTTAGTTCTTAATGATGGCACAGAGGTTCCATATGGGCTGTTAGTGTGGTCTACGGGTGTTGGTCCCTCTCCTCTTGTTAACTCTATGGAGCTTCCAAAATCTCCAGGTGGAAGGTTAGTTACTAGTTCTTTTTGGCTCATAACAATGCATTTTTACATTATTCTCAGTTCCATATGAGGTTTTTGACCAATTAATACTTGCAGTTATTAAACTGTTTTGATGGGAGAAATTTCCTATTCTGGTAAAGATGGTCCGAAATTAATCAACAAGGTCTCTCTAACACATGGGACAATTGACTGGGAAATTCTGGAAATCGTTACCCCCCCTCTTATAATGTCTTGAAGCATCAACCAAGTTGGATATCAGTACTTGTATAGTATTTAGGTCAATTTTAGTCTCGAAAATCATTTGTATTGCCTCTTATACATCATATGTTTCTTGTTTCTTTTCTGATTTGGTTTTCCATTGGATGCCATAATGTTTGTTATATCACAATTCCATAGTACATTGGTTCATTTTCGCTTTTTACTCTGCATATCTATCTTATTCATATTCAAATTGGTAGGCACACTTTGAAAACAGCATAGGCATAGAACGAGTTAACGGATCCTATTCATGTTTACAGGATTGGTGTTGACGAGTGGCTTCACGTTCCTTCCATGCAGGATGTGTTTGCAATTGGTGATTGCAGTGGGTTTCTTGAAAGTACTGGAAAACCAACCCTTCCGGCTTTGGCTCAGGTAAGATACTTATCTATGAACAGCCTTTTTTCTTTTTTGTGAAAATATTAGTATTCTTCCTGGCAAACTGTTGAAGTCGGAGATATCCCAGATGATTGCAGATTTGTGTTTGCATATTTCATGAATCAGTAATATCAATAACATCCCACCTCATGTTTTGAAAGGTCAATCTTATTACTAAAAGATAAGATGGCTAGTAATGTTATATTAAATTAGGGACTGAATTAAGTCTTTGTACTCCAAACTTGAAGGGGCTACCTCCATTAAAAATAAGATGAACAAAATAGTGTGATGCTTGATATCTGTTGATGGCAATGTTGATTTCCCAAGAAGCTTGTTCAGCCAGACAACATTTCTAGTGTGATATTTCCTATCATGCTTGAAATAGCGATCTGGATTTTGAGTGGCCATGGTTTTTGCATAAGCGAAAATGCTATTACGTATCTCTTTGGCTGACAATTCTGTTACTGGTTCTTTAATATACCTCCTTTTGAGTTTTCAAGGTTGCAGAGCGGCAAGGAAAATATCTATCACATCTATTAAATAGGATTGGTAAGGCTGGTGGAGGTCATGCCAATGGTGCAAATGGCATGGAACTTGGAGATCCATTTGTTTACAAGCATCTTGGAAGCATGGCAACCATTGGCAGATACAAGGCTCTCGTAGATCTTAGGCAGAGCAAGGTGAGTTTCTAGTCATTCCTGGGCCTTCTCTCGAGCTATTAAGTTAAATTGGACCATGGACTGATGCAGCAGCAATTTTGCAGGAGGCCAAAGGATTATCCATGGCAGGATTTGTCAGTTGGTTTATTTGGCGCTCAGCATATCTGACTCGTGTTTTAAGCTGGAGGAACAGATTTTATGTGGCAATCAACTGGCTTACAACGTTTGTGTTTGGTCGTGATATTAGCAGAATCTAAATTTTGGAATTAAAGGTATCTTTATCTTCTTGTAGGAGTCTATTCCTACTTTTCTCCCTCCCTGTTCCTGATAGCTGGATGACTGATTTGCTGGGTGTGTGCTACTACTTGCAGGTCAGCAATCATGGCACGTTTCCTTGGGATATGTTTCCTTGGTGTTGATGAGTGCAAACGACAATGTCGCTTCATCTCCACATTTACATCTTCATGGTGCGAGTCCTCTTTGAATTCGAAGATTATATCAAACAATGGTGGAAGTTTTTCTGGCACAGGTGTTAAGTGAAGAATACCCATTATTGTTTTATTTTTTTCAACTACCATAACAGCCCACATATTTGTTCCTAATGAAGTTGGGGTGCTGCTTATATGATACATACAATTAAGTTTTTCTTTTTACCTCCCATGTATCTCGTGTTCGTTCATATATTGTTTTTATGCCCTGCATCACAGCTGTGAAAAAATGATAATGAAATATAATCCTCTCGGATTGATCCAGATGATCTGTTTTACTTTCTTCAAGTATCATCATCCATTCTCACAAGCTTGCGTTTATTGTTGGCATATATTGGAGGCCAGAACTCCTGTGTACCTGGGTTGAACCAGTATTTCTTATGTTTTCTGTGTATTTGAATTGCACTTCTGTGCTTTTTGACCATATTTCCGATTACTGGCAAACTAGCATTGCAGACTGCACAACTTAAGTGATGCATGTTTCTGTATTATGTAGATTAGCAAAAGCTGGCACAAAATGTTCGGCTTTTCTCTAAATTCAAATCCATATATTATTTTATGGGGCAATGCTTAGTGAAAGAGATAATCCTTCACCACTAAATTATTGTGAAGCATATTCGCTTGGCATCAATGGTAGATGAAAACGCCTCACAGTTTTCAAGCCAATTATATGGCTTGTGTCTATATATATAAATATATATTTTTTATTTTTTCCTGAGCTTCAGGGGCGAATTCCTAAAATAAGATCATGTCAATCAAATTGCAGAATAGAATGAAAAAAACATTTATAAACAAGCCCCAGATAGCTGAAGTTTTTCAAGTAGTAGCTTCTCTATGACAGAAACATTGATTTTTGATACAAAGATGGAAACCAATTCGATGATATTCTATCAAGATTTGAGCAAAAGCAATCCAAGTGACTATCCAACAACTCCCACTTTGGACGCATTTTTGCACCTTCGATCACATTCATTGACCCTTTAAATCCAGCTTGTGAACCTACGACCACAAGTTTCCAAGGCCGTCTACAATTCCTGTGGTAGTCAACCTTTTGCCGATGAGATCTTTCAATTCAATTTCGCCCGGAAACCTGCCCTCATTCAATTTAGAGAAAACCTACAATGTACAGATCAGTATGAATGTGAGAATACTTAGATCAGCATGAATGTGAGAATACTGCAATATCATTGACACACTACATTGAACAAAGTGAATGAAGAAATTTTAACCAACATAAAATTCAACTTCCAAGCACATCAAAGCAGGATAAAACGTCATCCCTAGAAATGGCATAAGCACAATTATCAAAAAGTTGGAGTCTTTAAATGCTCAGTATATCAAAGAGCAGCAGATTGTGAAGACTGACTACTAACAGTATCATTGATGTTTATAACGGTGGATATGTAATCTGAAAACCTTTTAAGACAACTTAAAACCTAGTGAACAGAACCAAACGTCCAATCCATGGACTTACGCTCAATGGTTACAGCCATTGTTTGCATCAATGTCTGGAGTAAAGAATGTGGTGAACACAAATGTTGACTAAAAAAAATTTATACATTTGTAAATGCACCAAAGGCATCATCATATATTTTCCGTATTAAAAATGAGATTTTTGGTTCAACATATATTAGAATAAAACATATGACAGGGAGAAAAGGTTACCAACCAATTCATCGTTGAGGTAAACTTCAAAAGCCCCAGAGCTCTGCAGGAAGGACTGTGCTGCGTTGCCAAGAAGCCAGAAGGTTGCAATGGTCCCAAATTTATTTGCACGCAAAGAATAATACCAAGCAGGCGGTGCCATAACTCCGAGCATCGGAAAAATGTGTTCACCCGCCACTACAATTGCAACAGCACCCATCTGAAAAAACGGAACTACTTTTGCTAGCAGACGCTTTGGCAGGCTCGGTGGATAATTTGCAAGTACAACATCAATTCCAGGGAAAACAGTGTCCAACATCTTCTTCATTGTCACCGCAGTCCCCCTATGAAATGTAACACAAAGTAATGAATTAGAAATATAATTTAGGTATTCACATGAACAGAAATACACAGAGTTATGTTGCAAAGTTATGTCACACCAGCACACTGCCAACCGTGAAAAACTCAAAAGCATTCCAAACATGTTTCCAATCATAATTCCCAAAACAACTTGTTGATATATGAAGCCCATGGATAGGCAATTACTTTTTTTCTTGATATTTATTGTTTTTCAAATTAAGTGATTGCAAAGAATAATTTCACAGGTTTAGAACAGAATCACAGATACCCACAATTAGATTTCAGATGATCAAGGTGTTCTCTTTCCTTTTTCTTTTTGGATTTTGCCCATACGAATCTATAATTCGTTTTAGTCCTTTTTCCCTTTCTCTTATCCGTAACACTAATTACAATTGAAAACACCCAACACGCGCACCATAAACATGCAAGAAATTAAATTCTATGATAACGAATAATGTAATTCAATCTAGACCCACCAATCAAAAAGCACAAAGCCACCACTAGCAATCAACAAATCGCCAAAATCAAGCAAAAAAAGAAGAGAAGAAATTTAAGATACCTGTAAGAGCAAGAAGCACAGAAGTTGATGTTGACTGTGTTGCCAAGACCGATCCCTCCAACACCGCTTGTCTTCTCCAATACAAACACAAACAAATGAACTTTTTAGGGAAAAAAAAAAAAAACCATATGGCATAAACTCATGAAATTATATATATATAATTTACCTGTGAGGGAAAGTCCAGGCTTTCTTTGGTAACGGGTGGTGGCGGGAGGTGGTGGTGAGAGTGAGGGATGGGCTTAGGCGGTGGCGGTGGCGGAGGAGTGAAGAGGGTTAAAAGATCAGAGAAGAAGAGGAGGAGCGGTAATCCCAGCAGAAGCAACTGTGTCCGATCCATTGCTCAACGCAAACAAGCACCGAGAGAGAGCGGCTGACTGAAAAGCTGAGACCTGGGACCTGAAAATATCTGATTTCACTGTATTAAGTCTGCTTCCGCGGACATCTACCCTTTTTCTTTTTCTTTTTTTCCGTTTTTTTGTTTTTTTTACGGTATTTACTATTTGTTCTATCTATTTTTTTTTTATTTAATGAAAATGTTAGTTTTTTTTTTTTTTTTTAAAGGATATTCAATATCATTAATCAAAAGATGCTTCAACAATTACAATATCTTTAACACATAAAGGAACATCCTCTGTCCATAATCTCTCCTCACTAGTAGACAGTGCCACTTTTGCAAGATTATGGGCAACCTCATTAGCCGTGCGTCTAACATGAGAAACTTTCCATCTAGGGATTTGCTGTAACAGGAGCTTAGCATCATTGATCAAAGCTCCATACCTCCCCCGCGTGCATTCCTCCCTACATAATGCTTGGACTACTTCAAGTGAGTCACCTTCTAGGTGAACCTCATGGAGGCCCATGAACACACAAATTTCAACCATCTTCCAAGCAGCCAATGCCTCCGCTGTAGTAGGATCTGTAATGCATTGCCTTGAGGTCACATAAGCAATAAGCACCTGACCATTGTGATCACATGCTATTATGCCCAACCCTATCCTTTGCTCCTCCACATTGACAGCAGCATCCCAATTGAGCTTGACTACACCATAAAGGGGTTTATTCCATTTCTGCATTGCAACAGATGGTGAACAGTTCCTATATCCATGTCTGCCACAAACAGCTGCATTAAAGAAGTCCACCTGCTCATGGAACATTCGATAAATTACCGTAGGGGACTGGAATACACCTTCAAAAATAAATTTGTTTCTCCGTAACCACAGGATCTGCGCTATCACAGCTACACATTGCGACTGATCTTCCTCCAAATCCTTTGTAAGCTCTCCAGAATATTAGAAAATGTATCCTCAGTTAACGAGAATTTCTGGACGGCTGGAAGGCATTCAATCCATACATCACTTGCAGAAGGGCAACTCCAGAGAATATGCCCAACAGTCTCACTTGTCAGACCACATATGGGGCACAAAGGATTGGAAATAATACCTTTCCTATAGAGGTTTGCACGAGTTGGCAGTATCTCATTACAGGCTTGCCATAAAAACGTCTTCACCGTTGGAGGGCCCTTTATATGCCAGACATTCTTCCACCTTTGATTTGCACTTGAAGAATCCGAAGATGAACCTCTAACTGCTTCTCCTTTTCCACTAGCCATGTGATATGCACTTTTAACCGAAAATATCCCATTCTTTGTACCAACCCAAACCATTCTGTCACACTGCCTCCTTGGACATATAGGAATGCTACATATCAGATCTGCTTCTTCTTTCAAGAAAATTTCCTGAATGAGTGGGATATTCCACCACATAGTTTCAGCATCTATAAGTGCACTAACTTTAGCTTCACTATCCAAACACCTTATCGGAGATTGAATCGAATAGGTTGATGGCTTAGGAATCCAGGGATCATGCCAAATATGGACTGAGGATCCATCCCCCACCCTCCATATCAGTCCCTGTTTTAATAAGCTCTTGGCATTCCAAATGCTGCGCCAAGCGAAAGAAGGTCTATTTCCCAATTCAGATTCAAGGAAAGATGCACCTGAATAATACTTCTCTTTCAAGACTTTGGACACCAAAGAATGAGGATTTTGTAATAATCGCCATCTTTGTTTTGCCAATAATGCCATGTTGAAATTCTCCAAGTCCCTATACCCCATACCTCCTTTCACCTTTGCTCTACCCATCCGCTCCCAACTCATCCAAGCTATTCTAGAGTCATTCCCTTTATGTCCCCACCAAAACTTCGCCATCATGGAATTTATGTCCTTACACAATGTCTTAGGTAATTGGAAGACGCTCATTGTATACGTGGGAATGGATTGAATACCAGCTTTAAGTAGTACCTCCTTTCCGGCTTGAGAAAGAAACTTCTCCTTCCACCCATTAATACGCTCCCAAATGCGGTTCTTAATACCTGTAAAAGCCTCAACCCATGATTTGCCAACCAATGATGGAAGCCCAAGATACTTCTCATACCTTCTAGTGGAACTAACTCCGGATATGGAAAGTATATGTTCCTTAGCTTCTCTTCGGGTGTTTTTGCTGAAAAAGATGGAGGTTTTATCCTTGTTCAACTGCTGTCCCGATGCCTTTTCATAGACTTCAAGAAGTTGTAGAATCTGCAACAATTCCAAGGTATTTGCTTTGCAGAAGAGCAAACTATCATCTGCAAAAAACAAATGATTTATCCTCGGTCCCCTCCACGTAATAGGTAGTCCTGTGATACTTCTTGCAGCTTCTGCTCTTTGCAGAAGAGAACTTAAACCCTCCGCACACAAAATGAACAAATATGGAGAAAGAGGATCCCCTTGTCTGATTCCCCTTGTTGGTATAATTCTTCCATAAGGCTTGCCATGAATCAACACAGAATAAGTGACAGTTCTAACACAAGTCATCATCAAATGAATCCATCTTTCCGCAAACCCCAATCTTTTCATTACAGCCTCTAAGAAATCCCACTCAACTCGATCATAAGCTTTACTCATGTCAAGTTTAAGTGTCATATACCCCTCTCGGCCCCTCATTCCCCCATTCATTGTATGCATGGCTTCAAAAGCGACTAATATGTTATCTGTAATCAAACGCCCAGGAATAAAGGCACTTTAATTAGGAGAAATCACAATAGGCAACACTTTCTTTAACCGATTAGCAAGAACCTTTGAAATGAGTTTATAAAGGACATTACAAAGACTGATTGGCCTATAATCAGTGACTCGAACAGGCCTTCTAATCTTGGGAATTAGTGCAATATATGTAGTATTAAGATCAACATCAAAACTATCATGATTTAGGAAGCCTAGCACCACTTGACGTTGCTTCCATTTGACATCCTCATGCTCAAGAATACAATCAATCTCACCTTTAAGGATTTTAATAGCCGGCCAATTTTCCCCTTCATCATGTCGCTGCAGTTCCTCCAATTTTTTTGATTTTTCCTTGAGGACTCGTTCAACATCATGGTACTTTTTATCACTCCACTGGGACAATTTCATCTGGCAATGTGCCAGACGTTCCCTTGCTGCCTGCATCCCACTAGCACTAAATCCACCCGCCCCCCAAGCATTTGTGATAACCTCCATGCATTCCGAATCAGCCAACCAATGAGCTTCAAACTTGAAGCTTTTTTGAAAGTGAGGTCTGGCTGCATTCTCCTTAAAAATGCTAAGGAGCAAAGACTTATGATCTGATGTCCTTACTGGCAACACATAAACTTCCCTATTCTTGAATAAACCACACCACTCCTTATTGGCAACAGCTCTGTCTAACCTCTCTTTCATGAAAGTCCCTTCTTGATGACCATTGCTCCATGTAAATTTGGAGCCCCTATATCCCAAATCACTTAACCCACAGTGCACCAACGCCTCTCGAAATTGTTCCATTTGCCCATCACGTCTCATCGCTCCACCACACTTCTCACTTTGCTCCACTATCTCGTTGAAATCGCCGATACACATCCATGCTCCAGAACTGAAATGTTGTAGATGCCGTAGTAATTCCCATGATTCATGCCTTCTCGCACATATTGGATGCCTATAAAAACATGTTAGGGTCCACTTCATTCCATGTCCAGGGGATTGCACCACAGCATTGATATGTCTACGAGTGAAGTTCTGAATTTCCAGGCACCCAGGTTCCTTCTATAAGAGCACCAAACCACCACTCCGCCCAACCGGATCCACCACAAATACACCATCAAAACCAAGCTTAATCCTTATACTTTCCATTTTACTCTGTCTACTCTTAGTTTCCATGAGAAACAAAAGAGTGGGTCTCTTTTCTGTTGCCATCTGGCAAAGATCATGAACTGCCTCGGGGTTCCCAAGCCCCTGGCAATTCCAACTAATTAGCTTCATGGCTGTTGGCGGGGCTGGACATCAGCCACCGCCAACTCATCTAAAACCACAATCAGATGCTCATCATACTTCTTAACTTTCTTGGACTGTCCCCCACTTGACCCATCAGACCTTTTCCTCCTACTAGTACGCACCAAAACTGAAGTTGGTGCCACAGTTGTTGATGAATGTGCCTGCCTCTTCCAACCTCTAAGCGTGGATCCCCTAGTCTTGCCCACTGCACTAGGATTTTTCAGTGCAACACCAACACCAGGTATCGACTCAACATATTTTGTTGAATCTAAACCATCCTCCATGATCGGTACAACAACGCCGTCATCCTGAATGGGCCCCGAAAAATTGGACATACCACTATCCAAAAGCACGTGATTCTCATCCTTGTTAGTTACAAATTCAGCACCCATGTCCACACCCACACTGCAGCAACCAGAATCTTTAGTAACTGCTTCCACAACCCCACTTGCCACTCCCACGTCATTGCAACCATGAACTATTGTGGTCACCTTTTTAGCTCCACTTGCCATTCCCTTACTGTAGCAACCTCCCCATGTGTCTCCAGCATTTGCCAAATTAGTCTCATGCAGTTCACCTCCAATAGCCCACATACAAGAAACCTCTCTCTTCTCAAAACACCCACGTCGCCTCTCGTATGTAGGATTACCAGCATTGTCGAAATTGCCCTTACTCCGAGAACCGTCTCCCCTTCCACCGTCGGCAAAAGCAAAATCCTCCATCGAGGAGTTGAACCCACCACCCGACACACCATTATCATTCCTGCCTTTCTTGGGTCCATCTGCTCGCAGGAAAATACCCCATTGTTTGGTGTCCTCCGAAGCATGGATTCTCTGCGACCGACGAACGGGGCAGCCTTGCCTTTCGTGCACAATACGACCACACTGAAAACAGAAAATTGGCAACTTCTCGTACTTAAAATGGACCCAGTATGACTTCCCTTCAAATGACAATGCTCTCCCTCGCTCCAAAGGTTTAAAAAAATCAATGACAACTTGCATTCTCAGGCATCGTCCCCATCCTGCACCATCCCCTGCAACATCAACATCGTCAACCTCGCCCAACGAGGCACCAATTTTAAAGCCCACTCCTTTGTTCATACACAGAAGGGGCATATCATGCACCTGAATCCAAATCGGCGAATACTTAAACTGCAGTTGAGAAGGAGCAGTCTTTCCATCAAAATCATTGAGAACCAAAGCATATCGATCGAATGACCAAGGTCTGCCATCTAAGACTCTTTGTTTTTCAG
The DNA here is from genome assembly GCA_006937295.1 of Carpinus fangiana. NCBI lineage: Eukaryota > Viridiplantae > Streptophyta > Magnoliopsida > Fagales > Betulaceae > Carpinus > Carpinus fangiana. The sequence goes on along the minus strand of CM017324.1, from coordinate 39,607,973 downwards.
CCTCGCCCAAGAACTCAAATAGCCAGCAATTATCCTGCAATTCCATGAAAATAACTTGCCCAACCATACGCCATATACGAGATAAGACAGTCTTGAATGCTTCCTTGTTAATTACCTTTTCTGTCCACACTTTCCCTACCAGGCAATTATCACCTTTCTCCCTGATATCAGCAACCTCACCTTCCGTCACAGAGATACCAGTTTTCTCTCCCTCAGTTAGAGAAATACTACTGCAAAGCCTCTCCAACTCATCCTCCATCTCGAAACTACCTCCAATACTAGTTAACCTCAGTATCAAGAGGTTTTATTAGTTTAATTAGTTAAAATTAGTATAGTGTTAAACTTTACCCTTTTATCGGTGAATCTCTCTCTTTTTTCTTTTCTTTTTTAATTTTTTTTTTAAATCATTTCAATCTTATTAATTGATGAAGAATCACGAGCATAAAACTTTTATATCACATAGGAAAAACTCTGAGAAAATCATAAACGAAACTACAAGGTTCTGAGTCATAAATACACACATAACAATCTGACATTTAAGTATCTTTGATATCAAAATTCGCTAACCATGACTAATATTTAGTTGTAACAACATGTCTACTCCAGCAGACTCAATTCAATATATAGGTAACAACATCCTCCTGCTGAAACTCATCCTCCTCGACTCACAAGCCAAAAAATTATTCACATCCTTAACCCATCAGAACAGGACAACAAAATACAAGCGCAAGAGTATGCAAGTCACGATCTGTCGTGGGGTTGTCGAAATCAGAAGCAGCAGGTGCCGTTGGAAGCGGGTGAGGCCAATGCGTGCAGTGAAAGGGCACATGTCGAGGTAGGTTTTACGTAGGAACTTAGATCGAGTTTTGAATAGTCCGATCTAAGAGTCCCATTAATCTTGAAAAAAGACACAATAAAAATAGTAGATGGCACACCTAGTATGGTGGCATTTGAGCCTATAACAAAAAAAAAAAGTAATTATAACACGATAAAAACTTTTTTCTTTGTACTTCTTTTCTTTTTTTAATAAAAGCAATAAGATTGACTCTATAATATTTGTTTTAGGGAAATTATAATGGAATCACCTTGTGCTTTGAGTCTTTGACCCTTTCCTATTTTAATATTTTCATTTTTTATTTTTCTATCAAAGTATCTCGTGCTTGGTCTTTTTTCAATTCAATGCCTCCATTTCATTCCGTTAAATTTATCTGAATTATATAAAAATATAATTATATCCTTAAGATTAAAAGCATTGAAAAATGAGGATAAGTGAAGATTTTTGTTTTTTTTCTTTTCTTCGTAGCTCCACCTTCACAGCTCCATTTCCAAAAGTGATTTGTTCAAAGTCAAATCAAATCAAATGTTGCAGAAAAAATTGAAAAAAAAAAAGATCCATAGGATTTCATGCAATAGTCTTTATTATTTTGTAATAATAAGACAACCTCACCCCGAAGAGATATTCCGACAACTATCCAAGCAAGTGGGTAAGAAGTTTTGAATCAATGATTTTTACTTTATGGAATGTAATTTTTAGTTGATTAAACTTTATTTTATGAAATATATTTTTCAATCGATTGAACTACTTTAAAAAAACATGAAACATGTAAGAAAAATCTATATAAACAAACAGAGTTAAACGTTAAGAGTATGATACTCTCAATTTGAGTGAAATGAAAAGAATTTATTTTGTGGTCTAAATATTGTTTTACTACATTTAATGGGTAGATAATTGCATATTATTTTAAAAAATTGACCTAAATAAATTCCTAAAGTATAATATGGACCATCAAAATCTCAAGAATAAACCCATAAAAAGTTATCCTTTTCTTTTTTTTTCTTTTTTAGTCGCGTTTTCAAAAAAAATGAAAAACAACCGTTGAATGAAACTACGGTTAGTCTTCCCTCAAAGTCAATACTCTGACTCTTCCTTCCCAGGAAGCTCCAAGCCTCCAACGCGGTGCTTCACGGAGATAATGCACAGACGCCAAAGACTCCATCTAAATTGGGAAAATTGCACAAGAGTCAACCACATGCCACTCTCGCCGTGAAATGACGTCGCCACAAACGGCGCACCCATCGTCGACGTCGGCGGCGATAGAATCCATCAAGCGCTCGCTCTCCGAGCTCTGCGTCTCTGCCGACGAGCACCGTTTCTCGTTCGAGAACCCTCGCCGGTTCTCGGCCTTCTCCAACCGACTCCAGGTGCTCCTCATCCACCAGCTCCTCCGCTCGGTCCAGTCGCCGGACTCCCTCCCCGCCGCTGCAACCACCGCGCTCAAGGGCGTCGCCGCAGACCTCTCCACCGCCGCAGAGAAGACGTTGCTCTACGCTAAGCGCAGCAAGATCTTCGTCCTCGTCCACTGCCAGTCCCTCCGCGAATCCCTCCAGAAGCACACGCTCGCCATCGCCGCGTGGCTCGCCCTCCTCGACTCCGCGCTCGCCGACCTCCCTGATCTCCGCAAGAAAATTGCCGATCTCTCCCGAGACATGAAGCAAGCTCAATTCATCGTATCTCTCTCTCTCTCACGCACTTTCCCTTATAGAATACATATAGTTTACGGATTTATTGAATCGAATTTTAATTTTTTTGGCAGGTAACAGAGAACGAGGAGCGAGTGCATTGCACGCTACAGAAGGAGGGGCAAGGGAGGCGAACAAGCAAAGCAGTACAGAGCGCGATAATCATGGACTTAGCGCGAGCTCTCGGGATCGACTCCGATAACTTCTCCGAGATATCGGTGCAGGTCGAGCTCTTCAAGGCGGATCTGACTGTGTCCAGTTCCGTGTCGGAGAGGCGGATTCTGGTCTCTCTCGAGATGATTCTCAGCAACCTCGCGGTCCAGCCCGACATCGTGACGCAGAAGCTGGATTTGGATTTCGAAGAATACGACTCGGTATCGGTACCGCAGATATCGTTGCCGTTCAAGAATTTTCTGTGTCCGTTGACAAAGGAAGTCATGAAGGAGCCGGTGGTGCTGGAGTCGTCTCAGAACTACGAGCGCTCCGCGATCAAGTACTGGTTCGAGCGCTGCATAGAGGACGGTCGCGACCCGAGCTGCCCAGTCACCGGGCAGGTGCTCGAGTCGCTGGAGCTAAAGCCGAATATCGGGCTGGCCGGCGCGATCGAGGAATGGGTGAACCGGAATATCGAGGTACAGGTTAACTCGGCGGCGCAGAGGCTTGGAGAGGAATCAATTTCGGTGGATAATAATGGCCTTGAGAAGGTGCTGGATAGTTTGTACAAGATTTCGGAGGAGTACCCCAGTAGTAGGTACAAAGTGAGGAATGCTGGAATTGTTGAGCTTGTTATGAACTTGCTTAGGAATAGTTCCAAGAGTATCGGAACGCATTTGAGGAGCAAGGCGCTTATGATTTTGCTTAGCATGGCCAAGGATGAAGAAAGCAAGGTGAGAGTTTACGTGGGTCTTGGTTTGGGGTTTTTGCATATTGATTGTGTAGCGTTTTTGTTAATCTAGGGGTTTAGTTGATTGAAATCAAATAGTTCTTGTTTGCTGGTAAATTATCACTTATCTAAAAAACATAAACTGATAAGAGATGGTGAGTTTAATTACTTGACTATTATTCTAACGTGAATATTCCTATTGTGCATTTCACAATTTGCTTGTATTTCTAAGATTAAAGCATAGGTTTCATTGCTAAGAACTAGTTTGAAGTTGAAGATTAACAGCATTTTGCTGTGTAATCTGCTCGAAAATTCAATACCATACATTTTAAACTATGTTAGATACTAATATCTTAATGTCACCTCCAGCGAATAGTGTGCAAGTTACAACCATGAGAAATATGCAATAAGAGATGTATTAAACTGTTGTTAATTGATTGACAACATCTTGGGTCAATTATGGAGAACCATCTGTATGGTCCTTATGCAAGTTGTAATGCATATACCAACAGAGAGTACAGTTCTTATTTGTTAATTTTTTATTGGGGTTGCTGTTCTTTCCTTGAAGTTATAGTTTTCAAGTTGAAGTGCTTCTTTTCCCATTTCTTTCATTGAACACAATTTTGAAAATTACTTTTGTAATGCAATACATATATTCTGGATATGTATCTTCGAGGAAGTATCTGTTTTCTTTATGTAAATATATACATTTTTTTTTTCTGGGCTGTAAATATTTTTCTTTCCTAGGGCCTTATGGTCTCTGATGCTATTGTTGTAGTTTCTGATGATATATATCACACTTATGTAGAAAATAATGCTTGAAGATGGTATCACTAGATTGGCCATACATAGTCTTATTGGGAGCTCAGAGAAAGAAAGAGAGTATGCTGTCAAGTTATTACTTGAATTCTCTAGGGATGAAGCTTGTTGCATAAAAATTGCATCAGAAAAAGGTGCTTTAGTTCTTCTCTCAAGCATGGTAGGAAATCCGGAGCATCCTGCTTTATCCAATCTAGCCGAGGAGGTCTTGAAGCAGATGGAGAGGGTGGAGGATAATATTCAGCCTTTAGCAGTAGCTGGGAGATTTGAACCCTTACTTAGTCGGCTTTGTGAAGGTATGTCTTATGAAGTTCCTGTTTCCGTGGTCCATAAATAGTTATATGTGATGTCATATATGTTGAGAGAGTACAAAATTACTTTGTAACTACCATTCATTTCTATGTAGCACTGTATAATAGTAAGCAGGAAAGAGGAGTCTCTTGAGATATTCATCTTACTTAATATCAGCTGCTCATTTAGTCTATAACAGATTTTTACAATCATATATTTACATTGGAATATGGGGGTTTTATTGGAACAGGTTCTGATGATGTCAAAATAGAGATGGCATCTATTTTGGGAAGGATGACCTTGACAAATACTAGCAAAGAACAAATTGCAAGGCAAAGTGCTCATATACTAGTTGAATTGCTATCTAATCCAGATGGAAGGGCGCCAAGCTTGCAAGCATTGTGTAACTTGTCAGGGTTTGATGACAATGCTACTATCCTTGTTGACTGTGCAGGGCTTCCAGCTCTTACAAATATTCTGTTTGCAAATCAGGATACTTCACCTGACTTGAAGGAATTGGCTGCATCAACAATTGCCAACATTGTTTCAAATCCAGGGCACTGGGAGTTGGCATCTGTTAACAAGGAAGGACATTTAATGCAGTCAGAATTATTTATATTTAGTCTCTTGGGGCTTCTATCTGTTGTATCCCTTCAATGTCAAGTGTCTATTCTCCGTATCCTATATGGAATTGTGTCATCTCCCCAGGCATCAGGTAATTCCTTGTTGGCAAAAAAATTGTGTTTAAAGTGATTTTATTCCAGTCACCATGACATGTCTTCGTGTATAGGCAAAAATCTTTCTCTCTGGTTTCACTTGTTTATAGGAAATAAAACTGAGAAAAAGATTTAGCTGATGCCATTGGAAGAAGGGCATCATGTCAGCATGATGGTAATACTAGGAAGCTATATTTTTTAAAACTGTCCATAAATGAAATTGGGGTTGCTTTGATTGTCTCCTCAAAAGTGGTCTTTTAGAAACAAGATAAAAGGAAGAAGCCACTGTCCATCTTGAAGCATCTTCTGCTGTAACCATTATGAAATAGGGGTTGTTAATCTAGTTTCCTGAATCATGACATTCTTCAATTTTATTCATCTTTATCTTCTCAGAAATTCTTGTAGCCTCTGGATTTGCAATTCTTTTCCTGAAAGCCTATAGATTGTTGACTTCTTTTTGTTTCTGCTAAATCTTGTTACTTATCATGTCTATGGGTTTGCTGTTTATATTGACCTCAAATTGCAAAACAGTAGGTGCAAAAATTTGAAATTCATGGTATGCCAATAGATGCGGGGAATTAAGTTTACTGCTTTTCAAACTGTGTTTCATATTGACATGCTAAACTTTAGATGGGACCTGTTGAATACAATTGCAAAATGGAGACGATTCTCTTGCATATATATTAGGGTTATCCTGCCTCATTACATATGATAACAATGCCTTATAGAATGGAGATTTAGGTTTATTATAATCTAATAAAAATAAACCGCCTTTTCTATTTTTGCAGAGTTGGTAACTTCTCATATAAAATCTGGGGAAGGCATCAAAACCATGACATCATTTCTTGAACACCCAGAAGTTGAACACAGAATTTATGCTTTCAAGCTTACAAGAGTACTCTCAGAAAGGTTTGGCCAAGATCTAGCAAGTGAGCTAAGACCTAACAAGCTTCCCCTGTTCAAAGACAAACTCTTAGACGACCAATCTACAGAAGGTGAGCGATCTGATGCTGCATGTATACTTGCTAACCTTTCCCTATCATCAGAAGAAGTGAAAACACTACTAGGAGCTAGTTTTGTAACATGGACTGTTACTACTCTCAAGAACCAAAGGCGCAGCTCCAATGGGAGGGTTTCTCGACCTGTATTAAGGATGGTGGAGGGGCTTCTTGGACTTTTACTTCACTTCACAAGGAGTCTTGATTCGCAAACTCTTAGTATTGTCAGAGAGCATCGCCTTATGACCATTTTCTGTGAGCAGCTTCAGTTTCCTTCAAAACCAAGAGTGAAACAACTAGCTGCCCTTGGATTGAAGAACTTATCGGAGTGTGGGAGGTCACTTGCTGCTGCGGACTCAGAACCAACTCCTCCCAATGGATTCTGCTCTCCTTTAGTGTTCATGTGTGGGAGGGCTTCTAATAAAGCTTATGGATGTCCTATACATAATGCTGCGTGTGAAGAAGATAGTCAGTTGTGCTTGCACAAGAGCAACTGTATCAAATCCCTGGTTGATCTTCTTGCAGATGAGGACACTGGTGTTCAGATTGCTGCAGTGGAGGCACTTTCCACCCTTGTTTTAGATACCTCTAGCAGTTTCAAGAGAGCAGTTGATGAGCTTGAACAGCAGGGTGCAATTGATGCCCTGATCACTCTTTTCACCGAAGTTAGACCCGGAGAGCTTCAAGAGAAAACAATTTGGATGATAGAGAGGATATTGAGAGTGGAAAACCAGAATCAGCAGCTAGGGCTCAACCAGTCTTTGGTTAGGGCATTGGTGGAAGCCTTGAAACATGGGAATGCCAACACAAAGAGGCATGCTCAGGATGCCCTAACGAACCTAAAGCAGATATCAGGTGTTAGTGGAAAGGCCTCCAGTCAAACTCGGTCATTGAGGTAGCTTCCGGTGACAAACCGTGGTTGTACACTTGCATGGTGTCGATGTTGTATAATTAAACGATAATCTCACCCTGTATAGTTAGTCAAAACTGGCCCAATTGTATTCATTGTTGTAAGGAATTACTGTATGATGTTGTTTAAGGTATCAGCCAAGTTGTTATAGGTTAAATCCGTCCCACTCTTTTGGGAATTCTTAATAGTCTGAGATTGGAAATAATGGCCTGGGATGGGATGGACTCAAACTGTTAGGATTTACAACAGGTTTGCTTCATAATGTAACACGTTTTGTTATTAGTTAAAACTGCTCAATTGCATGCTGTGTGAGGTGCTTCTCTCTCTCTCAATTCAATTTGATTCATAATTTAACACTAAATAAAACGATGAAGGCCATTGACTACTGTTGGTGTCATCAACTTTTGGTAAAGATCCTAACCATGAGCAATTTTGCATAATTTGAAGTCTCAATAAAAACATGAGTTTTTAACTAAGCGAGAAAATTTAGCTTGATTATTGTTAGCCTTAAGTCATTTGTTAGCAAAGTTTCTGTTTTCAGATATTCTTAAAACTCTAATTTAATTCAAACATTGTGATCTGATCAATGGCTTAAGGACTCGGCCATGTTTGTTAACTACTTTCTTCTTTTCTTTTTTTTTTCTTTTTTTTGTCTTTTGTTTTATGTTGTCTACATTAAAGACATTAACAAATAAGTCAAACCACAAAACACTTTCCAAAACACAAAAATTATTTTTATCTTTACATCACGTCATAATATTTTTTCAAACCAAAAACAAAAATACCCTTAATTTAAAGCACATTAACAAACATAGCATAATATCATCAAATTGAAACGAGCATCAGTGTACTTCGTACTTCAAATGGGAGGATGACTAATTGATAGGTTTCTAACATTATGTCTTCTTTTCAGCCTTATTCTAGTGCTTAGTGTGTGACCACTGTATCAACAACTTGCAATTCCTTTTCCATGATGCATGGTGTAATTCAATATATTGTTTGGTGATAGCAAATGTTTACTTATTGATTACTTATGTCTTCATCCATTTCAAACACATGAAGAGAAGTATTAAAATTAAATTAAGGAAAATGATAAAGTCTTAACTTAAACCCAACTTTTCTCTCAAGCGCTAGTTTTTTTTTTTGTTTTTTTTAAAAAAAAAAAAAAAAAAAAAAAAAAAAACCCTACCATTGGAAGAGAAAGGAAGCCTTAAACTAGAAATTGAGTTTAAAGCAAGAGAGAAGTTGAGTCTTTATTGGATCTATATTGTGGCTGTATCATTCTTTCTATTCGTTTAAGCTTTTACAAATGTTGTCTCTCCTTTGTTTAAGCTTTTACCAACTTCTCCCTTTTAGACTTAATTTCTAATTTAAAGCTCTCTCTCCTCTATTGACAGTTTTTTTTAAAAAAAAAAAAATCTGCACTTAAAGTGAGAAGTTGAGTCTTTGTTGGGTTTAAGTTATGACTTCATCATTTTCTTTTACCCATAGTAATTTAACAGCAAATAGATTGTTTAATGCAGTAGATCCACTACTTCGGACATACCAAAACAAGAAAAGGTCGGTGTCGTGATGTCGTCAAAACGACAAAAGTCGCTGGTCGCTGTCATCTCCATGCAAGTTTTTAACAATGTTCATGTCTAAATACAGTACTTTTAACTACTGTAAGATTAACAATTCAGTCTTGGAGTCCAATCATCTCTTGTCTCTTGTCGATTCTCTTTTTCTAGCATGTTCTCTGAATCCAAACACTGAGCAATCACATACATTTGACGATTTGGGTTCATTGTATTCGCCCTGTGAGCAATCCATCCAAAGCGAGAAGGCGATATATGGCATATCAGTGTCTATTCTTTGATTAACAAAGAGCAAATGACAAGAAAGAAGTGTTGTTTCCTTGTCGTAGTTAAAGCACAAACACAATTTTCCGACCCAATACAAGGTTGTCCCTCTCTCTTCAACAGCAATGAATTATCATAATCATTATGCTTACGAGAACGCGGCTTTGTGTGTACCTTCTTTGAACTTTGAACTCTCCCATAATCAACATATATATCGCTTCGAGTCGTTGTCGTTCGTTTTCTGTCGTGTTAAAATATTTGATATTATTCTCTTTGATTTATTTTCTTATTGTTCTAGGGTTTTCTTGTTCACTACCACTTTTAGATTCCTCTATTTATAACAAGTTAATATGGTAAAGAGATCGATGTAGTTCATTTCCTCTTTCTGCTTCCGTTCTCTCCTTTCTTTATTTCAATATATATGTTTAATTAACACCTGAGATGTGAGATCCACTTGTTAGCTTCCTGGCCATTGATCATGAAGCTGTAAAATCCAAAATACGAAGTGCACTGCAGCTTCTTTAAATTTATTTAAAACGACGACACAAGATCCATCGAAGCATAAATGCAGCACGTTAAGATTGGTAGGTTGATGGTACAAATAGGCCTGCGATGATATAAATAATTGCAAATGGGGTGTCCCCTCGTTAGCACAAACAAGGGCTTTGGAGTTGTTTCCATCACTATTTAGGCCATTCAATGAGTATATCGGGGAGGAAGTGGTTGAACAGTACTCTAATAAACTAAAGATGGTTTCTTTGATTAGTCCGGATACAAGGATAGGATTATCTCAATTGAAAGTTTGAAGAGCACATTATTAATTAATATAGTAGTTTGAGAAAATATATAAATTTTTCCCTTGTTACACTATCTACATATTAGAATAATTTCCTATTTAATGGGTAGGGACAATATTATGCCTTTTTCTCTTAATTTTTCCTTTTGTTATACCGGCAACCCCCAATTCTGTCCTTACCCTCATAAATGCACTAAGTAGATATTTTTCCGTTCCGTCTCTGGTTTAGGGAATTAAATATTAGACCCACAACCCGACTATAATAAATAATATCTACGAGTCTCAAGTTTTGCAGAACTAGGGCTAGGCGGGGTAGGTAAAAGGTAATATGGGTTAGATGGGTCGGGTGGGTATTATGGGCTTTGACCTTTTTGTGATAGATAAAAAGAGAGATTTAGAGAAACCTGAGCGGCACAAGGTGAGCGGCGGAGTGACAATAGAAGAAGGCTGAGCGGCGCAAGGTTGTGCGTAAAGGAAGTGAAGAAAAAGAAAAAGAAAGGAAAGAAATTGCTTGTGTTATGCAGCAGCAAGCAACGACCAAGGAAAGGTTAAGTTTTTTTTAGGTTTTAGGGTTAAAGGGTGCGGGGTAGGTCTCGGTGAGGTCTCGGTGGGGCGGGTATCCGGGATGTTAAAAAACTTATACTCGTGACCTACCCCGTGAGGATATTCAAAAAAAAAAAAACTCGGATCCGTGTTTTTATTTGAAAAAATGGGCAGGGTATTTGACCACTCCTACATGTGGTTAGGCACACTAGGGAAAGAGTTTGAAATCTGAAATGTAAATCACTCACTCCTGATTAGTGTTAGCAGTCCCTAGAGATAGTTCAATCAGCTAAGGGCTACGCATCATAAACCAGAGGTCACTAATTTGAATCCAACCCTCACCCCATTTCTCTCTCCTTGTGCAGACATATAAAAAAAAATAGTGTTAGCCACCTTAGGTCCTATTAATGTCCGCAGAGCTGTTTCATGTAATAACTCAATTGGTTTTGAGGGATTGCATGCAATTCTTTGCTGACTAGGCCCTTTTTGAGCAATTTTTACAAACGCTCAAGTAGAATAATTATAATTGATTGTTCTCTCCTACCTTTTTAATTAAAAAAATAAAAATAAAAATTGAGCACTTAAAAGATAGACAACTAGTAACAAACCTACATGAAATAATGGATCTCACGATGATAATGAAAAGTGATTCTAGCAATATATTAACCTTATTATTAAGAGATCACTTGCAAAAATATACACCCCTTCATCTTCTTCTGTTCTTTTTCTCGTTCTTTATTACTTTCACCCAAACAAAAAGTAAAATACCATCATGGTTTCATTACTTTGAGAAATAATTTATTATATTTATTTATCCCCCGATCAGTCTTCCAAAATTTAGTCATTTTTTAAATTAGTTTCAAATTTTCCTTTGTCTATGTTCTATGCTTGGAGCTTTAAACAACAAAAAGGATGAACAATTAGCCAATTAGGGTTAGTTGATTAAAAAGTTATATTAAATACATTCATGCAAATTTACTTTTTATTTATTTTTTAAGTGTTTGCATGTTGTAATGGGTTTCCTAAGCTTATATTATTATTGTTTTGTAAAAGAAACTAAAGCAGCCCCCCTTTGAAGAGCCCTGGGGTTTGAATATATATATTGAGAAATATTATGTATTAAAATGTCACCCGTGCATCGATTTATCTAGCTCTTTAAATTGCCCATTCAGATGTGGAACATGAACTAAGTACTCTTTTTTCTACTGAGCTTATTGCATGCACAACATGATTACACCACGTAACTAGTATGATTAATTGGAATTTGTCGATGGAGTGCCCACTAGGAATTAAAAACCCATACTTAAGTGTTTGTATTTTAATTTAGCAATTTTAAAATATGAGTTTTGAAGAAATAATAATTTCTAAAGAAGGCGTAATTTTTAAAAATACATTTGGTAAAATCGTAATTCAGCTTTCCTAAATCGTGCACTTTTGAAGAAGCCCTCTCTTGTCTACTAGAGTCCAAAATATCCCAACCGCACTCCGATCCAACGTCTATCGTATAGCACTCCTTATTCCTTCTTAATCAACTGCGATTCACAAAAACACAAGGCTCAAAGACCCGGTGGGCTACTCCAACAAGGACTCTGATGCTTAAATTAGTATCGGCCTTTGGTGAGGGGTTCGGAGAAAATATGTATTGTGTGGTGGTTTTTAAAAGAGTCTACATTATTACTTGATTTTGGTGCTATATATATGGTTTGTCTGGGCTCTACGAGGCTTCTTGGGCTTTGAAAATCCCGACTCCTCTTCTTGTGCCACATAAGTCATCTTACAATAGTGGATAGGGATCCTGACCCCTCTTCTTGAGCTAATTGAATTGTTTCATGATTGAGTTTTAGTCAAATCTTTCATTTTTCTCAAAAATGTGGACGGCTCTCTTGAGGCAAGAAGGGGCCTCCTTTACCCTCGTCATAAAATGCGCCAAACTCGCAATCCCTATAACAAATGCGAACCACTCTCGCAAGGCGAGAAGTGACTTCTTTTACAATTTTCATAAATGCACCAAATAGTACTCCCCGTTCTTAAAAAATGTGAACTACTCTCCTGAGGCGAGAAGCGACATTCCTTACCCTCACCATAAATGCCTGAACTCGCCATCCCTATAATAAATGTGGGCCGCTCTCCCGGTACAGGGGATGATTCCTGTATCTTTCCCATAAATGCGAGCATACTAGACTCAAGCTATACTAGTTCAATTGACCATTCTCCTCCATATTGCAGAATAATGTCCCGTGTGGGCCCCACCGAGCCTTATCCTCTCGAAGGGCTTTACTTTGGCCCTCTAATGGGCATGAGTCATGCTCACCCGAATTGGATCCGGACCTAACAACTTTCTTACAAAATACAATAGTAGCATTGATTGTAACAGTGACAAGCGCCAAATTGTCTCCAATAGTCACATTGATTGTTATAGTGACAAGCGCCAAATTGTCTCTAATGGATAATTCAATCGGCGGTAGATCACGCCTCATGAAGCGAAGATCACCAGTTCGAATATCTCCCTCTTGTGTGGACATGACAAAAGAGAAAAAAAAAATTACCTAGTGATATGATGGTACACTTTTAATGACTTGTCATTTTTATTTTGAAAAATATTATTTATTATATTCCAATATAACTCTCCATATAATTAGATGGTGTGACAATAAAAATTAATTACTAATTAAATAGCTATTTTATTGTCACATCATCCAGTTCTATAACAATTCTAAAAAAATTATTAAATAAAATTACTCTTTACATGTTTTATATATATATCCTTTGTTCTTTACGATATTAAAATTAGTGCGTTGTACAATAACATGGACAGAAAATACACCGAAAAGATATAAGAATAATATTATTCTTTATAGAAGTTACAAGTACAATAATCGACTCTTTCTTGTCGATTCGCTTCCGAAGGCAGCCGAAGCGAAAGCGCTGGTCAGAGTAGCATGTGAAAATTACAGTTGGAAAGCTCTTTTTATTTTTTCTTTTTAATTTTTTTTTTTTAAGGGAAGATTAAACTCCATTCAAACATAAACAAATTACTAGAGGGTGGTAGCGCCCCCTACAACAACAAAAATTAAAATAAAAACAATGGGGTGAAAGACCATCCTCAAATTTTTTTTATTTTTATTTTTTATTTGGCCCTTGGGGTGAATCGACCACTCTCAAGTCTCAAGCAGGGCTGGCCCAACCACTAGGCGAATTAGGCCGGTGCCTAGAGGTCAAATTTCGTAAGGCCCAAAAAAAAAAAATTTAAGGCCCATTTTTTATTTAAGGCAAAAAAAAAAAAAATTGCATAAAAATTTAAGGCCCTCAACATGCTTAAAAAAAATATTATTATTTGTTTATAATATCAAAACCTGCAGATTGATGCTACTATGGTTACACTCTGTAGAATAGCTACAGTTGACCTCTCTCTCCAACCTTTTTGCTTAGAAAATATATATATCAAGGCCCTCAACATCCTTTCTTGAGGCCTTCAACGTGCTTTAAATATATATATATATATATATATATATGGAGGCCTAGCATGCTTCCTGCACAATGGCCAAAAGGCCCTCAACATGTTTAAAAAGAAAAAAAGAAAAATGTTAAGACTTATAAACACATTTTACAAAAAAAAAAAAAAAAAAACAAACAAACAAACTTTTACAAATTGGTGTGACACAATATGTTTGGATATGAGATAAATTCAAATTTTGAGAAATCCAATAATATTGTGTCACATCAGTTTGTAAAAGTTTTTTTGTCAAATATGTTTGTAAGCCTAACATTTTCCTTAAAAAAAATAATATTATTTGTTTATAATATCAAAACCCTCAACATGCTTTCTTGAGGCCCTCAACATGATTTAAAAAATATTATTATTATTTTTATAATATTGAGGGCCTTAGCATGCTTTCACTACACAACAACCACAACTCACAAGGCCCACAACATGTTTCCTTTGCTGTACAAAAAATAGAACAATAAAACCACAACTCAGTTTTATTGTTCTATTTTATAAATATATATATATAAATCGTGTTTGTTTAATTTGTTAATATTTTTAATCAAACATTTCTACTAAAAAAATATATAAAAATATGCATCTAGATATAAAAAATAAAAAAGTAGAAAAGCTTATTGAATCTCAAAGAGGAGCTCTAAATAAATTTGTTATTAGCAATAAACAAAATATAGATGATAATTTAAGTGAAAAACTCGAAAATGAATAAGAAATTCATCAAAAAGAATTAGAAGATAATGAAAATACTATTGATGTATTTAAAAAAAAAAAAAAAAAACCTCTATTGTTACAAATATTTATGACTCAAGCCATTAAAAAAAATATTGATGCAAAATTAAGGGATTTATTAGTAGAAAAGGGGTGCAATAAGATACATTAATATAGATTTTCCTAAAGATTATAACTCTATGCATTTTTTAGTACATATTATATATAAAAATTATCAAATGGAGATAAACATATTAGAAAATGACTAGTCTATTCAAAAGATTTAGATAGAGTATTTTAGGGAGAATAATGATTTTTATATAAAAATATAATAATAACAATAATATTAAAATAAAAATTATTTAATTAATATTTAAATATTTTTAAAAATAATGCCCCATTTAAAAGTTTCGCCTAAGGTCTCAAAAACCATTGGGCCGGCCCTAGTCCCAAGCCACCCTCAAGGGCCATGACTCAATTGGATTGTTTTTATTCTTTTATTTTAATTTTTTATTATTATTATTATTTTAAGTTAAATAATATTTTATTATTTAATTTGTAGTGGGACACGTGGCATTACGTAAAACGTTGGATGAGATTGGACGGCCAAAATTGAGAATATGAGAGTCTCGTATTCTTCCTCTAATATGTGGGAATCTGGATCCATAAACAACAGAAAATAATAACAAAACCAATCGGTCCGCAACTTCGGCGGCACTCGAGACTCACATGTGAGGGAATATTATTGAGAGGGGAGCGCGTCGGAGGTGGAGGTTGAAGGTGGATGACAGAAACCCAAATGTGTCATTCAGAAAAGGCATGTGGGTCTTACTCAATGAGGGAGAGGGACAGTAGATGGAAAAGGAGGGCGGTGAAGGCAGAGAAAGGACCAGCAAGTGGTGGCAGAGGAGGAGGTAGGACTGTAAATCAACTAAAGTAAGAAAAAAGAAAGTGCATAGGAATAAAGTGGGGGAAAGGGAATAGAAAAGAGACAAAGCCATTTCCTCCTCCCAAGGCACTCACTAAAGAGGCATCATGGAGAGGGCTTTTCTCACTGAGATGTTCTCTCACAAGTTCCCAAGGAAAGCTGGCTGGTTGTCTGTTTTTGGTGGTATACATGGGAATTGGTTCTTTTGCTAATAGTGTTCTAACTGTTTTAAAAATAAATAAATAAAAATAAAAATGTCAATAGTTCCATCCAAAATGATTAGTTGACAGTGTTTATTAATCATAATTTTCTTATTTAAAATTTTAAAATAAATAATGATTTAATATTGGAGCGTAAGTTTGAGCTTCAAGTTTAACTTTGAGTATAACTTTTATTTTAATTAAATATTCTACATATTTGACTTACGAGATATTGAAGTAATTGAATGCTTAAGATGGTGGATACGTTAATAATAACAAGTTAATGAACATAAATGAAAGTCGTGGGATGTTTAGAGTGGGTGGGTGGGTAGTGGGAATAACTTGTTGAAAATGAAACCAGACTTGGGGCTAGGATTCATTTGAAATAGAGTATTTATTATATGATTATGATTTGAAGTTGGTACAACTAATAGTATACAGAATATCAATGTTGACAAATGTTTTTTAAAAGTTTGCTCCTTAGATTTACCAACTTCTAATCCAAACATCTATTTTAAATGAAATGGAAATGATCCTTTTGGTATCTGAATTTTAACAATTTTTTTTTTTTTTTCTTCACTTAATCCTATAGGTAAATATGGAGATAATACTTCCATCTATATTCTGTTCATAAAACTAACACGTCAAACTAATCAAAATATGCTATGTGTCCTATGTCCCAATAAAAAATTAAAAAATAAAGAAAAAAAATATATAATATATAATTTTTTTTCAAAATGAGTGATAATTCGATGTGCTAAAGTATATTTTCTCATATATTTACGGACACCCTTTATTTTAATTGGCTTGGTTTGAAAAACATTTTCCTTCTTCTCTTTTGTCTTCTTTTTTCAAAATAAAAATACTAACAAACAACTTAAAAAAAACACGCACACATCCGAATACTTTTTCAGAAAACAAAAGGTCAACTTATAAAATCTACCAATACTAAGAATATAAACCCAAAAATATCTATCTCAAAACATATTCTAAAACACCCTATAAAAACTTCAAGTTTTCGACCATGCCCACATACCATAGTCATTTAATGACCTCTATTTCATTAGGCGTGATCTTTAGATTATTAAGTTACCTCTTATGGACCATCAAGTAATTAGATACTTAAGATGGTGGGTACGTATTAATAATAAGTTAATGAACATATATGAAAGTCACCATCCCATGAATTGATGACACTTTCCAAAATAATAAATTACATAAGATGGTAACATATCATTTGAGAATTTATTTGTTGAAAGAAAATTTGGAATGTGTAGCACTTCTCATATTATGAATATAGTCTAACACACCCTAAAAAACTTCAAGTTTTAGACCATCATGCCCACGTACCATAATCAATTCACAATTTCCTTGTACATGGCCTAGTTTCAGCCATGGTCCAAAAAAAAAAAAAAGGAATATCTTTTGAGGACAGTACAGCAGGTCGAAACTTTGAAGCAGCTATGGAAATTAGCATCAGACGTATAATGATGGTGTCTGTAGGGGACCGAAAGGCCTGCAACTTTGGAGGCCACTCCTTAAAAAAGTCGACATATTCTGTAATCTTGCTAACCCCCTTGGACCGTGTGCAAATCCTACATATATGTGTTTGTGTAACCGTTTCTGTTGTGTAACACGGCAAGTAGGGCGCATCCAGAGACAGATTCTCAATCTCTCTGTGTTTCCACTCTCACGTGCGCATCAATCCCTCCATTGATTTATATATATATATAAAGGCCTTGCCTTCTTGCGTAGCCCTTTCACCTTACAACCAATCCCCCTGTCCACACTCTCGATTAGGTCTGCAATGAAAGAACCAGTGCTTGAAGAGATGGAGAATGCAGGAGGGTATGGTAATGGCTTTCATGGGATTGATGGAAAAGATGATTTCGACCCAAGTGCGCCACCTCCATTTAAGATTGCTGAGATCCGAGCTGCCATTCCCAAGCATTGCTGGGTCAAGAATCCCTGGATGTCTCTCAGTTATGCTCTGAGGGATGTGTTTGCGGTTATTGCATTGGTTGCTGCTGCAATCTACTTTGATTCTTGGATCTTTTTCCCACTCTATTGGGCTGCTCAGGGAACAATGTTCTGGGCTATTTTTGTTCTTGGACATGATTGGTAATCGCATACTTGTCTTTTCTGGGTTCTTTGCCTTCCATTCTCTAACTTTCCTGTTTACCATTAATGCATTTATTCATATACTCTGTTTTACAATGTCCTCTGTTTCGATTCAACAGTGGCCATGGAAGCTTTTCCGACAACCCAGAGCTAAATAATTTGGTGGGGCATGTCTTGCATTCTGCAATTCTTGTACCCTACCATGGATGGTGGGTTTTCGTGACAACTTTCATTTCTCAATCAACTTTTTCAACGAACCAAAAAAATGTATGCTAATCTCTGAATCCTACAGGAGAATTAGCCACAGAACTCACCACCAGAACCATGGGAATGTCGAGAATGACGAGTCATGGGTTCCGGTATTATCTCTCTTCTGTTATAATAATTTTAGAAAAAATGCATATAATTAATATATGGCGCTGAGTTTTTTTTATCTTCAATTTGTAGTAATTCTTTTTTCATCTTTCCCAGTTGACTGAGAAGTTATACAAGAGTTTGGGTTACAGCACCCGATTGCTGAGATTCACGGTGCCCTTTCCCCTGTTTGCATATCCTTTCTACTTGGTGAGAAAGCTTATCTCTGTTATTTCATATCTCGTGTGCTTGTCATGGTCTAAGTTTTTTTTTTTTCTGCTGGATGAAATCTCAGTGGAGTCGAAGTCCAGGAAAGCAAGGCTCCCACTTCAACCCATACAGCAAACTGTTCTCCCCCAATGAAAGGAAAGATGTGATAACTTCAACCTTGTGCTGGTCTGTAATGGCTGCTCTGCTTATCTGTCTGTCGTATGCAATAAGCCCCATTCAAATGCTAAAGCTTTACGGTGTTCCTCACTTGGTGGGTGAAATTTCTTTTGCCTGCTAACAACTTCATGGAATTGTTTATAGTTCTCTAATTGTAATGTACTTATTGAACACTGAATTGCTCACAGATTTTTGTGATGTGGCTGGACCTTGTGACTTATTTACATCACCATGGTTATGAGCAGAAGCTTCCTTGGTACCGCGGCAAGGTAGGGATAAATGTCTATGTTCATCTCCCAACTTCATATGGGAATTTTATCATTTTCTGCATAACTATTAACCCTCATGAAGCATCAGATCTTAGGTTCGATCCCATTGAGTGCAAACAATTCCTTAGGGACACGCCCATGGGTGAAAGTTCGAGATTTACCCGATCCACGTAGAGGAAGCACTTTGCACGGTGTTATGGGATGGAGCCGAGGTGAAGCTCCAAATACTCCGGTTATCTAAAAAAGAAAAGGCTTCATTATCTTTCATGTTTGTATCTTGACAGGAATGGAGTTATCTAAGAGGAGGGCTCACAACTGTTGATCGTGATTATGGAATGTTCAATAACATCCACCATGATATTGGCACCCATGTTATTCATCATCTCTTCCCTCAAATCCCACACTATCATCTAGTGGAAGCGGTGCTTAGCTTTCTCTATCACCTCAGCAAATTATTGTTGCATTTTAGTAAGAGTTGACTCTTAAAGTTTTAATGCTTCTTATGCAGACCAAGGCAGCTAAACCAGTGCTTGGAAAGTACTATCGTGAGCCAAAGAGATCTGGGCCGTTTCCAATTCACTTGATCAAGAATCTAGTAAGAAGCATTGCAGAAGACCACTATGTCAATGACAATGGAGACATAGTCTACTACCAGACTGACCCTGAGTTGTATAAATCTTCCCTGAGCAAGTCTGACTGATTCTTTCAGAGTTCAGTTGAATAGGGGGATGAAGTTTTGGCAGTTGTTTGATAACCATATTTCTAGTTCAGAAGTGGTCCATTGATGTCTCTTATAAGCTAGGGAGACTTCAATTTGTATCTTTTATTTCCAAAATTATGAGATCCAGATCCTCGTCTTTTCTCCACAATGGAGAAAATGATTTTTATGTTATGATGAACTTTCAAGTAGTTGTATTTTGATGATAAACCATACCTTTCTCTAATCTGATATTTGGTATGATGTTAATGCTTGAACGAGGTACTCGAAACCCAATCGCGTTAGACTCTTTTTGAAGTTTTGTGTGTGCTTTATCACTCCTTTTACATAAAGAATATATTAAGGTGGGAACAATAGATTTAGATTTTGTGCAATAAGCTTGTTTGGGCTTACAAGCAAGTGCCTCGTAAAAGTAACAAGACAGCTCTATCGCACGGGATCCCATACTAAAAAAGCCATTCTCACGAGAAAAGACAAGTTGTAAGTAGAATATAATCAAGATGGGTATATTAACATCTTTTGGTGCTTGGAATACTGTTTGGGCAAAGGCTTGAAATATTGTGGTTGTGGATACAGCCACTTGAGATATATTTCGTTTTTTTTATTCTTTTCTGAGCCACCCAGTTGAAAAATTAGAAGTTCTAGTCTTCTAGATACTACACTTAACTAAAACTATTCTAACAATCTTGGCAATAAAATTGCAAAACTTGAAATATAATAAAAAAATGCAACGGAAATATTTTGACATACATTCAGCCCTAGTTGTTAAAACAAATCCAGAAAGGTCAGCAACATAAATTTGAAAGAAATTTAGGAAAGCAGTATCTTCCAACTTATTGCTGAAATACACCTGCTTTTTATTTAAGATTAAATACATTTTTAGTACATGTGGTTTGCACAAAAATTAAATAGGTACTTGAGTTTTCAAAAGTGTCATAAATGGTATATGTGGTAAGTAAATAAACCTACTTGGTATTTCCGTCAAGATTCTATTCGATTTTTTAATGGAGCGTCACATCAACCTTACACGTGGCATGGTATTATGGTTTCAAAGCGCCACGTGACGTAGTACCTGAATTTTTGGGTGTCATGTCATATTTAAAAAAAAAAAAAAAAAAGGAAGAAGAAGAAGCTGGGGTGGCCAAACCATTTTGAATAATTCACCGAACACCTTAACCCAAGTCTAATTAAACCATACGTGACACTTCAATTATTATGAGATTTCTAACACATGATTGACATGAATCCTGTTAGATTCATGTGCCATTACCTCAACTTTGGCTATCAAAAGAGGTGAAGCTTGAAGATGACCGATGAGTGTAAATGAGTGCATGAAGATCAACTTTACCCAGAAACACCAATGAACTTTTGATTCATATGACAAATTGAAGGCAGAGAATATGACTGGAATTGTTAATTATCTTCCTTGTAAAAGATGTCTGACACCTTCATAATTCATAGACAGAGGAAGGAAAAGCCTTTTTCATTTCTTTTTAAAAATAGAATCAGAGAACTTTTGACATTATTAACAAAAAGCTTCGGACATGGTGGATGCCACTCCTTTGTAATGGGCGGTGAGAATATCAACACAGCCTTTTCGAATAAAACTTCCCACAAAGAAAAAGAGATGGAAAGACACTAGATTTCTTTGTTTTAAGGGGTGTTTTTTTAGTTGAAAAAGTGTGACATAAAAATAAAAATTATTTTAAATAATTTATGAGTATTTTGTGTTTTGTGCGTGCTTTAGTAGTGTGAACACTTTTGTATTGAAGTGCAGGGACCAAACTAAAGAGCCATGAGGCTTTGGTCGATGAAGATTACCTAAAAATTAAGCATCTTTCTCACCAAATATAGTCTCGATGACCCATTATTCATATATTGGTCCCTTGACAAGACATTTCAATTTCGTCCCTAAAAAAACTGATGGTTACCAAACATGAAAATTAGGTGTAAAGCGTATCCGGTGTAATCAATAATGAAAAAGAGATTGTGCAATCAAAAATTAAGAGAAGGTGGATTAATTATTGTCGGTTTAACTTCTTGTTCATGTCTTCCTAACCTCTACTAATGTATTTTAAGACCCACAAGTAATGTCAAATTCTCAATCTTTTACTCAATTACTTAAAAAAATGTGACATAAAAATAAAAATCATTTTAAATAATTTATGAGTACTTTGTGTTTTGTGTGTGTGTTAGTAGTGTGAACACTTTTGTATTGAAGTGCAGGGACCAAACTAAAGGGCCGTGAGGCCTTGGTCAATGAAGATTACCTAAAAATTAAGCCTCTTTCTCGTCAAATATAGTCTCGACGACCCATTATTCATGTTTTTGCCCCTTGACAAGAAATTTCAATTCCGTCCCTAGTGAAACTAATGGTTACCAAACATGAGAACTAAGTGTAAAGCGTATTCGGTGTAATCAATGATGAAGAAGAGATTGTGCAATCAAAAATTAAGAGGAGGTGGATTAATTATTGTGGGTTTAACTTCTTGTTCATGTCTTCCTAACCTCTACCAACGTACTTTAAGACCCACATGCAAGTAATGTCAAATTCTCAATCTTTTACTCAATTACTTAAAAAAAATCCGACACTTTTGAAGACCTAAAAGGGCATTTGAGTAAAAGAAATGTAAAACACGAAAATCAAAAGGATATTTAACCCAAAAACCGAGAATTAACAATATTTTTGGAATTAGAATTTTTTTTTTTTTTTTTTTTTTATGTGGAGTTTAAAACTGGATGAACGGATTCCAAGGCCTCCCCCCAGCATTTTTGGATGAATATATTATTAATTGTGAAGTTCAGCATGCATGTGATTGTGGTCCGTACAGTCGACTAGAGGACAATTTCAATAAGACACCATATATATATATATATATATATTATACGCTTCAGAATATTATTTGTGTAGGTATTATACCCAGCAGCTCCCTGCCTTCTTTTTGTCATTTTTCTTTTCATTTTTTATTATTCAAATTACTTTATTATTATTACTTTTTTGCTTTCAACTTCCAGAATGTCAGGCCCAAGGATGTCCATGGGCCAACCAAGCCTACCAATGCCTGGGTCAGCAGAGGAGCCCAACTACCATGTCTCCAGAGTCCCAAGACAAACTCCAAGCTGCATCCTAGTTGGTCCAAATATTCTGTTTTCAGCCCTATGACCAGTAAATGCAGTTTAAATGGTCATAAATTTGGTTCTGGCTTTTGGGCTTTGAGTGCACAAGCCACAAACTCTCTACTTGACAGTAAAAAAAAAAAAAGAAACAAATAAAAAGGAAAGCAAAAGAACCCCAAAAATGGGCTTCAATAACTTCTTAGTCCAAAGAATTGCGTTAGGAGTACTACAATTTGTACTACCAAATTACAAATTAATGCGACAGTATTCTCTCCCCTTCTCTAAGGACAAGTATAGACCAAAAAACAGGGTAAATATGTTTCTCTCACTCATATGTTTACATTTATTTAATTAGAGTACATAGTTAAAATAGTTGTTCTGTTAAAGTATATAGTAAAAAACTAGTCGCTAAAATTTTTTTTAAAAAAAAAGGTTATATTTTGAGTAATTAAAATAAAAACTCTTGCTGAGATGGAGATGCTCTAAGGACAGGTATAAAAAAACTGGATAAGTATGTTTCTCTCACTCATACGTTTACATATATATATTTTTATTCTCCCAATGATCACAAACGAGAAACAGTTGAAATAGTTGGAAGTATAGAAAAATCCCAAATATGAAATGAGACCAAAAGGTGGATGTCGTCATAACACAACAACTCAAGAGACTCAAAACCAGGAGAAGGAAGGAAGGAAGGAAGAGCTACGTAAGCCGCACTCCTTTTCGCGATCCCCAACAACAAAAGCATTCGACAGCAGCACTCTGTGTTTCTCTGCCCTTTTTTTGGGGCAAAAACAATGAGTCAGTAGTGGGGGTGGGGTGGGGGGAACATACCACTAACCTCTCTCAAGTGGCTTAGCTCAGTTTGAACAAACCACCAAAAAGTCAGTTTCTTCGGCTGCAAATTGCAAAACCCAATAGAATTTGGTCAGCCCACGGCTCGTATGACTCCAATATGACACCCTTATTGGATTGCTCATCTCATCATGTCGTCTCTCCCTCTTATTCTATTCACAAATAGCCGAAAATTTCTTTCCAATCTGTTTGGATAAGTGCAACATCTTAATTTTAAAAAAATTAATGTTTAAATTCCTAAGTTAGTAGAATGATAATAAACGACTCTTAAAAATATTAAAAAAATATGTGAGAAATGACATTTGTCACCTATTGAAGTAGGTTGAAGAAAATTTTTGTCCTTCACAAATATAGTATAGACCATCAGAATTTCCTTTTGCTGGCACATGTGTGATGGTACACTTATAGTGGTAATTCAAAACGACATATATATGAGAGAGCTCATATGAAACTTACTTATTTGAAGTGGTCAAACAACTCAAAATTTATTTAAAGAAGTTTTTCATAATACGATGTCCAAAGCAAATTGTTAAAAATCTCAATTCTTTTAGGGAAAATGTCATTTTAGAAAGAAAGAAAGAAAAAAATGTGCACCGTTTTTTTCTTGGTTGGAGGCTTGGAGCTACCCTCAACCCTAACTACGGTATGTCGGATTATGTGACCACTAGATTCGAGCTATTTGGTCGTGGCCACCAGATCGCACACTGAAGGTGACTGCAACCACCCTTCGAGATGGAGGACCACCCCAGACCCATCAATGGTTGTCCAGTGAGTCTTGGGCTAGTTTGTCACCCTAAGAGGCTTGGGGGCAATTTTTATTTTTATTTTTTTTAACACTTGTTCAGTATTTAACTTGTTGTCATATTATAAGAGTTATAAGTCTATTTATTTTTTAAAAGAGTTATGTTATTTAGTAAATTCTTATACAACTGAATATCGTGACAACAACAATCAATCTTTAAATCAATACTTAAAGAAAAAAAATATTGATTTCAAAACTAATTTTTATGGTCACAACATCATCATCATCATCATCCGATTATAAAGGATTCTACTAAACANGCTAGTTTGTCACCCTAAGAGGCTTGGGGGCAATTTTTATTTTTATTTTTTTTAACACTTGTTCAGTATTTAACTTGTTGTCATATTATAAGAGTTATAAGTCTATTTATTTTTTAAAAGAGTTATGTTATTTAGTAAATTCTTATACAACTGAATATCGTGACAACAACAATCAATCTTTAAATCAATACTTAAAGAAAAAAAATATTGATTTCAAAACTATTTTTTATGGTCACAACATCATCATCATCATCCGATTATAAAGGATTCTACTAAACATAATTACCATTTGTCTTGGCACTATTGCAGTCATAGATAGACAACTAAAGGGACCCCTCTGTTGCTGCATTTCTTTAGCTGCAAAGAGCAGTGTCAGTACGATTAGGCACCCAGAGAGGTTTGCTGCATGTTTGATAGGCATTCGCACATGACAACAAATTGCACAAATTGACTTTACACCGCGCGTGGAAACATATTCCTGAACACTCCTTTCACCGCTTCGCCAGTGCCCAACATTCAAACGCAAAGCCCGCCACCTCTCACACTCTCTCCCTGCACTTTTCTCCTGTCATGGAACAACAAATTCAAATCTCTCTCTTTTCCCCCATTGCTTTTTCTTTTCTTTTCTTTTCTTTTCTTCTGTAAACTACTACTCCTTTTGCTAGTTGAAAGTTGAAATTCCACAGACCCAACTCACTGATTCTCTTTCAAAACTTCATCATGAAGTTGTTATCTTCTTCTTCTTCTTCTCCTTCTTTTTCGTCGTCTTCCTCTTCTGCCTCTTTTGATGTAAACATGTGCAATTCAAAGAGTGCTGCTGCCGGGTGTCTAGCCGGCATACTGCGCAGAATTCTGTGCTCCGGTAACCTACCTACACACCCTTCAGATCAAATCAGAGAAGCTGATTCAGTGGTGTGTGACAAGGATCAAGAATTGAAAGCCGCCAAGGAGTGTATAGAGAGATTCGAGGCCTCTGCCTCGCCAGGGATAGTAGCAAGGCTGATGGGTTTGGATTCGATACCGGAGATTAACAATCTGTTGCATGAGCGTTCAAAGCCGAATTCAATTTCACGTTGCCGATCTATGAACTCTGCGGATCAATTGGCGGGGCTTGATTCAATGCAGGGGCAGCATCGACGGGTGAAGTCCACGTTGTCGTTCCGAGAGATGCCGACATTCCTCGAGCTGGAAAACGAAAACTTTCTTATACTAAGCTTCGAGACTGGAGGTGAGAATAAAGAGTTAAGATCAAAAGGGAAGAAATCTGAAACGGGTTTTGGAGAATTGAAGCAAAGAAGAGCAGAAAGACGTAAAAACGGGGAGAACAGAGCAGAGAGGGTGTCAGAGAAGAGGAAGAAGAAGACGAAGAACAACAAAGGATGTCAAGAAGCCAACAAGAAGGTCTTGAATGATTTGAATGAGCCGGAGAAGCAGAGTAAGAGAATCTCTGATAATGGCAAGTCTAAAGGCTCAAGTATTACTCGGTCTCTTTCAAAGAACTCCCACGAAAAACCATACGTTTCCTCGGAAGCAGTAAAAACTTCCAAACCCGTTAAGCACAAGGAAGTCTTCCATGGAAGGAAACTAAGTGAGAGGAAAAAAACCAGTCTTTGTGTCGTTCAAAACACAGAATCTGAGTGCAGCTCCGAAGATTCGAGCCCTGTTTCTGTTCTTGATTTTGGCCATTTCCTCACTGATCCAGAAATCCTAATATCAGGTTTGTTACTTTTGTCTTTCTAAAGTACAAGTTTTTCCATCTTCAAATGTGCAAATTCAAGAACTTTATTTTTTAAATTTCAGAGTCGAGTTTGGCCGATTCGAAGTCACGAAGGAAGTTGTCACCGGAGCTTGAAAATCACAAGCAGCAATCTGCACGAAAGGACAGTAATCTAATCGGCGATGAGCTAAAAACGAAGAAAGTTGAAGGCAAATATCATGGAGCAAAGAAGAAAGAGTGTCAGAGTCAAAACTACGTGGATATGTGGGATGAAATTTCCAGGCTGACTGGAGCAGAGTTGGTTGGATCAAATTGGGTATACAGGAAAATGTGGAAACATGAAGATTTTGAAGATATTGGTGTAAATTTTGAGCTTGAAATTCTTGATCAATTGTTAGATGAGTTGGTAGGTCAACTATCTGGACTTCCATGAAAACTTTGAACATGCAAGAGTTATATAAACCTTTGTAAATTTCGCATTGTCAATAAACTCAACAAAGAAATTTTGTTTTACTTCGTTTTTCTTTTCTAATTCTTGTTTTCCGCTCTCGCCTTGAAGTGGAATTTGAATATAAGTTCTATGAATAGATAAATTTAAGGGTGAACTTTTTTAGTACATGAGTTCGCAGTTTTTTATTTTTTTTTCTTAGGTTTCCAAAACAGTCCAAAATAGTACTTAACTTATGAGAAAATACGAAATTGATACTTCCGTTAAATTATGTGAGAAAAAATTAACGATTTGCCACGTGTCACTCCCAAAATATCCCACGTGTACTTAACAAAATAATAATAAATCATAAAAATAGTTAATAAATTTAAAACAAAAAACAAAACAAAACCTTTAAAAAAAAGGAAAAATTTGGGGTGGCCCCATTTTGGCTATTAGGGATGGCTCAACCCAAGGCCGGTCTAGGGGTGGCCGAGCCACCCCTAAGGGCCAAAAAGGGGTGGCCAAAACCACCCCTTTGGCCTTGGGGATGGCTCCTAATGGCCAAAATGTGGTGGCCGGCCATCCCTCAAATTTTTAATTTTTTAAAATTTATTTTATTTTAGGTTTAGCTTTTTTTATTATTATTTTTATTTTTAATTTTAAGGACATGTGGCATTTTTATATGGTGACACCTTTGGCCTTGGGGATGGCTCCTAATGGCCAAAATGTGGTGGCCAGCCATCCCTCAAATTTTTTTAATTTTTTAAAATTTATTTTATTTTAGGTTTAGCTTTTTTTATTATTATTTTTATTTTTATTTTTAAGGACATGTGGCATTTTTATATGGTGACACGTGTGATAGAGGGTAATGGAAACTAACAGAGGTATCAATTTCATTTTTCCCATAGGTCAAATACTATTTCTAACTGTTTTGAAAAAAAAACAAAAAAAACAAAAAAAAAAAAAACTGCAAACCTAGGTACTAAAAAAGTTATTAACCCTAAATTTAATTAATAGGGCTAACAATTTTGTATACATCTCACAAATTCAATTTGAGTTTAACATAAAATTTAAATGGGTTATGATTGAGGAGTCTGTTCTCATCTAATTAATTAGGTCGAGTTATAATTGACCTATATAGTTTTATACTTATATTTTAACGCTACTTAAACCTGACACGCGACATTTAGTGTTAAAATTTTTCTTACACAAAATTAGTGGATTATCTTGACCTTTATAAAAAAATAAAAAAATAAAACTTTTTTATTATTATTATTTTTTGTAAGCTACTTTATTCATTTTAATCTAGTTAATAAGGTTTTTTTTTGGTTGAGAGGAGTGATGTGACAACATTAGTCGTTAGATGCTTTTATATTTGATATATGGCGTCCTTTTTATTTAAAAATGGAGCCAGGTAAATGAGAGGGAGTAGGTCCAACCAAAATCATTAATGGCGGCCACATGTTCCCCACTTTCGACAATCAAACCCGAATTTGAATGATATAAATGTACCTTAATATTTAATCTCATCCTGTTCCTACTTCCTAAGGCCAATATCTCTAATCCTAGTACTGGGTATGTTTTTAGAAAGCCCCTTTTATTCCTTAAGTAGGCACATCTGGGAGGGAACCCACCAACCCTAAAACCATGCTCCCACTGAACTAATCAATCATTACTATTCTTATTCAACAACCCCATCATAATTAATAACGTCTCTTTT
Source organism: Carpinus fangiana (assembly GCA_006937295.1). Lineage (NCBI taxonomy): Eukaryota > Viridiplantae > Streptophyta > Magnoliopsida > Fagales > Betulaceae > Carpinus > Carpinus fangiana. Next base: position 39,579,568 of record CM017324.1, on the reverse strand, counting down.
GCAAACTTAACTGGCAAAGTTCAAATAAGCCAACTAGGAGAATGGTTTTGTATATATACACAACCACACCCCCAAAAGTAAATATAATCTGTAAAAGAATTCAACTTCATCACCCAAAAATGTTTGGACTACTACTATCCTTTACAAATCCACGCGCGGCCGTTCATATGGGTGTTACTTGGTGTATAATCGTAGATTAAAAATTTGACAAATAAATTTAATTGTTTAAAAACTAAAATAATAAGGGTCGATAGAATAAATTTACCTAACAACAATAAAAATAAAGAAAGACAAGACAGTGTCCCAATGAAAACTTGACAGATAAATTTAATTGTTTAAAAACTAAAATAATAAGAGTCGATAGAATAAATTTACCTAACAACAATAAAAACAAAGAAAACAAGACAGTGCCTCAGTGAAAACTTCAATGTGAGTTGGTAGAAACACAGAAAAATTATATATGCACTTGCCTGCTGTTATATATTCTCGCCAGTGTTTAAGCCACTATATCGTATACCTAACAAGAAAAGTTGATTGAGACGCCAAGTTCAAGTTGGGTTGCCAAGACTGCCTTTTTTTTAGTGCTCAACAATCTCCCCCGTGGAAAATGAATCTCACCTTTTTAATCCCTAAAGTAATACGCAATATTCAGAGAATCGTAAAGGCAAGACAATGGAATCAGAGACAAAAGATAAGAGGAAATGGAGGTGGAAATATGCCAAGCTCCAGCTAGAAAGTTCAGATGAAATTGGCGTCCATTTTCAATTTCAATTGGTTCCAGCAAGACATCGTAGATAAAGAGGTTAATTCATTGGTTTAAGAGAGTAAGAAAGCACCCACGGTGACATTAATATAAGAAACATGAATATTATTTATCAAAATAACAGCTTGTAATACATATGATGTGAAAACCCCACCAACATAAGATAACCCCATAAATTAGTATCCCTACAAATTCCGATAGCAAAATGAGATATTAAGTTTAAATTGATCAGCATCTCGAGTTTCACTCACGAAAAATCCTCATGCTTCAGAGATCTTTCTGCTTGGGTAGAAACTAAAATGAAGAGAAAAATGGCAAAACTAAAGACCTATTATTTTGAAGAACCTAATAATTGAATGAGCAGAAAACCTTTCATCCTGCCCAACTTCTTTGTTTTCTCCCATGGGGGTACATTCTTTTATCCCCCTTGCCAGTTCCTCTACCTAAATATGATAAATATCAATAAAGATTAAAAAAATGGCAAAAGACTAGTTAAAAAGGTTATGATAGAAGCAATTTTGGGGTTAAATATGCTTTTATGCCACCAGCTGCTCCTGTTCCATGTACAATTGCTCCACCCAAGCCGGAAGCATCTCTGAGACTCCAGTGTCAAGATGGCACTGCTGCTGCTGCTGCTCCTTCTCAAAACCTAACTGCCCAGGTTTCACAGCCGGGGCATCCTTCACCAGGGACTGAACCCAAGAGACATCCGGCTCATTGACAGTTGCTGGCATCGAGGCTGCAGCCGATGCATAACTGCCGCCATTGCTTCGGAACCCAAAAGAAGCAGATTTCCTAAGCTTGTTCAGCTCTTCTCCCTGGAGTCGCCAGTCCAATTTTCCATCAGGGGAGCCCCAATCCGAAAGGGCAGAAGGCATTACAGAAGCAGAAGCACCAGGAGAAGAAAAGCCAGAATAACCTTTCGCAGAACTTCGCTCAATGAAGCTCTGGCTCCGCATAGCAAAAGCAGCTGACCTTGCATTCAACACAGTGGCTGCTGATGCACCAGATGGGTCAACCCCAAATGAGGATGATGCCCTCACGGGAGAGGATGAAAGGCTGGTACCATAGCTTGACCGGAGCTGCTGGCTCATGTTCTGGCGTATCTTCATCCCAGTAGGAGATTGCAACTGGGATGCTGAGACATCCATTGAAAGTCCCTGTAATTGAGGCAAAAGGGCAGGATCCAGAGATCCAAAAATGTCATCAAGGTTAGTAGCGTTCATCCGTCCAAACCTATTCAATTCCCCACTTCGATCAACCGGGGAGGCAGCAAAAGCTGAAGTATTGGACAAGGGACTCTTCCAGCCAGATGGGGAGGAGAGACCAGATATCTCATCCATCAATTGTTGTTGCCTGCGACGTTGACTTTCAAGCCCAAGCAATTCAATGTCTAAATCCATGTCTCTAGCACTTAGAGCACTTTTCAACCGACTACCTGGAAGCTGCAAGGTAGGGGGAATCATGCTAGAGTGGTTTTGCCACATGGTTCCACCCATAGGCGAAGTGGCTCCAGAGGGAGTCATGGGTGGTGTTGAATTGGATGGTAACAACATTGATGAAGTACCAAGGGCAAGTGGGGTGATCGACCCCATGTCCAGAGCAGAAGTATTGGCTGAGAAAGATCTTGGAGAAGGCACTGCAGAACCTGTGGATGCATACAGAGGGCGAAGCTCTTCTGGCTTATGAGCAAAGAAACAGACCCTTCTGGTGCATCCTGTCTCATCCTTGCAAAGGCGTGTGCGATACTGAGCAGGGTGAAGCCAACACTCAAAAATACCATGCGCATACTCGCAAGCATCTCCTTGCCTGCACGACCCCTTTCTGAACTCTGGGCAAGGGACACAACTATAATGGTACTTCCTCGGATCACGCCGCCTGGCATTCTCCCCAGGATGAACAAAAGGGCACTCTGTCCAGTCATGCGAGTAAGCCCTTGAGCAAGGCTTGACCTTGAACGTATACATTCGAAATTCATCAGTGCTATAAATCCCATTCTTGATATCTGGAAGAGAAAGATCAACAGGATACTCTTTCTTCTCAGTCCCATCCTTTGAGACCCGAGGTGTCAAAGCCTCTTCCAGTTCTTGCCCTTCCATTTCATGACCCATTTGATCAGACAAACTAAAGGGATCCTCGACACAAGTAAAGCCCTCCAGCATGACCTCCATTTTTTTCTTCCTGAGGTTAGAAGTCGAATTCAAAACCAGGGTGATCAAGTCACTGGGCCTTTTTCCATTAGCATCTAAAGCATTAACATCAGCAGAAGCGTCAAGCAAAAGCTTAACAACCTCAGCCGAAGCAGCAGAGCCACCAGCAGCAGCAAGATGAAGTGCCGTGGCCCCATCTGAACCACAAGCCCTATTAACATCAACAAGACCAGTCTCAAGTATATAATTCAACACACCTTTGCTACCAAACATGGCAGCAATCATGAGGGGTGTCCTCTCTTCAAACCCCATCTTCTTTGACCCAATTCTCCTCCCATACCACAGGCTTGCCTCATCAACATCATGACCCTCTTCTTCCACAGCACTTTTGAAACCGATCAAATCATCGCAGGCTGCTAACTCAAGCAAAAGCGAAAAACTAGGTTGCAACCCCTCTCTTTTCTCCAATTCATTCTCCATGACGAAACCTGTTTGAGAAGGTTTCCTCTTAGAACCACTGCACATGGAAATCCCTCTCTTCTCAGACCTCCACAGGTCCCTTTCTACAAAATTTGCAACAAAGATAGAAATCATAAATGCTATTCCAGAATTTACAAAGAAAGAAAAGAGCAAAATTTCAAAGAAACATGCACTCATAGAAAAATAGACAGGGGGGCAGACTTTTTTCATTAATATTACTTGAAAAATGCCAATAAAATGATAAATTATACCAGATGTTCATTACATAAACAAATTATCAATATTTTACTCACTTAGCCATAAACTCATAAAACTATTATCCAAATTCAGGGACAGGATGGAACAGAAATCTCTTACAAATCCAACAAACAAAAAACCCAGAATTTATATTACAACCTTTTCCTCCATTTTCTCAGCAACCAATCAAGGGAGCTTAGAATCATCCACAATAAAAAAAATTAAATTAAATTAAAAAAAAAAAAAAAAAACCACAAACAAGACTTCATTTAAACACAAAACCCAAGTATCAACAAGAGCAAGATGGTACCTTCACAACACAGAATCCGCGGAAGCAGCTGAAATGCTCAAAAGCCACGCCCTTTGGGTTGTCTTCCTTTGCCTTAAGGTTGTTCTTATAAGGTTGTTCTTAACTACACAAACCCACTTAGGGAGGGAGAGAAAAGTAAAGTGAGGAAGAAAAGACGGAGGAAAAGGCAAGACTTTTCCTTTCCCCTCTCACTTTCTCTCTCCCTCTCTTTTATGGTGGCGTTGGGTCAAAAAGGCGAGCCTACGAAGCTACCTACGCTCCTCTCCATTCCCCATTTTCCATTTCCCCACTGCAAAATGAAACCCAAATGCAAATCCAAATGAAACCCAAATTGCGGAACCAAAATGAAATTCAAGCAGGCGGGCCCTACCGGTTCATTAATATCTATTGGGCCACCCACTGACTAATAGCCACGTGTCAGTGATCTAGTAGAAACGGCCTCACCAAAGTGGCCGCATGGAGATTCCGGATTGTCACGCCTTGCGCGTTCTTTTGGCCTTGGTGGATGACGTGGACGCACCTGTACCGTCAGTATGTTTTTTTCTTAAAAGTTGTTCCTAGTTCGTCCCTGATGTCTTTTATCGTCACGGACTGTCAAGTAAGATTGCAAACAGCTGTAGTATAGTTTTAATATTCTATCATAAAAGATTTTTTTTTTTTCTAAATGTATTATAGACTAAAATAGCAAAATGGAAAGCGAGCCATTTCAATCGGGATGTAGTGTGAACAAAAAAAAAAATCAATTTTCAATAGAAATTTGATATATCAGATAAAAACATTAATATAATGAATATGAAAATATTGTATTTTTAATTCAAATCAATTTCATGAATTTTTTCATTAATTCTAACCTAACCTCCACTACTTACCATTGAACTTTCACTTATTTTTGAGTCATTAACACTGAAGTTTCCAAAATCAACTAAGACGGTGGACCGATGGTTTGATCAATTAGTATTTTGTCAAAAAAATAAAAATTATTTAATATTATTTTTTTGTATTTTAAATTAAGATGTCTACTTCATATCGGAGGATTTACTAAACGCACAATTTACACCGCAACTTGATATAATTTACACCGCATTATTGATTGAAGTTATTCTCAAATAAAAATTCATTGGCCTAAACTTTAAACAAAATATTAAGTGGGCTACGTTTGGGATATTTATTCGTCTGTCATTTTGGAGAAATAGAGGGGCCTGTTAGGATATCAGTTCTGGGTTGGATATTTTTGTGCAAGAAACATGGAGGAATTCTTGAACCTATCGCCCTAACTAGACAGTGTCAGCCAGCACTCGATAACTTCTAGAAGTGTCCCAAATTTCTGTCGTGTGATTTGTTTTATATATATTTTATTATTATTTTCTCATAGTCAGCATAAACGTCTTCCTTTGAATTTTTATTATCTTTCAGTTTAAGAAATTAATTTCGATTTTTTATTAAAAAATAAAATTGTTATAAAAAGCAAGTTCTTAATCAAAGCAGACATCATTGTAATGTGTAAACCTCAATCATTTTCTAGACTGAATATTATATATATATATATATCTATCTATCAACCCTTCTGCTCTTCTTTATTATGCTAATAACATTAATTTATGTCATGCTTTAATACAATCCTGACTTTATGCAAACCTAGTTGAAACTTTCAACTATCCATACAATTTAACTCTAAATTGGATTGAATAAACTAACTAAATTGGTATCCTTTTTAAAGTACAGGAAGATTGCATCATTAGTTTTAGATATCTTTCAAGAATTACTCACCTGTCAAAACTGGCCAGCCTCTGAGATACATAGGTTGGCGTTCACAATTTAATATGACGGGTCGCTTTAACCAAATATTTTTTAGTAGTATTACTACTTGAATTTTTCCTCTAATAAATCTTCTCCTTGACAAGTAGGATCTGCCTTTATAATCATCACTTATCTTTCTTGTATGCACAATCTTGACTTTATGAAACTCCAGTTGAAACTTTCGATTGATACCATTTAACTCTAAATTGGATTGAACAAACTAATTAAATTGGTATCCCTTTTAAAGTACAGGAAGATCGCATCATTCGTTTTAGATATCCTTTGAGAATTACTCACTTGTCAAAACTGGCCAACCTCCTAGATACATAGGTTGGCGCTCACAATTTAACATGATGGACCGCTTTAACCAAATATTTTTTAGTAGTATTCCTGTTTGAATTTTTCCACTAATAAATCTTCTCCTTGACAAGTAGGATCTGCCTTTATAATCATCACTTATCTTTCTTGTATGCACCTTTGCTTCTATATATATATATATATATACACAACAACACCACCATTTCAAGCCATTGGGTGTCATGGGTCAGTTCATGTTATTGAGAGGGCGCTAAGAAGGTGAAAAAAAATAATTTGAGTGCTAAAAAAAGGGTTTTCTTCCTAACAAAGATTTTACATTTGTTTTTAAAACAAGTAATTTTTACATACATATTTTCAATATGACGTAGTTTTCTTTCAAATTAGGTTGAAAGAATTTCCTTCATTCAATCTATAAAAATAACATGTGTTCTTTTTTTTTAATAACATGTGAGATGCGTATGAATTTGTAGTATTATTTATTCTAACTTTATCCTTACTATTAAAATAACATGTGCATGAGTGCATCTCACATGTTCAAATGACACATGTCATTTTTATAAATTGGGTTGGAGAAAAACTCAGTTGTCCTTTTCATTATATATGAGAATTACCTACTTTAAGACAAATGTCAATTTATATAAAAAATGCATGTAAAAATCATATGTTCTTAACATGTTCTAAGATCGTATGTTAGTTTAATATAGTGAACTAATAGATTTTCTTTCAAACTAATTTAAAGAAAAATCTTGCCTAAAGGAAAATATATATATATATATAATAATGAGCATTAATTCAGTTGGGTTTGGTGGATTTTCTCATGCCCAGTGCCCCAATTAATAGATACAATGACATGTTAGATTAGATTGTGTAATTAGATATCGCAATACAATCATATTACACCTCAATTAGGTAATAACTATTTAAGATAAAAACATCATCATCATGTTCATGAAACACTTTTTTTTTTCTCAATTTATTAAATTAACATTTATCTTTAATTTATTAAACTGACACCTGTATTTGGAGCACGTGATTTTGACGTGATTGAAAATAAAGAGATTATAGGGACAAACTTGAAAATTGTAATTGGAGAGAGAGGGAGTTGAAGTTTAGCTTAAAGACAAAGAGTAAATGGATAAGCATAAATACTTCAAAGGAGGCTCCTCTTGTTGTCCCCTTCTCTCCATTTTTCTGAGCTATTGGGGCCATTGATGCATGTATGATTGATAATCACAACGGGTCAAACATTTTGAACGGTTGAGATTACATGTCACAAAAGGCCAATTGACTCCGACCCCGTCAAGCTTTGGAAAAGTCCGATAGTGTGCGATCCGATCCAATACCACCCCACAGAAACACACAAAACGACATTGAAGATGGCATATAAGGTATGGTGGAGTGGGACATGTGAAAGTAACACTACGCAGTATAGAGGTCTTTGGTGTCGTTTTCATGGGAAGAAAAGATGGCCTTCAGTGTCGTTTTCGTGGGTAGAAAAGAGGCATTTGATTTAATTTCCCCGATGGGCACGACCATATATATGACACCCTATTCGGCCATCACTAGACTCTTATTAGTCATTAGATGTTTGGAAGAAAAAAAAAAGCATAGAAGTTGCTTGGCCCTGTCTAATGGAGAAAAAAAATCGAGTAGGTTTAGACGACTCGTTCAAACTAAGGCGTTTACCCTAATTCAATTGAATAGTTCATACGTTTAAAATCACACTTTAGACCTACAAGAGTAACCCAGCATGTCTTATCCCCCTTCTATAAAGCGGTTTCTTTTCATTTATTTATTGATTTTAGGTAGTCGTAGCTTGCTTCCCATTTCAAGTGCTAGCGGTAGAAGATAGTCTCCAAAAGCGAACTTCCGGGCCGGGAATTAGGAGCCGAAAAAAGTGAGTGCCCTTGCAATCTTTCTAAAGCAAGAAGCATGAAACTTTATTATAATATTAGTACAGGTGCCTTAGCCTAGCAATGGAACTTGTAACCCTGATTAGGGTTTGGAGCTTGTAATGAATCAAATTATGGGCTGGATTTCCTTCATCTCTACATTTCCAAAAGTTTAAACCTTGAGACAGGCAAGTCTACAGCTGAAGGAATAGAAAATTCCAGCTTTTTTGGGTTGTAAATTGTAGTGGAATGGAACCAAACCACTTGGAATCCATATATTGATTATTGAGTATAAACAGGAACCACCCCAGGAATCCATGAAAAGCTGGCTGTTCCAAGTGATATGTGATAGCAACCCCACTATCAAAAGCAATTGGTTTTTTTTTTAATTTTTCTCTTTAAGATTCTTAAATTATATAAAAAAGGAAGTATATCCTATGAAGATATAGTGAATATAGGCTCAGACAGGTGGATCTCAAATAAACTTTCTCACAACGTGCTACTCAAACAACAAATTGTTAGAGTTCTCGATCCGAACTCTTGAGCTCTATTTAATACCATGATAAATCACTAGTTATCAAAAATATAATAATCATCCGTGCCTCTGGGGTCCTCGCCTGACTAAATTTTAGAAAAACAAAAAAAACAAAAACAAATTTAAAATTACCTCTAAAGTCATTCAACCAGATTCTCATGGTCTTTGNTATTGAGTATAAACAGGAACCACCCCAGGAATCCATGAAAAGCTGGCTGTTCCAAGTGATATGTGATAGCAACCCCACTATCAAAAGCAATTGGTTTTTTTTTTAATTTTTCTCTTTAAGATTCTTAAATTATATAAAAAAGGAAGTATATCCTATGAAGATATAGTGAATATAGGCTCAGACAGGTGGATCTCAAATAAACTTTCTCACAACGTGCTACTCAAACAACAAATTGTTAGAGTTCTCGATCCAAACTCTTGAGCTCTATTTAATACCATGATAAATCACTAGTTATCAAAAATATAATAATCACCCCTGCCTCTGGGTCCTCGCCTGACTAAATTTTAGAAAAACAAAAAAAACAAAAACAAATTTAAAATTACCTCTAAAGTCGTTCAACCAGATTCTCATGGTCTTTGTCACAACTGAATAAATCTTCTCGTTAATATCGTCATTGTTGGCATCATCGTATGACTAACTCCAGCACACCAGACATTAGTGCCCCACTGACAACCCCATTGCCTACTTCAAATCTTCGACTTTGAAGCTGTTATAGCTGTTTCACTCAAACTCTAACCCTAAAAACATTTCTCTATCTCTTTCTACCTCTCTCTCTCTTTCTAATCTCTTCCTCTTATTTTCCCCTACCTTATTTGATCTAAATTTTTTCTTCTACTTTTGACTACTTTGTTTCTACGAAGTACAATGGTAGCTTTGCTTTATGGGTGTCGTTCAAACACCAAGTTTAAACTTGGTGTACCCAATTTCAACTCGGCCCAGCCAAGCCTAAAGCAACAGGATTTTCGAGAAGGGGTGTCGCACAAGATCGATAATTGTCTCGACACGCCACCTTAACTGTTTTTAACATTCTCGACGGGATGTCAGGTAACAACTACACCATAGCCACCACAATACCCAATTCATAACTTGACACACAGATAATATAATTTGATACTACTATCTTACTAAGACTGTATTGCATCAGCAGGCGACACCTGACAAGAGACGAGCCCCACCAAATTTAGTAAACAAACGTCACACCCAGTCAAGATGCTGAAAAAAAAAAAAAAAAAGTTTATAATCGATGTATTTCCTGCGAGCTCACCCGACAAGTCTTTTTACTTACCCAATTCCTGTAATTGCTGGATTTCGATGTGTCATCAAAACAAAACCTAATCCCACGTGGTAAATGAGGGCATAGAGTAGAAAAAGAAGAAGAGGAAACTTGATGGAAATCACCAGAGGAAAGGGAGACACGACATTTCTAGTAGTACTAGAAATGATGATGTTGCACAATCAAGCTTTGGTTGATCCTACTTGATTCGTATGGTATAGGCAATCTTTTTTTGTGCTGAATTAAAAATGTGTTTGTTTAACCTTTAAGGCAGGCAAAAGGCCGACCGTGTGTAGGATACCTGACCTTATTGTCATCTCTGGTTTTGGCAATAAACCTACAAAATAAGAAAGAGAAGCGATGAGGTCATGACTAAATTGAAAAATAGAGCAAGAAAAGCTACAGCACCCGAACGCGCAAGGTTGGGATATGACATTTACATGGCCAAAACAGCAATGGCATCATTGCTTAGTTCAGCACTTCTGTTGGGTTTTAAGCCATTCCTGTAACACCCTTTTAAGTGAGTCTAGTCCTTATAATTTTTAAAGTTATAGCATATATTATGACTAGACATTTTCGTTGTCACAAATTATGTCGAGTGGTACTTGAATCTCGCATTAAAAATATGATTAAGTGAACTTAATATTCTCGGGTTCATTGTAGAAAATCTCAGCCATACTGAAGTTTATATGTGATTTTATAAAATATTGATTATCATTTAACTAATATTTTGGAAATATAGTACAGTAGTCAACCAAAGCCTGCACTTCCCTTACCTACTCCACCCCAACTAACTTGTTTTTTCTTGCCCAAAGCAAAGTCTGATTTGTCCACGACCTTTTGGTTCTTATAAAAAAAGCCGCCTGGACCAAAAAGCAAGAGATAAATAAATGTAGTATTCACACGACACGTGGTTTCATTGTTGAGAAACATCAGGCCCAACAGCAATGCAGACCCCCACTATGGCGGTTGGTTGGGTATCTGCAAATTTTTAGAAGCCTATAGGCTTCGTCATGGCATGGGCAGCTAGGTCAACTGATCCATAATTGTTTTGGGTGCAAAGTGAATTCTTTCAGGAATGTGGAGAGAAACTATGGCTGAAAAGGGTATGTAAATTTTGTGAAGAGAGGGCAGTAAAAGATGCAGTACCCAAGCATTTTCCATTCCATTATAAACTGTATTGTTTGTAGAACAAGTAGAAAATTATACATTCTGCCATACATGATAGAATACAACACAATGGTTGCACAAAAAATTTACTTGGATAGCCAAACAAGGCCCATTTTCAAATGCCAAAAGCTATATGCTAAAAGCTACAGTATACATATACTTACAGGAAGAGAGCAAAAAAATTATTTTAAATTAATTCTAGCAGGAAGGCACACTCCTGAAGAGTGGTCTTCCAGAAAAGAGCCTTCACAAGTGACTAGTTTAAGAACAGACTGAGCAGAGGGGTGGTACTTCTGCTGGGCTTCGGCAAAGCTCCTGCAGAGCACCTGTTCAACCCATTCCTCCACTGTTCTATTCTTCTCTGATAACCAAGCAGCTGCAAGTATTTGCACCATAACTTTGTAATCAATCTCCAGCATAACCTCTGATCCAAATGTCCTCTGAAATTGTAGGCTAATATCTTTCATTATTTTTCCAGCAAGTGCATCAAAATCAAATGGTTTAAACACCACCTTTTCATCTACTTGATCAAAGAACTCTTCCAACCAAGCTTCCGAGTTTTCGGAGATGGAGTCACTGTCACAGTCTCCATAATTGATGTTCTCCTCCAGCTCCTCCTCCTCTACAGGCAGATTCAAATCCAAATAGGACCTGGACACCTTTTGCGCTCGTTTCTGTGCCCAAAAGGTTTCCATATCCCCCCCAGAGTCACAGGTCTCAATCAGCTTCCTTTTATTTACAGAGCCAGCATTTGGTGTTCCATTTTTAAGTGTTACTCTGACATTCATGCCATTGCTTCTGCTGCCATCCCCAGCAACACGTTCAATTAGTATCTGCATTTGATATCTTTTGGCTTTGAGTATTCTTTCCTCAGAAAATTCCATAGGTTCCTTACTAGGAAGGACAGTTCTGTTGCCCTTTGTGATCGTTGAGGTCATCACAAAGATCGTATTGTTGATGCTGGTTTCTCTCCCATGTGAGTCTGCCAATTTACCGGTCTTAATGGCCTGGGACAACCTAGTTTGGGCCAAAGGATCAGCCTTATCTACATTTTGAAGGATGACAACTGAATGGGGTTTCTTGCTCAACTCCCCAGTGATGTAATCAACAACAGTCTTTGCCCTAAACTTCACATCATAACCATCAAGTTCTTGGTGTTCAAACATTGAGTTTGATTGGCAGACCCTGTCTTGGGAGCCAAAATCTGCAGAGATCAGGCTTTCCCTGGTGCCAAACATTTTCTCAGCTAGTGCTGAAGCAATTCTCCTCTTTCCAACTTTGTCAGGTCCAAGGAAAGTAAGCCAAATGTGTCCTTTGAGACTTGAGCCACCACACCTTCCATTACCAGATCGGCAGCAGGATACAGCTTCACTAATAGAACATATGGCTTCATCTTGCCAGCAAACCTTTTCTGCAAGAAATCTCCTAAGGGACTTAAAATCTCTTGGATCAGACTGCCCTCCCATATTAGCACCAGAGCAAGAAGACGAACGGGCAATATGGCGTGAAGTATTTTCGCTAACTGCGTCAACCTCATTGGAAATAGAACCTGAAAAGTGCTGAAGACACTCTTTGCGACCTGGTAATTTTGGACTATTTGGCTCCTGACTGGTAGATGCATATAGTGTTCCCAAGCCCAAATCTGTGGTAACAGAAGTTACAGATGAAGATGATGTGTGGTCAGGGGGTGGACTCACGTTGGGCACAGAGTTTGTAGAAAGCCAGGGGCGCTCCATCTCAATTTGCCGACCCCTTGAAACTTTTCCTAATAGCTTAGATTGAATATTAGCATTTTCAGCATCAGAATCCACTGGTAGTTGTATGTTCTGATTTAATAGGACAGATTTTTTCAACTCACTGGGTGTACGATGGCTTGGATCTGCACATTGGCTTCCATTTGGAGATGAATGTGCAGATCCAAAAGGGAAGCCCTCCGCAGATGGGACTTGGGACCAGGCATGGGAAATATCTAATTTAGGAAGTGTTTGTACTTGATGCTGGAGATGTTGGCAGATATCGTTCCATTTCTTTTGCAGCCCCAAAATTTTGGCATTCAATATTGTTTCATCATCTTTGGTCTGCACTGAATGAAACACACTCTTACATGAATATTGTCACGACCACGTTAATGGAATACAGCAAATAGATAAAAAATTTAGACGAGCATTGCAACACATGCATTAAACTCTCTTATGAGTGTTCATTTGTGAGCACACATGTAACACGCGTGAGTCATAGAAATTAAACTTTGAAGAGTTACACACCTTTGCCACATTCACTCCCTCGCCTGTGTCAAGTTCAGCCATTCGTAACCATGAAGGAATGCTTTCTGGATGCTGATCAGCGACAGAAATAGTTGATCCTCCCTTCTGAATAACAGCAACATCTTGCTCATACTTTTCAGTGCAAAGTTTACAACGACTAAAAGATTGATTTGTGCTACTAAATGGATATGTGAAATCTGATGGCGTAGAAAAGAACCCACCCAATGGAACAAAGGAACCCAGCAAGCTGTAAGTATATCAAGAGCATGGAACTGTGAGATCCAATAGGCACCAAAAAGTCAGAAGCTAAATTGTTCATGTTAACTAATACATGTGAGCATTTATAGCATGAGTTTTAATAGCACTAGCCACTTAAACGCCCCATACACCCTGCATGTGACAAATCTACAGTAACTTTGATCTAGCCTTCCCAATAGGAGTTGGAAAAATAAAATCCAAGTATTATTCCTTTAAGCATCATCATACTCATATCATGACCTCACCTAGGGGCTGCTTCAGCTTGGAAACCAGACACTTATCTCTAGCTAGAGGCAAAAGACAAGTAGAAACAATTGCTACAGTAACAAAATCAAATCGGCTTGACAGAAGCTGGAAACAAGTGCAATGTAACTAATCCCTTATTTGGACTGAAGCCCGCTTTCTGAGGTTGAAAATGGAGAACACGGTATCTTTAAGCAAGAACAATTATCGAAGTATGGCTGGGCTTTGATACTTGGTACCAATACACGTGCAACAGTATAACATAGGACTACATCCAAATTAACCTTGCATGTAAAGTTTACCATGAGCTCATGCTTCTCTGTTCTTCCCCCCTTTTTTACATCAAGTATTGTTTTAAAGTGAGAGAAAAGCAAGCCTCTAAAGATCTAAACTACAAACATAGGAATGAATTTCATCTCAAATATAAAAGTTTCGAATATATAGAAAGATGAGACATTTACAAGACATAAATAATGTACCTAAAAAGCAGCAGCAACAACCTAAGGGACATAACCTCTTTATTTCCTAGCATGACACATCTCAAATATACAATAAGAAATCTCACAATATGGTACAAAACAAGAAAAGTTGCATTCAGTTATTTCAATTGAAAGCCGTGAATCCTGAAATCAATTACAAAGAACAAGGGCAGTGTACCCACCTGGACTTAGAGCAAAACGCATCACTGGAAGGCTTAGAAGAAGTGATGGGCAAAGGATGCAAATCCCAGTTCTTCTCTATACTCGGAAACCGACCCAAAAGCTTAAAATAAGTCTCGTAAGTCCCCGCCGCACCCATCAACCACAATTTCTCACCGTGAAGCTCCACCAACCTCGTCAACTGCGAGACCACAAAGCTCACAGCCTCACCAAACGCACCGTCTTCGCTCAACGCCTTCAAGTCCCCCAAGCTCACCACAATCCCAGGCCCCAAGCATTGCTCACCCAGCTCCTTAAACCTCAACCCCATCTTCTCCTCGCTTCCAACGCCCTTAACAAACTCTAAAATCTCACTCTCTACGCAGATTACACTCAGCCCAGAGAGTTCATTAGGCAGAGCACCGCCTCCACCTTTGTTCACACACTCTACGAAGCTCCGAAGCGCATCGACTGCATAGACTCCGACTAGCACGGGGTTCTTCCCACTCTTTTTGAGCAAAACCTGGGCGATTCTACGAGAATTCTCGTCCCCAGAGACCTCCAATCCAAAACTGCGTCGTACCGGGTCCGAGTCCGTCAAGTTACAGAGGAAAACGGGGGGGCATCGGGTCCGGGGGAACCGAGACACCATAGGCGGGTGGATAATCGCAAGCTTGATATCGCAGCTCCGAAAACCCGCTTCCCCTAATACCCGACTCACGATCGGGTCGTCGAGAATGGAGAGAATGAAGTGCTTGAGCTCGACCTTCAAAAGCGAAGTCGTTTGCTGTGGATTGTTCTGGAGGATTTGGTGGTGCAAGTGAAAGCTCTCCGGGTGGCGCCTCTGGTTGGCCTGAGACCGCTTGATCGCGGCCATGAGTGAGTTCGACACCGGCGGCTCGTCCAAGGCCCGGGACGACGATGGCAACCGGTCAAGTGAGACTCCGACCGAGAGCTCTAGTGCTCGGAACTGAAGCCGTGGCGAGTACGCGCTGCAGCGCGCGCGTGCGCATGCTTCTCGGAGAGTCGATGATGGCAAACCCAGTAGCGCCGAGACCGCGTGGAGAGATGTAGTCTGCGCGTGACTCCTCCTACGCGCCACCGCCACCGCGTCATCAAGCGCACGCGCCGCCTCGTCCGTCAAGCATTGCCTCGCTGCGCTAACCGGCGTCGGCATCGCCGGCGAGCATATAATAAATATCCTTCACACCACTCTATATATATATAAATATAAATATAAATATAAATAAATATATATATATATCTCCCTTATCTCCCCTAATGGCTAATAATATAATATAGACGAATAAAAAATTTCCAAAGATGGGTTTATTTCAGAAACTTTTGGATAGTTTATTTATTCAGGTAGGCCAAGACAAGAGCCAGGCAGTTAAGTTAAAAAAAGAAAAACTCAACTATAAAAAGCGAGAGAGAAAGAGAAAGAGAGAGAGAGAGAGAGAGAGAGGGAGGGAGATCGTTCAGTGTTGTAGTTGTTGTCGTCGTCCTCTTCGTCGTGCTTGTTTGGTTTGTGTGTGTGAAGTGGGGTCCGGTGTCATTGGCAATCGAACAAACACATGGCGAGCAGGCACAGATTCTCTAATCTTCGGCTCTCTATAAAGAAAGATCTCCCCGCGTCGTTGGGTTGGGGCTTTATACTTTTATTGCTCCGGCTGTGTGTGTAGTGTAGACCTTTTTGGAGAGAGAGAGATGCCGTGTCCACTGAACGCAACTGGGCCAACAAGGGTGGTCCCTGTTGGTGTGGGGTCTCGATGAGGTGTTTTTTTGAGAGAAATATTTCATGCGATAAGGTGGAGGAGGAAATTGGCGCAAGTAAATATATATCGTTGGTTTGGTCTCCCCGTACGTGCACCCACCACCACACGTATTACGTATTGAGAAACGCTTCTTCTGTCACCATCGGGAACTAAATGGCGTTATCACATCTTTTGTTATCGCTAGCTTTTTGTGAGCACTGTTCATATAATATCTTAAACCATATTTTTTTATTATTCAAAAAAAATCCCAATAATTTGAGATCAAACAGGAAAGAAAAGATAGAAGGGTCGATGCATGTCTTTCTCACTCTTCTATAATAATTATGATAATAGGACTATTTGCAACCGCGTGTCTAACTTTCATAGAAACCTTGGTCACAGACCAAGAAGGATAAGAAGATGAAAACACGTAGGAACTTGTTGACTGTGTGCTAACAGAGAATTAATCACTTTGATGCTTAACTCAGGTCAAAGAAGATTATGAAGCGTTGAAAGAAGGCTCAAGAAAAATGCTATGTATCTTGATGCATCTCTAGGGTTACTCGTTCATGCTCACACCTTGCACCTTCATTTCTATTCTATGAACTTTTATACCCTTCACGCCAAAGACACGTCATTATTCATGATCATGACTTACACGTTTGTTCATATTTAAGCACATGCCATTAACCTTTACCATTCACTTCAAGAATGCTAATTTGTACTCGCACATTTCACATCTGTAGGAAAATTGATATATTGGAGTCTTTTAATGAGTACACAATATAACATGTTGAGACACCGCTTAATACAAAAGTTGAAGCATGTGAGTTTGGGCCCAACAATAATGCTATATTGACCACTCACACTTCTTGCATCTTTTTAATATGAGACTTTGTCCTTTTTTTACGCTCACACATTATACTCAACAATTAAGAGTGCTTACCCTTTTGCCAAGAATATCGGGGCATTGGTGTCTCTCCATTTTGAGTACATCAATATGTTTTGAGGATTTTTTTATTATTATTATTTTGGCATGTCCACACAAGAGAGGGGCGAATAATTCAAACTAGTGACATCTGCTTCATTAGGCGTGGTTTCAACCGATTGAACTACCTCTTAGGGACGTTTGAATAAATGTTTTGATGTGATATAATGGTAAATATTGATTTGGTCTTTTTACAAGTGTCTAATGTTTGAATTAGTCATCAATATTTTTGTTTGAGAAAATAAATTAAAAGATAAAAATAAACAAAAATTTTAACAAACGAAGTCAATTTGTTATTCGAGAAAATGCTTTAGTGCTTTTTAGGTTTCATCTTTTATTAAACTACTCATAGCCTCATATAACTTATAAAACGACTCATTTTGTATGAATTCTATTAACTCTTTAACGATATCGAGTGATACGTGACTATTAAACCATATCATATCCAATAAAAAAGCAAACATGCATACATAATTTAGTCAATTAGCTTACATTAAATACACGTCACGTTTTTTTTTTACATGTCCGCACAAGAATAGTGAAATTGAGGATTTGAACTAATGATATTCACTTTATGAGGTGTGGTTATAGTTGATTGAGTTACCTTTTGAAAACAAATACACATCATGCTAAACACATGCATCATGTCATTGACACATCAATTATAAAACTTCTAAAAATGCTATAATAGGAGTGATTGCACACTTATTTGTTCTCACAATACGTGGAAGTGGCCACCCCTCCTCATAATATAGGGGTGGTCGTGACCACCGCTCTTACTATAGATGAGAAAACCTCATGGCCACTCTCCTCAAGGGGCGGATATGGGGAGTGATCATGCGGCTCCTCCACATTAGAGGGGTGGATGACATAACAACATATCCGCTATTAAATTTGTATGTCATTATTTAAATTATGAAATAGACTTACTCTATTTTTTCTAATTAAGTTGAAATAAAATGTTTAAAATTCAATTTATTAAATTAAAATTTGAACGCATAAAGTACGTGATTATTGCATTTATTTTTAGTAGTACTTTTTAAGAGAAAATGCAATGCCCCTTATTCCTTTTTCTTTTTTTTTTTGTTTGAAAACCAATGCCCCTTATTCCTGGATTGGAATTTGGGTAGAATACCTTAAATTTTTAATATGGACTAAAATGTTGTGCAATGCCTTTAGTATAGTATGAATATAAATGAACGGTCCAAATTATATTTCTATAAGTGGCTGCCACCTTAATTAATTAATTAATTAGTTGTAACTAAGTTCTTGTTGAAGAATTAAGATTTTTTTTTTTTTTTTTAAATAAATTAAATAATTTTTAATTAGTTATAGTGTTCAAACCTTAAAGAAGCTTCCATTGAAATCGACATTATGGACCACAAAATTTAAAATAAAAAATTAAAAAATAATATGTGCTGCCACGCAACAATCGAGACAACTTTCAAAAGGAGGTCCACGTCTTTGAATGCCTTTTGTGCGATTGAACATGTTGTGACAGGCGGGTGGCTGTAAACAAAGCGGGCACAAAACTTTAGGGGAAGTTTGCTTATAAATTATGTTTCGATTCTTTTCCTTCAAAAATGCAAAACTTATTATTTAATTAAAAGATCAAATATGTATATGTTACTTTATAATAATAATATGTATAAGACTTGAACCGACGGTAAAAACGTAAAAAAAAACCGATTTAAGAACCTTGCAAAAATTGACAAAACCAAAAGATCAGAAAGAAAAACGAACGACGAAATAGAGTAAACGGCCAAAGCGGTGGAAGAGGTTATGCTATGCTGCTGAGTCTAAACAAAAACAAAAACAAGGAAAAATGAAGAAGGGAGGAAGGATGGAAGAAACATTTTGGATCTCGCTTGAATTGATGTAATAGTATTAATCAATTCCTTAATCATCCTTTATTACAAATAAAAATAAAAACGAAATATCCCACAAGTCTATGAGTAACAAAGTGTCGTTTTAATCCAATAAAATGAATACATGTATATACTAAATGACGCCATATCTCAAATCAAATGATTACTATGTTTAGAATTAGTGTTCCAAATCTTTTATTAACCGAAGAAAATTAATATAACAAAAATTGACTCGTAAATTGTAAATAAGGATAACTCCAAGGAAACAGAGAAGAGAATCGTCCCGTTGCACAACAAATAGCAGTCGTATGATTAGACCGATGCCAAATTGGCTTCTTTCTCTCCTCCAACTTCAAAAGAGTGATGGAAAAGAAAGCGTTTGATTTGACGGCCCTTTTCGTTGTCACTCTATTCCCTTCAACATTCATTATCTTTTGCCTCCCCCAATCAAAAAGTAGATATTTACAGCTTAAGCAATAATGACCGAATATTTATATTGGAGCTCCACATTTTCCACTCCTTCAATATAAAAATAAAAATAAAAATAAAAAAACCAATTAGATATTTTTTTTTTGTAACATACCAACCAATTAGATATTACATCATATCAATCAGAGCAAAAATGCTCCCCACTTTTATTTTCTTCCTATTTCACCAAAAATGTAAACAGTCTTTGATTCTTCTTTAAAACAAAATTTAAATAAGGATTATCCGGTTTTTTTTGGCTTTCAGGTTAAGGATGGTAAGCTTTGGAATTGGATTTTTTGCTCCCCAGATCGATGAATATGAGATATTTATGCATTGAGTTTAGTTTATCTATAACAGATCTGTTGTTACAACTGAATATTAGTCATGGGTTAACGAATATTAATGTTATAGATAAGTTTTGAATGTTAGATTATTATGCATGTATCTTGACTTGTAATCTTGTATAACTTTGGCTATGATTTTCTAAGAGTTTTTACTCTGTGATATAAGAACTTTATGTTCGTGATCTTTCATCAAATTAATGAGAGTGGAATGATTTTTCCTTCAAACAAAAACAAAATTTAAATCTGATTAAAACTGTTTAACTGCTTAATCCGAATTTTTTGCGTGAGCTTTAAACCTACGTTTATAGAAAGTAGTAGAATAAAAAGCTAAATTATTTAGAAATTGTAAAAGTTATTATTAACATGGCTATGAAATAAAAATAATTTTTTATAGTTTTTTTTTTTTAAAGAAAAAAGTTGCGAAAGAGGCCCAACCTAACACTACCGATCCAACTGTGAGGGTATGTTAAATCGCATGTGGTAACTCACAAGTCTAAAGTCAAGTTTCTCCTAAATAATAAGGATTAGTTAAAACTACCACTTCATTATTATAAAATATGAATGAGATAAAAATGTAATTTTTAACAATTTTTTTAAAAGTAGTAACTAATAATAATGATCGAATATGAGATTGAAACTAGACATAATATTCCCATATCTAAAAATAAAGCACCCTATGTAAAGGCAATATTGACTTTCAAGTATGAATGCATCCTTCTTAGTTCTTAAGAAGATTTTTCTTTTTCTTTTTTTTTAACAAGAATATATCCTCTTTTTGGGCACCTCTCATTATTTGATCCATTGGAATAATACTGCGCACATCTTTATCTTTCAAAGTTTGAATCTTTGAAAGCTTAGTCATGGTTGTTAAAGTTTTTTATTTTTTTGTCTATTGTTTTTGTTCTTCAAATGAAAATAAAAATATTAACACATAATTCTAAAAATCGAAACACAAAATAGTGAAAATACTCTTAAATATACTAAAATAGTTTTTTTTTTTAAATTTTTTTTTATCTTTACCTCACATCTTTATCTTTACCCTAAACATTATAACACTAAAAAAAAAAAAAAAACCAAAAAAACAAAAAACAAAAAACAAGAAACAACCTCTAACACACATAGACAAACCCACCCTTTGTAACATATTTGTTACAACATTAATTTAATCGAATAAATTCATCATTTTCTTCGTAATAGGTTTTTTCTTTTTTTAAAAAAAAACATATAATTTAACATGATATCACTTGTTAATAAAGAGTTCAAACTTATACGTGAGTTTGAACTCTACTAATATATTAAATTATTTTTTTATCTACTTAATCATCTTTGATTTTGTTAACTATCGGAATCAAACAATATATATAATGAATTTCATTTGCCAACAAAAAAAAAAAAAAAGAAAGAAAAAATATATATATATATATTTGGACTCATACTTTATTATTGGACTCGTGCTATTTTGTAAGATTCTAAATGATATCTAGTTTCAAATGGTCAAATGGAGCTTTTAGTGCATTGAATCTGTTACTTTAATCAACGGCTATCACATATTAAACACTAAACAAAGACCCGCTTAGAAAAATAAAAAATGATTAGTACAGAGTAATCCACCACAAATAAATAATATAAATAAATAATTCCAATAATTTATGAATTGTACGTCATCTTTATCACATGAGTGAAGGGCTCGAGACATAAGGACTCCTTCCTTATGGTCCAATAAATAAATCGTTTGAAAGTCAATTGTTTATTCGGATAAGCATTTTTTGTTATAAGGCTGGTTGAATTGGATAAAATTAAAATTCAGCATTGACAGCTTCGAGTTATCGACTTGTTTGTAGTAGATATGGCTTATATGTTGTTATTTTAATAAATATTGTAGTTTAAGCAAGATCAAAATTGAATATTTCTTCATTTCATCTCTCTTATTAAAAATTTATAAAAGTAAGGCAACTTTAAATAGGTTATAAGTAAAATATGTGACTTATTAATCATACAGTCTTAATTATTTTATCAATTATTAACTATTACGCTAATTTGTATGGAAATTGTAATAACTCAAGTATTTTTTTATTATTTCAAACATCATGGCAATATGGCATTGGTGATTCTATCTATATATGCCCATTTGCTTTAATCTCTTTCTTCTATCAAAAAGTGTTTGACTTTGTTTATTGAACCATTCTCATTCTTACTTTTGTTTTTTATTTAAAAAATTAAAATCTTGGCAAAACAACCCAAATCAAAATTATTCTTACCTTTATATCACATCACACTATTTTTTTTTTTTCCAAAAAAAAAAAAAAAAAACATCATTCAAGACAAAACAAGTTAACAAACATAATCACCATATCTTAATCTCAAAGCTTTCTGTCAATATAATAAAAAATAAAGTTGACCACGTACCAATTTATCTCTCTCTCTCTCTCTCCTATAATGCCATGTTTGGATGACTATGGATCTTGGGCAAAATCTTACATCGCTTTCACCCACGATTGCCTTCTCAACGCCTCTAAAGGCCGAACGCCCCTCTCCCAAAAGCTCTTTGCTTGTGACAGCTTATTTGGACTTACCCGAATCAACTTGCAAAAATTAAAGCACTCCCACCTGCCAGTCGCCTAATGGCCCGTGTATACCACGTACGGATGTGCTGGGCAAATAGGTAGCTTCCAGGCTCCCAGCAAGGCGGCATTAGCGCGTGCGTTAAGGATGCGCGAGTGGTACCAAACTTTCCGTATCTTGGATGCCAAATTTCTTGAAAAGTAGCTTTTGCTTGAAATTATTTCATTCCAATGATCCTCCCCAAATCTAGTACCCTCCTCTTTTAAGGCCAGACCAAATGTCTTACACTCAAGGGTCAATGTTTTTGCAAATTTTTATGCTCTATTTTATTATATTTATATTTATTTATTTTTTAGATCCCATTATTGATTTGAAATTTAAGTGTTAAATTTTTGTTTTCCACTTTTAAAATATAATAAATATTATTGAATTATCGAAAGAGAACCCTACTATCAGGTTCATCCTTAAAACCTCATTTTTGCATCCTCCGGTAAGCATTTGACACCTAACTTTTTTTGATAAGTAACATTTGACACCTAACTTAAACACACCAAAATACACTAAGACTAAAACACAAGATTACGTCACCTTCTATAACCCATTAATCCATAAACCACCCCACCCCTTCAACCAAACACCGCTGTCGGAATATGGAGGCACCGCCAGAATCCATGGCACGAGTCTCGACCAAAGACCCACCGTGGGTCACGACCAGAAAATCCATGCGGTTCACTGCGACCTCTTCTGCTTCCTCCCCATCATTGCTGGCGTCGGACAATACTGGCAACAATCTTGAAGATGAGATAAAATATTTTTAATGGGTTTTTGCACGAGATGATCATGTGTGTTTCATGTCTATTCTATATAATATTTTTGGCTTATGTGTCGGTTGTTTATTGGGTACTATAAAGTGGGGGTTTTACTCCACGTCCGAATGCACGGTTTTCTCTTCGCGAAATAGTTTTGTAGTATATGGATATACTTTAAAATATTTTTAAAAAAAGTACTTACTAAATTTTTAGTTTTTAAATTCAACTACTAACTCTTTCTTTCTTTTTTGTTGGTATTTTACTCCACCATTTTTCTTCCAAAATTGCCAAACACCAAGTAGTTTTGGATGGAAGATATTCGTGAAAAACACGAAAAAATTAAGGAATTAAAAATTGGATTTAAAAATCAGAGGAGTAAACTGAAATTGCACGATTACTAAGGGAATTATTTCATTTTTTCATTTTTTTTACTCTAACTCCCATACAAAGGAGTGACTTGATTGGTTGGAATTATCGGGTGATTATGTTCATTTTAATAAAAGTAATACTATAAATTATATTTTTATTTTATAACTATGTCATAATGTTGATGTGATAGCCTCAATGAATTCTTGTTTCGTCCCAAGGGATAGTTCAATCTACTTCAATCTACTGTGAACTACGTCTAATGAAGCGGATGTTACTAATTCGAATCCCCATTCTCTTATGTGGACATGTCAACAACAAAAAAAAAACTATTGGTTCAGTTGGTAAAATAAATAAAAATCCAACTGTTGATAAGGACTACCACATTCACATTATGAGATAATTATAAGATAAATATGTGATATATAGATTATAACATTCATGGAAAGTATGGGTTCACGTGTTTAATTTTTTGTAGTGAAATATGCTAAAGTAATATTGTAAATTACATTTTTATCCTGCACCAATTTCCACAAGCCTTTGGATTCGTCAACATTGTAAAATCAACAAAATAATTATGATATAAAAATGTAATAAATACCATTACTCTTTCCCAAATAGAAGAGGACTCCCCCCTCTGACCAAAATATTCAATGGGACAAAAACTAACTAGAGAAAAACAATAAAATGGACCCATAGCTTTGACCAAATACTCGTTACACTCCTCAAAACTCAAAAATAACAAAAGTAATTTTTATCTTTTATGCCCATCATAAGATTTTCTTTAATAAATAAATAAAAAACAACCAAAATACAAATTATTACCAGAATAAAATCTCTAGTAATTTTATTGCTTAAATTACTCGCAATTCGGATAATAAATATGAGAAAACTTTTATGGAGTTCACCTATTTAAACATAATGCATGTTGCCTGAGACCTTTTCAGATAAGTGGGCTCTATAAAAGTTCTGTCATATTTATTGTCTAAATTATTAGCGGTCCAAAGAAATAAATTATTGAGAATCCGAACATTTGTTCCTACAAAAACTATTGTAAAACAATCAAGAGTAGTGGTTTAATGGCTTAAGGAAATCTCTTAAGTGGTTAGGCATGTACTAGGATTTGGATTCGAATATCCGCAATAAAAAATTTTCACATAAGTCTTATTAGTATTAAACACTTTGGTTCCCATTAATGCTCTAGTAGGGCTGTATCAGGCTATGCTTTAATTGGAGTTGAGGAGCGCCTGCGATTCCTACCGTCTAAGCCACTCATGTACACCTTCTACCAAATAGGTGCTACTATAATCATGTTTAGGTATAATAGTCGCAATCGGTCTCCTCCACCTGCCTTTTTTGCTTATATATATATTGTGAATTATTGAGTAACCATTAAAGGGGAAACAAATTAATGGGGATCTATCGATTATGAATAAGATAGGGCACTTGGGAATGATGTGACACCATTCCTTTGTAAAAGGGACTTGAATGGTGAGATAAAGTTGAGAGAAATTATGAAAACGAAAATGGGTCGGCCTGTGGGGGACCGATCACCATTCTATTTTGTAAGATTCTTGATGAACATATTCATCCTTCCACTCACTCTCCCATTGAAAACTACTCATCAACTTGCCTTGCTTAATCCAATTCCACCCTATCTACAACATATTCAACCAACATCAAATATTATTGACAAAATTAATTGAATAATCTCTCTAAAACATCATTCATTTAATCCATATGTATAGTTCTGATTTTCAATAAGAATTTTGCCTATTTTTAAAATTAAGATTAGTGTAAGAATATGAATAAATGAGTGTACTTTTCACAGAAAATGGGTGTTTCTTTTTAGATATTTTTAAAATTTATATGTCAATATTTTCTTTATATCATCTTATAAATTAATAATTAGATTTGTGGACTTCACATAAGTTAATGGTAGACCCCATAAACCTAATGGTTTATTTATTAAATTTGTATGAGAATATGAGCCAAATATAAAGAACTTATTGACTCATAACATTTCTCTTAACAAATAAAGCCAAGATATTTAATTTATGATTGAGAATGGTTTTATCGGATCATATAATTCCAATTTTAAAAGACTCCGAGATCAAAGAAAATAAGTAGATTTTACTTTTTTAGTTATTTATTTGCTTGCAAATTTGAAAGGGTTCAATGTAGTTATATTTTACTTGCATGGCATTGTCATTATCATAAACTCTTATTATAAATAAATCACAATATCATGTTGATAGATGTAGTACAAGCCATTCATTTTCTCTCTCAATCTTTTTCTCATTCTCTCAATTTTCAAAATTGTCGTGGGATATGTGAAGCACGTATGGTCCGATACTTGCATTCTATATATTCAACAGTAGTTTTGAAAATTAGGAAGATGAGAGAAGGATTGGAGAAGGATGTATAGCACCTCTCTTTATAAATTGATATGACAACTAACTTTTTTTTTTTTTTTACCCATATGAGCATTAGCAATAACTTTCCTTTGATTCTTCATAAGGTTAAGGCACAAAACTACTTTTTGCTTCTCTATGAAAATATATTTCACAATAACTTTCCTTACCTTTCTCTATACCATTAATATATTACTTATTTACAAAATACAAGTTTCTTGCCTACCTTCACTTTTTTTTCACAAAATCTCAATACAATCCCAAATTAAAGACAAAAAGACGAAAGAAGAGAGAAAATAAAAATGTTTATATTAAAATAATGTATAGGAAACAATTTTTTGTTCCCTATATATTAGGAAATACTATTGCAACTACTGAAGATTAGTTAAATGTAGAAAATTTAATATGAGTAGGTATTTTTGTTTTTAAATATTTTCCTAAACATAAAGAAGGGAATGACATATATGATAGCTGCTGGCATGCTGCTAATTCTCTGACATGACTATCATGAGAAGTTTATAAGAGGGTTGCAATTAAAGTTGTAGTACACTAAGCTTTTTTTGATGATAAAATTCAATTGAGTAATGTTACTCCTTACACCTATTTATTTTATATTAAGACTAATATAACAGATTTTAAGTGACAAAAAAAGAAGAAGAAGATTTTGTCATAGTTTGAATACAAAACTTTAGAAAAGAAGAAGCTATTTCGGGCTTGTGTCCATAAATCATAATCTTACCCTTCTCTCTTGGGCCATAGAAGACAACATTGAGAGGCCCTAAAAAGGCCTTACAATGAACATTTTCATGCCAAGTGGTTCCCTTTCCACCTAAAACCCTAAAAAAAGCGTTTCATTTCCAAATCCCGGATTTGAGAGAACCCTTCCAGAAGTAGTAGAGCGCGCAAAGCTCAAAACCAGAAATGAAAATCGTCGCTTTCGCGCTTCGTTCATGTCAAAATGGCTTATCGCGCCGATCTCCGCCACCCCATGTTGTCCGAACTCTCTCTACAGATGCAACTTCAGGTGCTCTCTTTGTATATTTCACTTCTAGATTCGCATATTGCTTGATCCTTTTGTTGGATGAAAATTGTTCTGAAATTAATGTGTGTATGTAAAGGAGAAAAATTTATGAAGACTTTCGCGGTGGGTTTTGTTGTTCCAAGGTGTATTGCTTTTTTGGGCAAATGGTTATGAAATTAATGTGTGCGTGTGTGTATTATGGAGAAATTTTGTGGAGGTTTTTGTGATGGGGTTATGTTGTTTCGAGGTTTAGCATAATGGGTTGTTTTCTGTATGCTATGTTCTACTAGAGTTTTCCTGGTACGACCGTGTGGGCTTCTGAATTTATTGTTTTGATTGTCTTTGACCTTTTGAACAGGTAGTGGTGGGGTTGATGATTATAAGCAAACAAACTCCTTTGAGCCAACTGATGAGTTTGAGAGGCGGATTTTTGGTGACTCTTCTGGGGGCAATGCTAAGTCAGATTCCTTTTTCCAAAAGCTTGATAGACGAGGGGGTCGCTACAGATTGGGTCCGAGAGCGAGTGAAGGTAGTGGTGGGGTTGATGATTATAAGCAAACAAACTCATTTGAGCCAACTGATGAGAATGAGAGGCGGATTTTCGGTGACTCTTCTGGGGGCAATGCTAAGTCCGATTCCTTTTTCCAAAAGTTTGATAGATCAGGGGGTCGCTACAGATTGGGTCCGAGAGTGAGTGAAGGAAGTGATTCCCAGACACTGGATGGCCTAGACGAAAGTTTCAACAGTTTGTCCGACGGATTGGATGGGAGGTTGAAGGAAGCAGCCGCATATTTTCAGTTTGATTCGGACGAAATAATGCAAGACAATTACTCGTTTAGAGCGGATATCAATGGTGATATCAATCGTGATTATGGAATGACTTATGAGACAAAGGTATTGTAGTGCACACAGCTGAGGCCTCTATTATTCTGCCTTTCCAGTCTTCCATAATAATGGTTTTGGGTTTATTTTGGAAATGCTAAAGCTTACCTTTTGAGCCGATCCTGTTTGTTTGGAGTGTATAATGTACTATGAGGATGCAAGGATTGAGCACCATGGAATTCACATGTGCCATTTATTCAAGATTTATAAGTGGCATATATTTGTGTATCGCTTGTTTTCTATCTATCTTTTTTTTGCCCAAAATCTTGTAAATACACATACAAATTTAGCGTATTCATATACATGCTTATGTTTGTGTGTGTGTGTATATATATTTTAAAAAATTATTTACAAATTGAGTCAAATGAATTGATGCTCTGATTCTTGATTCTTGATTCATGAGATGATTGTCGTGGAAAATCCCATGTTCATTTCTTTTTATCAGTTAAATAGGGAATTCTTAACAGCTATATGCTAGTGAATATTACAATTGTGTTTACTGTATATGTTTTTCATTCCAGTTTACTGTGTAACCTTTATTACTGGTGCTATGATGGTTTTTTCTTTTACCATTAACATATTTTTATTTTTCTCATTTAAGCACTGCATGACCTTATGCAGGATCTTGATCTTAGACGGCCAGGAGTGTGGAAACCTTCCAAAAAGTATGAATTTGAAACTACTACAAAGGAGGTTCTACAAAAAGCTGATTTTAGGGTGAGCTTATCTGTATTTAATACATACCTCCACATATGATGACTATCGATGTAATTTGTGGAAAGATTTTACATTCTTTTGAATGCGGTCATTGAAGTAGGATTACTGTTGCTTTGGATTACTAGTTGCAATCACATCCCTTGCTTATGACTTACATTGATCGATATCGAAATAAGAGTGATGACTTTATAATGATTAGGATTTTCAATTCCTGATCTTGTAAGAGCTGCCCCATCAGTGGTTGTGATCACTGAATTGGAAGGATAGTGCATTTCACAATTTTTTGAGGTCTTTAAAGTTGGGTTTTTTGTCCATTGTTTTTTTTTATCAATTTTAATTAATTGTTTATGGTCATTGGATCAAATGACATCTCCTCCCATAGACAAGAGTGGGGAACTATTACTCTTGGATAGTTTAAACCTTTTGGAGTACGGTGTAGGATAATTTTGAAGTACTGACTGGTAGGATATTGATTGATACAGCCAAGATACTTTCAGGAATCTGGATGGGATACTTCTAGGGTTAAAACTAGTCTCTTTAATAAAAAAAAAAAAAATGGGGCTTCTTTGGCAATGTAATGTCATTGGGCTATAATTGAAAAAAGAAAAAATAACTGACGAGTTAGGTATTGTTGTCCTAGACTCCTGAACAGTAAAAGGATATATGGAGGTGGGTGTAAACAAATTGTGGCGAGGTTATGTTGTATTTTGGTGTCATGATTTTTCTTGGTCTGCTACCAGACTCTTCAAAAGTGGATTTTAGCCTTTGTTTTTGGTCCAAGGGGCTATTTGAGATCTGTCTATGCTGCTGCCCTTTGAAGTGGGCTTACGGTTATAGTATTCATTATCACATTTTTTTCTCAAGCCTTATGGCATACTGCAGTATTTTTAATATCAGATAAAGTATGTCTATCCTTCTTGATCTTTCTTATCTATTCTATGCAGAATGTTAGATTCCTCGCAAACTTCATAACTGAGGCTGGAATTATTATCAAGAGGAGCAAGGTAAAAATGAAACCGCATACAAGGATTAATGCGTGTGTGGAATTCATGTAGCATGTAGCTTCAATAGATTGAATTTGATAGAACTCATGTTTATACGCGAATCTTCCTTTTGTTTTCCTTGTTTATCGAGCCAAATTTACGGGTAAATCTTGCCTTTATTTTCTTTGTTCATCGAGCAGACTCGCATTAGTGCCAAGGCCCAGAGGAAGGTTGCTAGAGAGATCAAAACAGCCCGAGCTTTTGGTTTAATGCCTTTCACAACCATGGGGACAAAATCGTTTGTTTTTGGAAAAACCATGGAAAATCTTGATGAGGATTTCGAATATGAAAGTTATGATAGCCAGATCATTGCTGATGCAGATGGTAGGGACCCTCTGGGAGATTTTGGTAGGAGGTGAATGTTACATTTCTATGATCTTTTTGTCAACAGTCCAAATTGAGTACCCTTGGCAAAAGAAAAATATGAAGAAAAAAAAAATCTTGATAATTGTTTGTATTGAATTCTCTGTTTCCTGTAACTCAATGGTCTTGTTGGTATGTCATGTAAATCAATGCTTTCGTTGGCATACATCAACTGCAGTAACAACATTATCGTTAGCCCGTGTGACTCGTGGCTGTGAGGATTCTTCATTTTGATAAAGTGAGCAAATTTATTCTGTCACTTAGAGCATATTTGAGTCTATTTGGGATTGCGTTTGAAAAATAAAGCTTTTAAGTCAAAAAGAGCTTTTGAACAAAAGTTTCATTTTTAAGCTTTTGTCAAAAGTGCGTTTTGGCAATTTTTAAGTTTTTTTTGGACCCTTAAAAGCGTTTCTTAATTTTTTTATCAAACGAGTACTTTTTTTCTTTAAATGGATTTTTTGAGTGTTAAAGGTGTTTTTAGGCTCCTTAAACATAGTCCAATCAGATTCTTAGTGTTGTTCTACTTGGTATGTTGTACATTCACTGCAGTAGAAATTATCGCCATTGTCTTGACTATATATGCCTTTGGTGATTCTATCTTACTCTTCTTAATCTACCATGTCAATCTTTTAGTTAGTTTTTATTTTTATATCACATAAATTTTTTATTCAATATTAAAAAATATTAACACACAAAACCTTTGTCTTTCCACTTATGTTTGGAATTTTTCTGTGGGGTTCACGGTTTCAAGCTCATTCTAAGTTTCTAGCTTGGGTTCCCACATATTAATTAACTAATTATCAATCATAATTATCATTAATGAGTCACCTATTAGAATCT
Source organism: Carpinus fangiana (assembly GCA_006937295.1). NCBI lineage: Eukaryota > Viridiplantae > Streptophyta > Magnoliopsida > Fagales > Betulaceae > Carpinus > Carpinus fangiana. The sequence goes on along the minus strand of CM017324.1, from coordinate 39,548,791 downwards.
ATTGTTTATGAGGCAATGTGACAGCCCATCTAATCAAATTATAATTGTATTACGTGAGAAGAAATTATAAAAATACCTAGACCCTTATAAAAATTAATCAATTTTTTTGGGTCAAATTTTTGTTATTTAATTTTTTTTACCATTAAAATACTGTCACGTAAATTTGAATAGAGATTGCAGTAGCTCGAATGTTTGTTACGTTGTTAAGATGCTTACATAGTTTAAGTGTAATTTTAACAAACTGGTTTTTAAAGGTGAGTTTCACTCAAAGTTCGTAGCATTTGGTATCTATAAAGTCGCTAACACGTCGAGTATGAGATTAGACGCAACTCGTCAAGTATGAATTGCATGTGTTACGGCTTTGTGTTTGCTCTGAGGCTGATTGAAATATCGTATACTATATATGAAGCATATTATTAAGTTATTGAATATTGATAAATGAATGGAGTCACAAAAAATAAATGAGTTACTATCGGGTTAGTGTTGATAAATTAGGCCATTTCGAACATCGACTATCGAGCTTGATAGTATGTTACAATCCCTAATAAAATTTTCAAAAGTAAATTCTACCTAAAAAATTTGTATCAACATTTTCTTCTTCCTAATTTCACAAACCTCCCCAAAAAATAAGGAAGAGAACCAAGAACCAAAAAAAAAAAAAAAAAGCACAAATATTTGTTCAGCTTTCATGTTTATGGACTCTAAATTTTTTAAGTTGTATATAGATAATATTTTTGTCGGAAGTGGCAACCATTGCAAGTTTCGCTGTTCCGACAGCTAATAAAAAGCTCGGACTCGGAGGGGTTGAGGTGTGAGCTTTTTGCTGGCATTGAATTTCCTTAAAACCCCTTAGTTTTAAGGCTCAACCCAATTACTTAACCAATAAAAACTATATACGTCACGTCCCTTACTTTTCATGCAGCGACTTCTTAACTACCAACTTCATTGACTATTGCCACTCACTTTTTGCCCCATAAATATCACATTAATTCTAAACCCTATAGCTTATTAGGCCCCTAAACATCGTCAATATTTGTTTGGAAAAAATTAAATTTAGTCCTTAGGATTTTACACCTTTTCATTATAGTCTTTCGATATTTTTTAATTTTGACAATTAGGTTTTTTAATCTTTCAATAATTTTAAATAAGCCACTCTATCAATGACCATATAATATTACATTAGACTAATCAATGTCACGTAATTCTCGTTCAAAACGTCATGTGCTAATTGTACGTGTCACGTGGCATAGTTATTTTCAATAATTAGAGAGAGTGGCTGACTACCGTTGATTACTGAGGGGAGCCACCATTCACCACGGAATAAATTTTTTTCCGTTTCAAATGAAATATATATGAAGTTATTGTTTAGATGATCAAATTAGTTAATTTTAAGTATCACGTCTAATTATATGAAGCATGAAAGTCAACTAAGTACCATTCCTCTTTAATTAATATTTCACCCCATCTCTCTCCTACACATATTAAATATGGGGCAAGTTTATGTTAATTTGATTTAAAATCAACCTCTATTTTATTTTTCTGAATCTTCATCGTCTTCTTCCTTCCTCAATTTCTCTCTCTCTCTCTCTCAATGAAGAAGAAAAAACAACTGTCAACATCTTTCAAATGACAATTCCACCTTCTATCTTTACCATCACTCTCTTCCTCATCACCTTCATACCTCTCTCGCTTCCAACTGTCGTTAACGGCCTCGGCTCGGCCTCCACCGCCGCCATCACCTACGGCACCACCACAGTCTGTGGAATCATTGCCTCCGAGCCCACCCAGAGAGTCCAATGCTACCAAAATGGCCAAGTCATCTTAGTCCAACCCAATATCTCCTTCGAAGCCATCTCAGGTGGCGGCAACTTCTTCTGCGGCCTCAGGTCCGGTGGCTCCAGCCTCCTCTGCTGGGACACTAGCCCGTCATACTCAAGCTTCGAGCCAAGACGTATATATTACAACGACACGGTCAAGCTGACTGATCTAACGGTCGGCGATACACAAGTTTGCGCCAGAGAGATCAACTCCGGCATCGCCAGGTGTTGGAGAGGAAGTAATAAAGGTGGGTTTAACTTCTCATCACCCCGGGAAGCATTGAGGTTTCGTTCGATGACATCTGGAAGTGGTTTTTCATGCGGCATTTTGAAGAAGGACAGCTCTGTTTTATGTTGGGGTAATGGTTACATCGGATCCGAGATTCAGAGACAGTTCGGGAATTTGTCAATGTCAAGCTTAGTCGCCGGAGAGTCTCATGCCTGTGGCTTGACGACGACAGGGACGTTGGTTTGTAAAGGGAACAATGGTTCTGGTCAGCTGGATGTTCCTTTTAGTTCCGCTTCTGAGTTTTCTGGTTTGGCATTGGGAAGCAATTTTACTTGTGCTGTGAGGGCAAGAAATGGATTGGTGGCATGTTGGGGAGGAAGCAATAGATTTGAATTCGACAGCAATGCGATTGAAAATATTTCCTTTGAGTCGATTGTTGCAGGTTTAGATTTTGTATGCGGATTAACGTCGAGCAATTTATCGATGATTTGTTGGGGACCCGGGTGGCCCAGTATATCCGGTGAGCTTCCATTAAGACTTGTTCTTCCGGGTCCATGTGTTTATTCTTCATGTAACGCATGCGGTGTATATCCAAATTCTGAGGCTCTTTGTGATGGGTCTGGGAATATATGCAAGTCTTGCCAGATTGAGCTGCCGGTTGCTGTTCCGCTACCCCCGACGGCATCATCACCGCCGTCACAGCAGCCGGTTTCTCCCCCAACAACCAAAGGCAGGAACAAGTTTTCATTGGCGTTTGTGATTGTTGGATCAGTCGGCGGTTTTGCAGGCATTTGCAGCATTGCGTTTTGCTTATGGGCTGGAGTGCATGGTTTGTTGCGCAAGAACAATTCTAATTCTGTGCAACCCAACAATGTGGATGCTGTCACTGTCACTGATTCAATTGCCCCAACTCCAAGCTCATTGAAAAGGCAGAGAAGTGGGTCGTCAACAGCATCCAAGCACACGGACAGGACGCGGACATTTTCTTTCTCAGAGCTTTCCTCTGCCGCCAACAATTTCTCAATGGAAAACAAGATTGGCGCTGGGAGCTTCGGCAGTGTTTACAAAGGCAAACTCATGGATGGCCGCGAAGTAGCCATCAAAAGGGGAGAAACTTCTATCAGAACAAAGAAATTTCAGGAAAAAGAAATTGCCTTTGATTCTGAATTGGCATTGTTGTCTCGGATTCACCACAAGCATTTGGTTGAGTTAGTCGGATTCTGCGAAGAGAACGACGAGAGGCTTCTGGTTTACGAGTACATGAGCAATGGTGCCCTCCATGATCATCTGCATAGCAAGAACAATGTTGAAAAAAGCAGCAGCGTTTTGAATTGTTGGCAAATGAGGATCAAAATTGCATTAGACGCCGCCAGAGGAATTGAATATCTGCACAGTTACGCAGTGCCACCGATCATTCACAGAGACATTAAATCCTCGAACATACTTTTAGACGCGAATTGGACTGCAAGAGTGTCTGATTTTGGGTTATCACTAATATTAAGGCCAGAATCTGAACATGAATCCATGTCTTCCAAGGCTGTCGGAACAGTCGGCTACATTGATCCCGAGTACTATGTACTAAACGTTTTGACAGCAAAGAGTGATGTCTATGGCTTAGGCGTGGTCCTGTTGGAGCTCTTGACAGGGAAGAGAGCTGTGTTCAGGAACGAAGAGGATGTGACGGCGGGTCCGATCGGCGTCGTGGAGTATGCGGCGCCGCTGATATTGGCAGGGGGGCTACAAAAGGTGGTGGATCAAAGAGTTGGGCTGCCGGAACTGCACGAGGCGGCGGCGGTTCAGGTGTTGGCTTACACTGCTGCACGTTGCGTGAGCTTGGAGGGAAAGGAGAGGCCTAGCATGAGTGACATTGTTGCCAATTTGGAAAGGGCACTGGCTCTTTGTGAGGAGAACCCCGGCAGCCTCTCCCCTGCTACATTGTCCACTCGTTCAGAATGAAATTTCTGGCCCAAAGAATACAATTAATGGAAATTCCTTTCTTTTTTCATATATTCTTTTTAGGGAAAGATTTTTTAACTAAAATTTCCTTCTGGGTTGTACTCAAATTTTCAGTGTCCTATACTGTTCTTCAACTGTAAACAAAATTGCCAGGAGTGAGTTCTAGTGGTCACTAACATATTCATCCTCCCTATTACCTTGTTTTGGTATAAAAAGTTAAAAGAGTGCTGCCATGAGTAATACAATTTCTATTACAAATTCTTTATGGCAGTTCTGGTTTGATTGCAAATTGAAAGCGTGGGCGGGCAATTTACCGCACGATCTGCGAACATATTCGGGTTGAGTTATAGTTGACCAATATACTCTTATACCAACGTCTCGACACAACCCGTCTTCTTTTGCACCTGAAATCTTGGAGTAACTTTAATTCTCTTTGCACTTGTCTTGGTCGTCTTGTTTTGCACGGGTTGTTTTGGTATAATATTGAAAGGTATTTCAGCTTTTGCACCTAAAAGGGTACAGTCTTGTTTGTTGATCTGAGAGAGATGGGGCCATAAAAAGATCCCTCTTGAGATTCCAAACAAATTCACTTGTGTGGCCGCATTATGGGTTCCAAATCACGTTCATCCAAATCAAATCCACTAGATTTTCATTGGAACAGCTTGGGTTAAACTATCTTGGCCAACCAAGAAAAAAAAAACACAAAAACTTGGGACAACATTATTACTCAGAAGTGGATCAAGATCTGGCCTAGGTTTTCGCACACTCGTGCAGATCATGATTCTGAAAAGCGTTTGTTAAAGAATGCTATAATACTTTTGTTTACAAATTGAGTTTGGGTCGTAAAATTATGAGTATAAGGTTAACTCCAGTTAATCAGTTAATTTTGTATTGGATTCGTATTAGATTCGTGGGCCATGTAAAATATTTTAAACCCTAAATGTTGTGTATCAAGTTTGGATTGTCTCAAGGCATGAATGATGAATATAAGATTATATATGTCAACTTTAACATGTCCTATCTAATTAAACATGTCAGATGCCTCAATCATAACTTACTAATTTTGAGATCCCCGATCCTTTCCAATTTAAAATGGATCGAAGAGTATCTAGTTCATGGGTAGGATTTTTTCTCAAAAATGCTAAGGCCATAAATGGAACACATGTCCCACAAATAAAATAGAATATTATGTACAATTTAAAAAATAAATAAATAACAAAATAATAATGGGATGGGTGGCCACCCCATCTTGCCATAGGAGGTGGCCGGCCACTCCATTTTAGCCTACCCGAGTGGTTTGGCCACCCCTAATTTGGAAAAGAAGGTGGCCCAACCACCCCAAAACAACGTAAATAAATTATGTATGTATTTATTTATTTAATTTTTCCCAAATTAGATNGATGCCTCAATCATAACTCACTAATTTTGAGATCCCCGATCCTTTCCAATTTAAAATGGATCGAAGAGTATCCAGTTCATGGGTAGGATTTCTTCTCAAAAATGCTAAGGCCATAAATGGAACACATGTCCCACAAATAAAATAGAATATTATGTACAATTTAAAAAATAAATAAATAACAAAATAATAACGGGATGGGTGGCCATCCCATCTTGCCATAGGAGGTGGCCGGCCACTCCATTTTAGCCTACCCGAGTGGTTTGGCCACCCCTAATTTGTAAAAGAAGGTGGCCCAACCACCCCAAAATAACGTAAATAAATTATGTATGTATTTAATTATTTAATTTTTCCCAAATTAGATTAAGAAATATAGCCAAAGGTCAAAGCTTTCAAGGCAACAAAGAATTCTTATTGAAAATAGGCTCGTGACTTGTGGTGGTGACTGGTGAGTGGTGAGTGGATGAGTTTGAAACGTGGGTACATGATAGATCAATTACAGGCTGTACTGCTAGCTGTGGGTTTCGTCAACTAACTATTGAACATAGGATCTCTGTCAATTTACTATTTTGGTCAGGACAAGGACATGTGATTCAGCAGTGATCAGCTACTAAATATGGAAACTAAAATTATATAGTTTTACACCAAACATGTGAGAATTCAGTTACTTAAGGGCGGAAGTTGGTTTGAATTGTGCCATCGGTTTGGATCATGCGGAGACCCCGACTTATTTAATTAGACAAGTTAAACTTTCAAGATTAATTCGTTAATTTTATGTTGAGTTTACAAATTGTGTAAAAAATTGCTAGCCCTAAGTCTAATAAATTATTGAAAACTTTATCCAAATTAAAGTAAAATGGCGTTCAATTTGTTCGTTTTTAATTTGCTCTAAGTCTTTAAGAATTAAGAGTGTCAAGACTTTATATAAACATAATAATTATTCGGTTAAATATATAATAATTATTTTTATTTTATGTTTTAATAATTAGAAACGTTAAAGCCATAGCCATTATGATGGAATCCAAGCTAACAACCACAATGAAGCCAGTGTGGTTTTTGGCTGCTACCACAACACCCGCCTGCACCAAATAATAGATGCCCACACGACACAAGCCTTATTCATGGCAATTAGCCAACGATGATGACGTGTATTTAGCGATTATCACATCCCCACACTTAATTATTTTTAGAAAAAGTGACAACTTTTATGAAGTATAATGAATAAACAAAGAGTTGCATTATGGTTTATATATTTGGGTTTGGAGAACAAATTTGATTCATTCTCGGACATTCGTTCTCTTTGTTTTCCCCATAGATTTCTACGTTCATAATGTCTGCTTTGATATCATGATTAAATATTAGATGCATACATAGTGATTGAAGTCCAATGCATACATCCAAGTTGTTTTAGCCATAGGCAAATTGAAATCGCATAAGAAGCCTTACATTTTTTAACTTGTTTCCCTTTTTATCATGCAAGGGAACTGCTCGGATACCGCTTCTCAACTCTAATATAGGTAGGCATGTTTGGCCTCCGAAGTCATGATTTCCTGATGTATCATGCTCTCTAACTTCAATCCGAAGAACAGCTAACTCGGGAACCATCAATGGGAATTCAAACTCCTCATTCCATACCGGTAGCCAGTCATCCTCAATTACTTGTGTCTCCTTCATATGATCTTGTTCAGCTGGGACTCCAGCAATTCCAACCTGCATTCAACTATTTTTTTAGTTACCATATACACAGTTTGTAAATTTGACATGAATCTAACATAAAATTAACAGGTTATAATTAAAAGGTTTAAACTGTTTAATTAGATTAGTTGAATTAAGGTTGACAATCTTATACGAGTTGAATCCGACACACCATAACTTTCAAGAGCATCAGAGAGTCAGATAATGATGCACACTAGTTATTGGTTAATGTAAGAAACTTTATATTTTGGCAATAAATGCTGTTGATAGAGCATTCTCATGAAACAATTAATATATTGATTTATCTCAGACAAAAAGAACTTTTTGATCAACTTACTCTCACAAAAAAGTCGGGTGGTGAATATAGATCAAAGTGTGTGCGGCGGAAATCTCTATCCCACCCTTCTCCCATATAGACTTTTACCTGTTTGTCACCATAAAGATAACCCAGATGAGCAAAGCCACTAAAACGCAAGGAAAGAAGAAAAACGATGACTTAATCATTTAAATTAATATTCTAATACTTCTTTAATTATGTGGAGGGTTTAAACTTTTTCTCAATAAGCGAGAGCAAAAAACGTAAAATATTTAACTCAAAAACTTAAACTTATAAAAAAGGGTAAGCCTAATCATTTAAATTAATATTCTAACAAATTAGGCCTAAAACATCTCACCTTCAACGACGTTATCTTAACTTGTGGCTGCTCAAAGACTTCATTATCTGGATGATCTGCAGGCAACAAAAATTTAGGTTTTTTCACATAACCGCAACCACCATTGGCTCTGAACATTCCTTGCATAATCCAAAGGAACTTCCCATATCCCTGTCAAGGAAAAGTGAGGGGAAAAGATTAGCACAGAGAGCACGTGGAATCGTTCCCAAACTGAATTTATCTTAATTGGCTTCAAGAATTAAGAAATAATAGATGTTAATAGAAATTATTTAACCTTATGATAAATTAATGATATCATTTTCATATCTTTCCAGCCCCAAAGGCACATATTTACATGAACATTATATTTTCAATCAAGTTTATGTTAAATCACACCATATCTTAACATGTAGCTTAAGCTAATAGGAAGATGTAAGTTTATGCTTCGTTTGTTTCGGCGTAAAATGAGTTACAAAAAATATTTTTTGTATTTTTCTATGTTTGGTGTACGACGAAAAATATTTTTTGTTTGACTGAAAATTCTTTTTTAATTTTTGAAAAGTGGTTTCTATTTTTGAAAATCATAAACTATTTTCCAAGTTTGAGCATCTTATTCTCAAATTGAAAGATTCAACCGGGACATTGTCAATAACCCGACAGGACTTCACCAGGCTACCGTTGGAACCCGGTTGGCATTGTTAAATGACCAATTATCCCAAAAGCTTAAGTTGATAAGAAGAGGTAAATTTAATCACATAATCATTGCTTTAATACTCCTTGACGGAGTCAATGTTTGATCTCATGACCTTTGACACTGATATCATGTTAAATTACCAGTTATCCCAAAATGTTAAGCTAATAGGAAGAGATAAATTTAATCTCTTAATTATTACTTTAATAGGCAAGACGCCGGCCGGTTGTTTTGCATAATGTTAAGTGATAGAGTTGTTTTGCATACTTCTCATTCCTTNGAACATTCCTTGCATAATCCAAAGGAACTTCCCATATCCCTGTCAAGGAAAAGTGAGGGGAAAAGATTAGCACAGAGAGCACGTGGAATCGTTCCCAAACTGAATTTATCCTAATTGGCTTCAAGAATTAAGAAATAATAGATGTTAATAGAAATTATTTAACCTTATGACAAATTAATGATATCATTTTCATATCTTTCCAACCCCAAAGGCACATATTTACATGAACATTATATTTTCAATCAAGTTTAATTATGTTAAATCACACTGTATCTTAACATGCAGCTTAAGCTAATAGGAAGGTGTAAGTTTATGCTCCGTTTGTTTCTGCGTAAAATGAGTTATAAAAAATATTTTCTGTATTTTTTTATGTTTGGTGTGACGAAAAATATTTTTCGTTTGACTGAAAATTCTTCTTTAATTTTCGAAAAATGGTTTCTATTTTTGAAAACCGTAAACTATTTTCCAAGTTTGACCATCTCATTCTCAAATTGAAAGATTCAACCGGGACATTGTCGGTAACCACCCGACAGGACTTCACCAGGCTACCGTCGGGACCCGGTTGGTATTGTTAAATGACCAGTTATCCCAAAAACTTAAATTGATAAGAAGAGGTAAATTTAATCACTTAATCATTGCTTTAACACTTTTTGACGGAGTCAATGTTTGATCTCATGACCTTTGGCACTGATATCATATTAAATTACTAGTTATCCCAAAATGTTAAGCTAATAGGAAGAGATAAATTTAATCACTTAATTATTACTTTAACAGGCACGGCGCCGGCCGGTTGTTTTGCATAATGTTAAGTGATAGAGTTGTTTTGCATACTTCTCATTCCTTTCATGAAATTATATGCAACACTCTGTACATCAAGCTAGCACACGTGCATTTCCAAAGAAGTCTTACCTGCATATTAAGTGCAACCATTTGAGCTCCATGCATCCATCCCAGCATAGGATCGTAATTAGATGAGTCCAAGCGCGTACCTTTAGGGTACACCCTCAGCAAGTTTTTTTGGGTAAACCTAGAGCAGAAAGCATCATATATTAAGATTATTATGCTCAGGGGCCGAATGGATCATATCATTAACATGGTATAAAGTAATATTATTCTATATATACATATATATGGATCATAGGATCCTTATGCACAAAGCTACCATTTGAGAGAGATAGAGCTAGAGCTTGCATCAATTAGTTACCTGATAATATCAGGTCCATGTGTTTTTGTAGCATTTTCAAGCTCTTGCTCACTCAAGCTAAGACGTCTAACTTTATTAGGATCAGGAAACCAGATATTTGATGCACCTTTCGGCTTTCCTGCATGAATGGCAATTAATTTTCTATATTCAGGAGTAGCATTTTCCTCGTCTTCATCCTCATCAACTTGCTGCCAAGTGGGTAGAGGGTGTTAGAATACAACTTAAGCTTTTCGTATAAATGGTGATTCAACAAATAATCAACTCTTCGTGCGCTTAGCATTAGAGTTGCGAGTTTCAATATCCTCTACTGAATCTTTCTGTCTTTGTGAATCTCTTACCATGGTACTCTGAACTTCAAGGTATTCCGTTGGTGGTTTAGTTGAAATCAAAACCCTTTTCTTCAATGATTCCGGTGAAGGGAATTCCGTTATGTATTCCGATTCAGGGAAATAAAGCATAGCTCCAAACATTTTAGTGACCATCTATGAGAAAATTGATCAAGAGAAGTCATGGAGGCAGTTTCTTTAAACAACAAGAATGGTTAAAATCAATAGAAAAGTGATGCATTTTGCTCACCTTGGCTACTTTGGCTTGAAGAATTGCATTTAGGTGGTCTTCAAAAGTAATCACAACAGGGTATTCAGAAGCAGAAAATGCATTGTCCTTAATAGCTTTCAAACATTTGATGAGTTCCACTGGACTAGTCAGAGTCCTACACCTCCAAACAAAATCCATCAATTAAACTAAAACCTACCTTCTTCCTAATATATTATCATACTAACCCCTATAATATATAAGCCCCTTTCGGGCTCTTCCTTAATGGTGGACCTATGTATCTAACACCGAACTACCCAAAAATGCTTTGTCTCTATTTTCTCCTTTATTTTCTTTGTTTTTCCATTTCATTATGAGTTTCTTCTCCACTATATATATATATATATATATATGCAAATGCAAATAAACATAATTCATACCCTCCATGACGAACTTCCACATCGTCTTTGCTGGAGTTTGGCCACAGATCCAATTCAATTACTCTTACACCTCTTTGTAGTGCGTCTTTAATAGGATCCACACTGCTGTCACTGCTGAGTTGATTACCAGTTAAGTAGGAGTTATGGCCTGTGAATAGGAAGTAATGAGCAAGTGGAGCTTTCATGTCATGGTGCACCTGCATATATACAAACGTACAGATAAGTTTATCATGTTTTTGCTTTCCATAAAAATTCTTACAAAATGGTTACACAACTTGTAATTGAATTATTAGGTTTATTTCTCAGTAGGGACGTGCCGCCAGGTTATTGTTATAATATTAACTAGCACATAACCCGCGCTATGCGTGGAATTCTTCATCATAATTTAATTTAAAAAACTTAAACGCATTACATCTTACTTTTTATTATAAGTTAAAATAGGTATGTGCAAAAATCTATCATGCTTCTTTTAATGAAAATATATACTAAATGTTATACACCAGTATATTACTAAACATGTACTTTTTCTTTTTTGAAGTATACCAAACATGTATTTAATGATAAGTACTAAAAAAAAATAGCAAGAAGAAAACTTGAATTCTAATTATCAAAATAAATCTCTTCAACACTTTCAAAAAATGCTAGAAAATTCGAGTAAATCACAAAAACGAAAAAAAAAAAAAAATCCAATAAAATATTCAAATGAATTAAAACATAAAATCTTATTGGTGTAATACATATTATATTTCAATACAAAAAAACTTTCTAGAGAAACAAATATAAAAATAATCAATTTACTACCGTGAAAAATTTATATATAGATACACAAAGATAAATCCAAGCAACAAAATTTTCAATTAAATAGAAACCCTAGATGGAATCAAATACAGTGCAGAAATAAACAATATCTTTTTATTTTATAAGTACCTAATAAAACAAAATATTGCACTCAGTATTTAATGTGATCAGATAAATCTTCTCAGGTTCAATGTTCAATTATCTCTTTAGTAGTTCTTTTCAAAATAAATAAATAAAAAAAATATATCTCTTTAGTATTTTGAATGAGTTTCTATTCTTNTTTTTTTTTTTTTTTTTTTTTTTTTTTTTTTTTTTTTTGGGCACAAAAATCAAATAAACACACTATTACCTTCCATTGGCCCACTAAAATCCAAAAAATTTATTATATTAATTCAAAAGTTGCAATTTTCATCAAAGAACAGACCGAAAAAAAACCTACAAATATAGTTAATAATACTCAATTACAATTGTTTGGAGAGGGTTGTGTTATTCTTATTAAGGGTTCATTTGAGATTTTAGTTTTAATAAGTACAATTTTAAAAATTAATTTTCTTAAAAATTGTGTTTTTGAAAGGTTAAGAATAAGAATTACTCCGGGATTGAATTTTTAGGTTATTATTGTTGAAGAGTGAAGAGAAAAAAAAAAGTTAATTCTTGAAATTGTAATTTTTCTCAAATAAAAAAATACACATGAAAGATTAAGAAGAAAAATTACTTCAGTTTAAATTTTTAGGTTGTTATATTTGAAGAGTTGAGAGAGAGAGACGTGGGAAGAGAGAGAGAAAGAAAAAAAAAAAGAAGTTAAATCGGTGAGAGAGAGAGAAAAAAAATCTGAAATAATTGGGAGATATTTATTTTGTACGCCTTATTATTTTGTAGATAATCCATTATTAATCAAATTGTTTTTCAATGGCTTATTATTTAGAAAAAAAAAACAATTCTTATTTTATAAATTATCTATTACATGCACAAAGTATATGTAGCAAAAAAAAAAAAACCCTCATCTTCTCTAGCTTTTTCTATATTTTAATTAAAAATATTAAAGTGACAAAGTATTTTTTTTTTTTTTTAATTTTTTGACATGTCCACACAAGAAGGGGGAGGGGGATTCAAACTAGTGACCACCGCTTCATAAAGCGTGGTCCCAGCCGATTGAGTTATCTCTTGGGGACAAAGTGACAAAGTATTAATACATAATAATTTGATTTGTATTATTTGTTTTAGACATTAATAATACTTAATATTGTGCATTAAATGTATGAATTTAATGAAATCACATATAAGGAAAATAATTGAAATATAATTAAATGCCTTTAATTATGCTAATTTAATGACTAGTTCACTATTGAAAAACCGGTTCACTCTTAAAAAATCAGTTCAAAAATTATGTCTTAAAAAACTGGTTTATGCTTTAAAAAAATGGTTCATGACACATATTGCAATATTAAGGCACTTCTAAGAGTGATTCGGCTTATATATATATATGATTAGATGATTAAATTAATCATTTCTTAAGCGATGATTTAACATGGCTGTATTAGAGCATATATCATTTTCTATAAATTTAAACTTTTGAGCTAATTAAGCCCCAAGCGCTAGAAATGATTCGACCATAAGCGACAAGATAGCTCATATTAGAAGAAGTGAATGGAAACCTTTAGATGCAAGGCATTGCTAGGTTGGCTGTACAATCATACAGATAGATTACATGATGAAGGACTCTTATCAAGATAACTGGTAACTTAACATGTTATCAAATTTTGGGTTTAAGTTTGAACTATAAATGTTTCCGTAATTAACTTCTCATTTAACTTTTTAAGAAAACTAGTTATTTAAGAGTTAAAAAGAGGAAGATTGAAGATTACCCCGCGAGGATGGAGAGGGGAATTAAGATCGCCGATAAGATATCGGAAGAAAGCTTCAAGATGGAGGCCCTTCCGTTGGAAGATGTTGAGATGCTTGAGGCTGTTGAAGATGGCCTGAGCATGGTCCTTGGTAACATTATGATCTCCTTGAACTTGAATCAGGAATTCTTGCAGTTTATCAATGCTCATGATCCCATTCTCAGAGTGTTCTTCAAATAGCTTCTTGATTTCTTCCGGAGGTTCAGCCACCCTGAGCTTGAACATTCTCCTGAAACAGAAGCACACCTTGTAATGCTGCTTAGACATTGTTTGTTTATACGCACAGAAACAAGGATTGAATTGCTATCAGTCGATCCTTTGTATTGTATTTAAATATGGATGGAATAGAGAGAGAGTGATTGAAGCTAGCTTGACGTTGATATTGCTTGATGTTTTCCTCGTATATTCTGTCTTTTCTGATAGAATGCTTCCGGGCAAAGTGAGAATCTGTTCTCATGCATCATCTACAAGAAAGGTCAAAAAGTTAGAAAAGGTGTCCACTCCAAATTCCCTACTTTAATCCTGAGTAAGAAGACACCCCTGTTTTAATAATCTTAAGAGTAATGATGTGTTTTAAATACTTTTTCATATTAGTTACTTAATTTTTTTTAAAAAAAATCACTTAAAACACGTCACTAGTATAAAATAAGTGTGATAAATGTGTGTGTGTGTTTTTTTTAAGTTTTTGTATATTTATATTTTTTTAAGCAACAAGTAAGCCTCTTTACTTGAAAAACTATGCATATATTTTCTCAAAAATCAAAACATTTCTATAAGAAGGTGTGAAAAGTATTTCATATTTTAGATTGTTTGTTAATAATTTTGAGAAAATTGTATTTTTGGTTGTAAAAATAGGAAACCATTACGAGACTAGGCCTTAACTTTCTAGGTCCTTTTCTTTTTGATAGTTTCTCTCTCTCTTTTCTTTTTCTTCTATTTTCTTCAACTTTTTAATCCATATCATTTATTTTGAATTACAGTTAACAGATATAATAAGTGGATTTACAATTAACAATACTGATGGGAGATCTATTTTAAAGTCATACAAAGAATACACTAGTAATCTTCTCTCTCTCTCTCTCTCTCTTTCTCTGGGTACAAAGCAAGAGATTGCTTGTCTCAGGTCTGAGCTGTAAAGGAAGCAGGGAACAAGTTGTGGGGAATGGTGGGGGCAGGGGCAGTAAACCCACCTCTATAAAGACATTCAATTTGTTAATTCAAATGGGAATGTTTAATCATCATCTTATTCTATGCACAAGTAAGTCACACAAAGAGAAGAATAAAACTCCCACCATAATTCCTTGTCATGCATCCCCTGCTTTCTTTCTCTTTCTTCGTCATCTATGTAACCTTGATACTAATGGTAGAGCCGATAAATTTTAGCACGATCCACAAACTCAACACGAAATTAGTGAATTGAAATTGAGATATTTGACTTGTTTAATTAAATAGGTCAAGTTATAGTTAACCTATATAATCTTATATATATGCCTCAACACGAATCAAATTCGATACACAAACACAAATTGCCACCATTAACGGTTGTTCCTTTTTTTTTTCTTTTTTTTTTGTCAAATTTGTTGTTCAACCAGGAATTAGTCCATAACCTCATAGAAATGCAGGACCCTCGGTGATAAAATCAAAATGAGGCAATGCTAGTATTAAATTCTGAAGACCACCCCCACAATGATTTGGCAGTAACATCTTATGAGAAATGTATTAGTAAATGTATCAAGAACCACCTAAAGGAAGTGGTTTTTTATTTGCACCACTTACCTTATCAGCATGATATCAAAATCTGATTCTGCTGATATCACTATCCATTCATACACAGTATCATATGTTGATTTGTTCTCCAGTATAGTTTGCATATTTGATATGCATTACTTTTCTGATATCATTCAAAACGTCCTCATTCTACTATAAACAGGCCTGCCTTGTGTATAGTTGAATCATCAGAAAAAAATACTTTTCTTTAGTTATTTCTTCTACAAGGTCAAACATCCTGCTTTATTTGAAGAACACAAACTCAATTGGATGTTTGAGTCCATAAATCACTTACAAAAGTTGAGAGTAACAGCTCCATAATCTTGAAAGTAAAAAGCCGATATTCTACATGGAAATAGCAGAGACATTGGATAGCGGGAGAGAACTCAACCAAAATAATATGTTCAGACAAACTCAAATCGCAAAAGAAGCCTCACAGAGTTGTACTTCTCTCCTTTACGATCAAAAAGGGGAACTGCACGGATCCCTGGCTGCAATTCCCAAACTGGCAAACAAGTTTGGCCGCCGAAATCACCCTTCCCGGCTGACATGTCGTACTCGTACACTTCGACTCGAAGCAAAGCCACTTCAGGAACAGTCAATGGAAATGTAAACTCTTCATCCCAAACAGGAGTCCAGTCATCCTCTATTTTCTTCGTTTCCTTCATTGAGTTATCAGCTTCAACTCCTGCTATGCCAATCTGCCGTACAAATTCAAAGACAAGTTCATGGAAGAGAATTTAGGAAAACAAAAGCCTTGGAACTCAGACACCACTGTGCATTGTGCATGTTTGGCTGCTAACTGCAAATGGTAAGTTCCAGGAACATTTCTATACCCCAAAAAAACTCTTAGAAGTTGAACCTTGGTGATATATCAGTAGATTCAGACAATCATTTGAAGATAAAAGGAAACATGCGATTTATATTTTATTCCACAGCTAAGGTCCACAAACATACCCTGGTGTAAAAATCTGGTGGAGAAAACTTGTCAAAGTGTGTCTGTTTAAAATCCAAATTCCATCCATCTCCCATATACACTTTCACCTGCCAGGTAAAATTATGTCTTAAAAAAAAAAAAAAAAAAAGAAGAAGAAGTTACAGAGAGAGTGCAGAACTGACTTTACTTTGACAATGAGCTCACCTTTAAGGTCTTCTTGACTTCCAATTTTGCTTTAGGATCAAACACCTGACTATTTGGACCCACTTTCATTAGAAGATCAGGCTTTTTCACATAACCACAACCCCCGTTGGATCTAAACATCCCATGCATTAACCAAAGATATTTACCATGTCCCTGCAGTTGAACAATCCCAATGGCAGTCTTACTAGGGCGACAGAAAATAGTTCAATTCAAGAAAAATTAATCTATGTTACAACTCATCCTTCACATATAACTTTCCTTTCATGAATTCTTTTCTTTTAGAATGTTTCAACTACTTTTTTTGGATGAATGAGTTATTTTCATTGATCACAACAAAGAATAAAACCTCAGTTCTAGCAGTACAGCTATAACACCAGCAGAAAAAACAGGAAACCCCCACAATTACAAACAATCAACCTAACAACTTCCCAATTACAACCAGAAAGAAGCAAACGATCTATCTACCGAGATTAACTACTAACAATACAGCTGAAAACTCAAACTGACTTATCAATGCAGAATGTCAAGATGAAGCCCTCAACTTTCACAAAGAGCAATATTTACATCAGACTTGCTGAATTTCCCTTTCTGACGGATTCTATGTTTGACATCCCAAACCACATCCTGCAATATTTGTTCCTCAACTTTCACAAAGAGCAATATTTACTTCAATGACTAATATATGCATGCTAGTCATTATAAAAGAGACTTCTCATCAATCCATCCTTCTCTATATTTTAGTAAATGGCATTGTGTATGAGTTGAGTTCAAGTTTATTCACTTTATTAGGAAAACTTTACCTGTTTGTTCTGTTTTTTATAAATTGAAACAAGAAAAACTAAGTAAATGTATGACACTGTCATTTGCAGCTCATGAATGACATGAAAAAATTAGAGACCAAATACTAGCCAATATTGGCGAATTGAGACGATCCTCAGATAACAAGAGTACCGGAGATTTTTTCTTTTCTCCTGTTTATCTTAATTGTTCACAGTAGGGCAATCCTGCTGTGAATAGAGGAAGTGAGGAAAACCTTTACCAACGTACTAAATGGCTCAGTGACTTCAAAATAGAAAATTAAAGGCAATTAATGTCATAAGGAATAGAAAGCTTCTAAAAGGAATACCACTTCAAGACAATAGGCGATGCCTCACACTCTCACTTCCAATCTAACCACAGGCAACCTTCTGACATTTCTTAATGCTAATTATAGGATAGCACAATATTAGCAAACAATGAATTGAGGAATGAAATCAAGTTTAAATATCTAAACACACTGAGCGAAAACGAAAAGCAAAAAGAAAAAGTTTGCTGCATTAAATTACATTGTTATTTGGTCAATTAGCGAAAGATGAAAACTGAACCAAACCTGCATATTAAATGCAACCATTTGAGCTCCATGCATCCAACCAATTAGCGGGTTGTAGTTGGAGGAGTTAAATCGAGTGCCCTTGGGGTACACCCTCAAGAAATTTCTCTGTGTAAATCTATATATACATGGGAATTGCAAGCATCAGTGTTGGAAAACTTTGTAGAAACAACCAAAAAAAGCAGAAATCCTTAAATATAGTTGTCCAATGAGAACATGATTTCAAAGTTTCTTGCTAGAAAATTAATTAGTACCTTACAACTTCCATTCCATGAGATGAAACAGCCTTTTCAAGTGCTTGTTCACTCAAGCTAAGACGTCTAACTTTGTCAGCCTCAACTTTTAATGCCTCCTTTAGACCACCCTTGGGTTTTCCGGCATGAATGGTAATTAGACTCTTGTATGTACATGCACCTGGTGGATGTGATTCATGATCAACGTCATCCTTATCCTCATCATCCTGATTGTGTTCACTTGACTCACTATCACTCTGCAAGAAAATAGAGCAAAATTTATCAAATTAAAAAACTAATAGGTGGGGATATCAGGAAGAAATGAATTTCAAATGTGGTAAATTTAGTTCTCAGTGCACCGTATGATCATCGTCTTCATCAAAATCCTTTTCCTTCAGTGAATTATCTCTGTTTCCCTGCTTACTTTTAGCTGCACGGTATTCCTTTGGAGGTTTGGTTGAAATAATAATCCGATACTTCAATTCTTCTGGTGAAGGGACCTCTTTTAAACATTCAGATTCAGGATAAAACAACATATCTTTAAATGTTTGAGTGATCATCTAAAAAATAAGAATGCAATTGTTAGATAATTCTGAACAAGAATGGTACTGGTTAATTGGTTGTACTTAATAGAAGACATTGAAAAATCACCTGGGCTACTTTAGCCTGGAGATCCGGGGTAAGGTGGTCTTCAAGAGTTATTATGACTGGGTATGGTGATGCAGAAAAGGCATGCTCTCTAATGGATTTTAAGCATTCAATAAGTTCCACTGGGGTTGTCAATGTCCTACATTTATAAATGCAAGCTTCAGACAAAATCCGGGCATGATTTGAAAATTAAAAAAAATAAAATAAAAATCCAGGAATAAGAACAACGAACAGAGTTTAGTCAAATTTCGAGTAAATACAGTTTACCAAAAAAAAAAAAAAAAAAAGAAAGGAAAAGAAAATGGTCAGATGGTCATTGATTCTCTCAAGTGCACATAATCTTATTATTATTGCCAGACCATAACCAGCTATTACTGGCCCAAGTCCAGTTAGCAGTGGTATCAGATCTTTAAATAGCATATAAGAATTCTATGGATAATAAATTATGAAAAATTATATTCCTTTCTATGATGATAGCGTACTAAATCTATTAGTATAAAGCTTAATACTCAAAAGACAAAATCTATTAGTATAAAGCTTAATACTCAAAAGACAGTTTGTTAACCGTACAACTTGCATGGTTAAGAAGGAATTTGTTCTGTAATTACAGTTTCTTAAAACAGAAGTTTACTATCATGCATAAAAGTATTTACTATAGCACTTTTGGAGTTGATCAAGGTAGGAATCAATGAAACCAGGACACTTAACAAGTATTTAGTTATTTACAACCCAATTCTCAAAAACATAGAAGATTTCTGTAAATTTCCATGGGCTTCAGAGTCCCCTCTAATCCATTTTAATAGTGATAAAGCTGTCACTTCAGTCCCCAAAAAAATTATTCTTACATCTACTTAATTTCTGAGCAAACCCCCGGGATAGAGAGAGAGGGAGAGAGAGAACGCATAATTGAAGGGAAGCTCTTGTATTACAATAGGGATAATCAAATGCCATGATGGCTGAAAATGAGAGTTAGGATAATAATTCACATACCATCCATGATAAACATGAACACCATCTTTTGTGTCGTTGTTTGGCCAAATATCAAGCTCCACCACTCTTACACCTCTCTTCAATGCGTTTATAATTGGGAGAATACTGCAGTCACTATTGAGCTGGTTACCAGTCAGGTATGAATTGTGACCAGTATAGATGAAATAATGAGACGATGGAGCTGTCATATCCTGGTAAACCTGAAAAGAAATATGCATTTATACTGTCAAACAGCAATGCACTCCATGCATGTCAAAAAAAAAAAAAAGCAATGCACTCCATGATAAGTTCAGCTGGCACTTGATCTCTTAGTAGTTGACAATTTTTTACACGATACACAATCTTGATAAAAACCCAACACGAAATTAGCAGTTTGAATTGATAGGTCTAACATGTTTATATGTTCTTTTACTCATGCATTGATGTGCAACATTTATGGCCGACAATTTTTGACACATTTGCGAACCTAGACACAAAATTAGTAGGTTATGATTGAGGGTTCTAACCTATTTAATTAAATGGGTTGACATAGAGTTAGCCTATATAGTCTTATATCCATGACTTGACATGATCCGAACTTGAACCGCCACCCTCGGTAAATAACAAGACTAAGATAAAAAATGGAAAGAAGAACCACCATGGTATAACTTTCATTCCTCATTATGTTGTTAAAGCAAGAGAGAGGATTGCAAGAGAATGTAAGACACACCGAAGCACAACATCATCAAAATCCAAAACATCGACAACCTTATGTCAATGTTCGATTCTAATTTTCTAGTTGCCCCGTTCATTGAATTAAGGCTTCTTTAAATGTCAAATTTGCAACTTACTTAGACAACAAAACTAAACCTTAAACCTCAAATGTTCTTATCTAATTAACTAGCCTACTCAAGATCCCATAATGTCACAAGCTTTCGGTTACATACACCATAAATTGCCAATGAAATTAGTCCTCGGACCACACTCGAATCACAAATTGACTACACACTAAACAACCAATTTAGACCCACTTCTTTAATTGCTCAAATTGCACTATTCGATGTCTGTGCAGCTCTAACTACATCATTTCCTACTTTTTGGTACTGAGAAACACAGGAAAAAAACAAAGTTCGTTTTTTCTAAAGTGGGAAACTATACTAATCTAATTCTGAGCAAAATGACACGTTTTCCTTTGCGTTTCCCACATTTCCTGAGCAGCCAAACAGAACCCCAAAAGCCATTTCCTTTTCCCTCGACAACTAACAAAGAACCCCAATAAACAAGAGCAAACATAAACAGTACCTTGTCTCCTATAGGCGGATTAAGCTCAGCAGAGAACAAGTAATGGTGAAAATCATCAAGGGTGAGAGTGCGTTTCCTGGTGTACTTGGCAATATGGTGCCCCTTCTGCAAGACCAGCTCTACAGTCCGCTCCGCGTCTGAGATCGACGCGCCACTCTCACCCTGAACCTCCACCAAGAACCGCAGCAACTGCTCCGCCGTCATGTGGGTGCCACCCTCCGCGTACTTCTTAAACGCTCCCTTGACGTCCGCCGGCGGCTCCGCCTCCGTGGTCTTAAACCTCCTCGTAAAGCACACGCACATCCTATACGTCCCCATGTTGCTGGAACTCCCAGAAACTCAAAAAAGGCTCCCGATTTTTCCCTCGGTGGATCAAAGTCAAAGCATGTGAAAACAGAGAGAAACAGAGGCTCAATATATATAAAGAAACTCTTCGTAGGCTAAAATGGTGTAGATATAGGCTATATAGCACTATAGCAGTCAGTCTCTGCGTTTGAGTGTTTCAGGGAACTTATTTTATTATTTGTGTTGGTTGTTAAAAAGGGCATTTTTTTTTTTTTTTTTTTTTTTTTCCATTGATCTTTCACTTCTCACTGCCCTTTTCCTTCTGATGGCTTAGTTTTGGCGCGTCTTTGGCGCGTCCTCGTTAATTCCCCACATGTTGAATCGTTGATGGTCTTATTTCGTGTCTCAGAGAGGACGAAACTGTGTTGCACACAGCCACATTAACGTTGATGGTGGTGATGGCGATGCAGTCAATCTTCTTCTTAGTCAACGGGAAGTTGTTCACATGTACTAGTTGTTATCCTCGTCAACAGACCATGAAGTTGTCTGTTCGGATTGCAGCCAATTATGGATCCTCGTTAGAGGTCGGATAATATCCAATTCAGACAGCAAATTATAACTAATCTCGATCAAGTTAAGAGTACAAACTCATACATTTTTCTCAAGTTAGTTAAAGTTCTAATCTTTTGATGGAATACTAAAATTTGAGATGAGTTCTATTAGAATATTACAAATTTTTTATTATAAATAAACTGAGGTATCAGCTATTTTTATGGTATATTTTCTATTGAAAAAAACAAAAAAAAAGTCATGCACTGATGGGTATATATTTGGAAAAAATCAAAACTGATCCAATGGTTTTATGTTTTGCTGAAAACGACTATACTTCAAGCTCCAATAAAACCTGTGTTTGTCTTTTATCTTGAATCAATATCTCGAAAATAATTATGTTGAATTATCGGTTGTTTCTCTTTCAACTTTCAAGAGTTAAGTTAATGAGACGAGTAATTATTTAATATGATATTAGAAAAAATTCAAACTTTTTATTATTATTATTATTATTACTCTTTTATTTTGACTTGAGATTTATATGTAAGAGAATATAATATTAATTAAATAATTAAATCAACTATGTTTGATTAAGAGCATAACTTTGAAATGATATAATAATGTTGAAACAGAAAAAGACAAAATGCCTCACAAGATTGTTCTCCAGAAAACTTCAAATGGTGATGCAAATGGGAATTAAGAATGGATTAAGAAAGCAATAAAGAAACTTATAATTTTTTTTTTTTTTAAAAAAAAAAAGCAATAAAGAAAGACCTTTTAGCAAGTCTTTTACAATATTTAAAGCTTCACATGAGACATCTTTGTTTAGTGGCTCCCACTCCTGCTCGAGTATGAGTAGGATTGGGATTTTTAATAATTTTGTCTTTTTATTTTTTATTTTTAGTTAGTAATTCGACCGGAAATATAAAATAATAGCTCACTCTTATTTAGGCAGGTGAGATTTATAGCCATTTTTTTGTTTTTGTTTAATATTTATTGTTGGAATTGAATCCGTATGATCAGTATAATGCAATTGCATGAAATATGAAAACTTGACTATATGTTATTTTCTTATGTCTAGAAAAAATTTATGAAAAATTACAAAAATCTACTCACATCAAATTTTTTAGTCCCTACATTTAATTAACCCTCAATAGTTGCTATAATGTTTTTCAAATGTGTAGTATTTATCTTAATATAAGTATTTATTTTAGTATAAACATTTATCATTTATGTCTCATCTTTCATCTTTTTGTCTTTAATT
>CM017324.1:39333940-39521190 GCA_006937295.1 Carpinus fangiana | reverse complement strand
TTTAATATCAATATTTTTCATATCCAAAATAATTCTATTAAAGTAATCAAGATGATCACAAAGAGGCGTACCTTCCTGCATCCTGAGGGTATATAACCGTTGCTTCAGAAATAAACGGTTAGTGAGGGATTTCTTCATGTACAAGCTCTCCAGCTTCTTCCAAAGTCCAGCGGTAGTTTCTTCATCGGCAACTTCTCTCAAAACTCCATCTGAGAGAGACAACAAAATCATACTGTGGGCTTTTTCTTCAAGTTCTCCACGTTCCAAAATTTCATCAATTGCTGAAATACCAATTTTCTCCTCTTGTGGTTCTAAAACCTTCGCCAATCCTTGTTGTCGTAACAAAGCTCGCATCTTGATGCGCCAAAGACTGAAATTATTCTGACCATCAAACTTCTCTATTTCAAATTTTGCAGTAGCCATCCCACAAAATAAAGATCTAGGCTCTGATACTAGTTTGTTGTGACAAATACAAATCCAAGATCACTAAATAAATAGAAAAGTGCATAATAGAAAACAATACAGTCACACAAGACACCAAGATTTAGGTAGTTCGGCCCAACAAGCCTACATCCACCGGCGGAGACGATCCAGGAGAAATTCACTAACAAAAGGTGGAGTACAAAGAGTAGTACACATAAAACTACTCAAATCCAAAAGCTCCAATACACCCCAATTTCACAAATATACAAAAGAAAATTAAATACAAAAGAGAAAATATTATCTAAAATTCTCTAAGCTTAAAAGCATACAAATAGTGAGATTAAACTGATGAAAATGGTGTATATCAAGTCTCTCTTCTCTCTCAAACGGAGCTTCACTGCGTTGCTTTGCCAAAATAGCCGAATGGCTATATATGTGAAAAGGCCAAGCTTCTCCGAGAAGCCAAGTCACAAAAGCTGCTGCCCTTCTCTTCTTAATGACCGGATGAATGTCTTCAACTAACAAGGGCTTTTGTCAAAGCTTCTAGAAAGACTAATGAATGAGAGACAAAAGGCATGCGTGTGAGAGAAACACAAATCAGAACAAATGGGATGCCATAATGGTTTAGGGGGCCCACGGTAAGACTTGTGAAAGAACAAGTCATAACTCTACAGGAGCATAGAGGGAAAGAGTGACAACGAAAATAAGCCTCGGACAAAGATAATGTGTGAAAATAGAAAGCATAGAAAAGTGTGATTGAAATTCAATGCAATTACTTATATAGCTTGTAATTTGAGCATATAATTATGAAAAAGGTTTTTGTGAAGCATATCTGTCCGAACAGGTGTTCAAGCAAATTGATACCTACTTAGAGGCGCTCTCACAATTGGTTGCCCAAAAATGTGGAAGAGCGGGGTAAAATTATTTTTGCAAATGAGAAGCATAAATTTTTTTGCGGCTCGTAAATGTTATTTTCTTTTGTCTAGAAAATATTAAAAGCTTTTTACTTATATTAAACTTCACGCCATCAGGCGAAAACAATAAATCAGGATGACAAGAAATGGAACACTCCAATCCGTTAGGGTTACGTTAATTATCGTAAACAATAAATCATGACCTTAGGCAATGCCTCATACTTGAGGCAAAAATTCAAGCTTTGGCCCAGACTTGTTAACCCAAAACACTACTGTACGTTCTCAGAGGACCAGAATCTCATTTCTCTTTTGAAATCTTGCAAGAAAACCTCAGAAACCTCTCAAGTCCATGGCTTTATGGTCAAGAATGGCCTGGACCGTGTCCCCTTCACTCTGAGCAAGCTTCTCGCGTGTTCCATCCATGACATGGAATACGCAGCCTCTATTTTCAGTTATATACAAGACCCCAATTTGTACATTTTCAATACCATGCTCAGAGGCTATTCCATTGGTGATGACCCAAAGCAAACTTTTGGTGTTTTCAGTCATTTGAGGGCTCAAGGAATTACGCTAGACCAGTTTTCTTTTATTGCTACTCTTAAAGCATGTGCTCGTGTATTGGCCATTGGAACTGGGCAAGGGATTCATGGGGTGGTTGTGAGGTCTGGGCATGGGCTGTTTATCGATGTAAAGAATACCCTTTTGCATTTGTATTGTACTTGTGCGAGAATTGGGGATGCCCATAAGTTGTTTGATGAATTTCCTCAATATGATTTGGTTTCATGGAACACTATGATAGGTGGCTATCTTCATATGTCTCAGCCTACTATGGTATTGGATTTGTTCTGGCGGATGTGTAGGAGTGGTTTGAGAGCCAGTGTCACCACAATTTTGAGTGTTTTATCTGCTATTGGTGATTTTGGAAATTTACGTGGAGGGGAGTCTCTTCATGGGCATTGCATTAAAGTTGGGTTTTGTTCTGATATAAATTTGGTTACTGCTTTGATTGATATGTATGCAAAAACTGGGAATATTGAATTAGGGCGTAAGATTTTCAATGAAGCTGCTGAAAAGGATGTTGTTACATGGAATTGTATAATAGATAAGTATGCAAGAAGTGGCATGGTAGAAAATGCGGTAGCTCTATTACATGATATGAAACTTCATGGAGTGAAGTTGAACTCGTCTACATTGGCAGGATTGCTTTCAGCTTGTGCTGCCTCTGGAGCCATAAATATAGGCCGACGCATTAATGACTACGTGGAAGAGGAGGAAATGGTATTGGATGAGGTTCTTGGAACGGCTTTGGTTGATATGTATGCTAAATGTGGGTTCTTAGAGAAGGCTATAGACATTTTTGATAGGATGGAGAGCAAAGATGTGAAATCTTGGACAACCATGATTTCTGGTTATGGCGTTCATGGGCAGGCGAGAGATGCCATTATGCTATTCCACAGGATGATGCAGGAGGGCTGTAGACCTAATGAAGTCACTTTCTTGGCAATTTTAAGTGCTTGTAGCCATGGAGGATTGGTGACAGAGGGCATGAGATGTTTTGGGGGGATGGTATGTGAATATGGCCTATCACCAAAGGTTGAACATTACGGATGTATGATTGATCTTTTAGGTCGTGCTGGATTGCTAGAGGAAGCACATAAGTTAATCAACAGCTTGCCCATTAGGGGTGATGCTACTGCATGGCGTTCACTGCTTGCAGCTTGTAGAGTCTATGGGAATGTTAAATTGGGGGAATGTGTGAAGAGGGTATTAGTCAAAATATATAATGAACACCCCACTGATTCAATCCTTCTCTCTAGCACTTATGCCATTGCTGGAAGGTTGCCAGAAGAAAGAAGAATGCAGGAAATGAAGGAAGAAAAGATAATGAAAGGAGTGAAATGGAAGTCAGTTGGAGCAGAGGAGGAAAAGGTGATGAAGGAAGCTGGACGTAGCATAATTGAGATGGACCCTCATTGGTGGCCTGGTGGGCACCTAGTTGGGAAAATGAGAGTAATCGATTGACTGGTATTCATTCCCTGCCTAAGAACACTACCACTTTTTCCCTGTATGATAAATTTTTTTGACAAACTGACCCAATAAGAATGCATGTTATTCTCTAGTTGAAATAAGAGAGACGACCATTCTAGATCTTGCAAATTCAAGTTCTTCCCGGTTGGCGCTGAGCAGAAAAGGACAAGAAGAAAGGAGGAGGGGAAACTCACCGGTGAAGATCTCTCCTTTTTTCCTTTATTATTATTTTTTTTCCTTTTTTTAATTAAAAAGCATAGTGTGATTACTGTGTGAGGTATAGCATTAATTTTTCCATATACATCCTATAAGGCATGCACTAGTTGATGTATAAATGACGTGAGGGCTTATTTAAAACTCATTTTTCTACACCTACTCTCTGGCAAAATAGACTGCCTTCGTATGAAAGCATTCTCATCTCCTTCATCTTCCTTTATCAATTTGGCTAGGGGGTAAAAAAGACCCTTTATTGATTTCTTTTTGTTTTCTGTTCTTTTGTACTCTTACCCAAAAATAAAAAAATAGATAGTTAAAAAGCCTAAAAGATAGTTTGAAGAAAACGAGAAAGCACATACTCAAACTCCTACGTGACCATGCAAATTAATCTGGTTTCTTATCACTAGTTTGTAACACGGGATGGACCACATACACTAACCGCTGGTACGGTGGCCCAGGACATGAAATTCTGAGGGATCATTGACTCATTTGGTCGAACACTTGGTGTACTTTGAATAAGCGGAAATTGGATCACTTTTCCCATTTTGCTTAGGTGAGTTTAACATTGTAATTTTATAAATAAAAAGTTTAATTTTAAACCAAATTGTAGAAAGCGGATTATTTGGAATTGCGTTTTAAAAAATTGAAAATTGAAAATATAAAAATACTATATTTTGAAATCGCAGATAAAGTTATTTGTTTTTTTTTTTTAAACGCAACATTTTAATGGTTAAATTGCAATTTTAAAAGCTGAATCACTATTTTACGAAAATCCTTAAATGTGTTTTTAAAAATTACGTGCATATTTTGAAATCACTATTTTAAATTGCAATTTTTGAAATTATAAACCCAAACGGGCCCTTAGCTTAGGAAATTATAGCTTGACATCCAGTAACACATTGATTCATCAGGAACCTAAACTCTGCAAATCACTAGGGTGTTCAAGCGGGTCGGTTATAATTGACCTGCCAACTGATAATCGACAACCGCTAACCGATTTGGTAGTCGGTTATTAAAAATCGCCAACCGACTAGGATGGTTGCGGTTCCCGATTTTACGGGTAGGCAAAGACGGTTATAACCGATGGCCTTAGACCCTTAAAATAAGACCAAAAAATAGCAAATTAAATGCTCAAAATACTTTAAAAAGCCCTTAAAAAAAAAAAAGAAAAGAAAAGAAAAAGAAGAAGAAGAAGAGAGGTTATAACCGCTTAGTTATTGGATTAAATAACCGCTAATCGTCGGTTATAAAAGGGGTTTGCTAGGGGTTCTCCCTATAGTGTTCTCCTAGTCTTACGTAGAACATGATTTAAGAAAAAATAAAATTATTGTATATTTTTTTGCCAACAGATTAGTTTTTATGAGTTAATATTTAGGTTCTAATGCTTTAAAACTAACTTTTGGATTCAAAACTAAAACCTAAGGATGGAAGGTTAACCCTTTAGGGATGGTATCACCCAAAATGGATTTGATCATCATAAATTTAGTGCTAATGTCTCAATTTTGGTGCTAATGCCTCAAATTTTGTACTAATACCTCAAATTTAGTGCTAATGTCTAAAAAAACCGGTGGTGAAAGCCACTACAATTTTATTTTTTCTTAAATCATGTTTTACGTAAGACTGGAAGAACGCCAAGAAAACACTACGGGGAGAACCCCTAACATTTTTCGTTATAAAATAACTGATAACCACCCAAATCGATTGCGATTGCGGATATAACCACGGATAACCGTTTGAACACCGGGCACATAAAAACCATAAGAAGAAATTTGAAGTACTATATCAATACAAACATGGGAGGGCCACCAACATTAATTTCAAAAAAAACGAAGGCAACAACAACAGAGACTATAATAAGAAGGGACAAAGACTAGAGAATATTTATAATTCAAGCTTCTGATTCACAACTACTCTAACTCAACAAGAGAGAAAAGCTTCGAAAGTCAATTAAATTAGCTAACATGCAAAACCCATAATAAGCATGATCGCCAATGCAACTCAACAAAAGCATTTCATTGCCTACATAAGAAATGCTTAAAATACTGTTAAAAGGAAGGCAACCATTGCCAGAAATAAAATAAGCTTAAATCAGAGCCATCCATTCTCATTGAANAACTAATTTTTTGATTCAAAACTAAAACCTAAGGGTGGAAGGTTAACCCTTTAGGGATGGTATCATCCAAAATGGATTTGATCATCCTAAATTTAGTGCTAATGCCTAAAAAAACTGGTGGTGAAAGCCACTACAATTTTATTTTTTCTTAAATCATGTTTTACGTAAGATTGGAAGAACACTAGGAGAATACTATGGGAAGAAACTCCTAGAATTTTCCGTTATAAAATAACCGATAACCGCCCAAATCGATTGCGATTGAGGGTATAGCCAATAACCGACGGATAACCATTTGAACACCGGGCACATAAAAACCATAAGAAGAAATTTGAAGTACTATATCAATACAAACCTGGGAGGGCCACCAACATTAATTTCAAAAAAAACAAAGGCAACAACAACAGAGACTATAATAAAAAGGGACAAAGACCAGAGAATATGCAAAATTCAAGCTTCTTATTCACAACTACTCTAACTCAACAAAAGAGAAAAGCTTCGAAAGTCAATTAAATTAGCTAACATGCAAAACCCATAATAAGCATGATCGTCAATTCAACAAAAGCATTTCATTGTCTACATAAGAAATGCTCAAAATACTGTTAAAAGGAAGGCAACCATTACCAGAAATAAAATAAGCTTAAGGGCTTGTTTGGGAGTGTGATTTTAATAAGTGCGATTTTAAAAATTGTGTTTTTGAAATCGTCACTTTTTAAAATCGCACAGGCGTTTGGAAAAACATGTTAAAAAGTACTTTTTTATTAATCGAGTGTTTGGATATAATTAGCATATAATTGTAATTTCAAACCAAATAAGTAAATATTGCCTTAAATATTTTGTTAAGTGAAATCGTGATTTTGGTTTAAATTCGCACTTTTCAAATAAGTATCATCCAGTCAACTTATTAAAATCGTAGATTTTTTCACAATTTTAAAATTTACGTTTTTAAAATCGCAATCCCAAATACTTCAAAACTACGATTTAGTTTAAAATCGCAGATTATTTTTTTAAAAACACACTCCCAAACGGACCCTAAATCAAAACCATCCATTCTCATTGACCAAAAAAATATATAGTTCTTCCAATTAAGCTACTAACAATTATACTTGAAAATAACACAACCATTTCCAGAATTACAGAAAAAGTAAAAAGCTACGACCCCATTAGCCCCTAATCGTCTTCAACCCAGAAACACATCCATTACAAAGAAAAACTATTTCATTTTTCTAGGCATATCGTTTATAATCTTCCAAGACAACCCATGATTTTCTTCTACTCAGACCGATTCGCGTACCTCTCAACCTTATCATCATTGAGATTAATCCCCACCATAGCCTCACCCAACCCACAACTCACCTCCGCAAGCATGTCAGGGTCGCTATAATGGGTCACGGCCTGAACGATCGCCCGGGCACGCCTTGCCGGGTCGCCGCTCTTGAACACGCCGGAGCCGACGAATACGCCGTCGCAGCCGAGTTGCATCATCAGCGCCGCGTCTGCGGGAGTTGCAACCCCGCCGGCGGCGAATTGCACGACGGGGAGCCTCCCGAGCTGCTTGGTCTGCATGACTAGATCGTAGGGCGCGGATATTTTCTTCGCGAAGGTGAAGACCTCGTCGTCGTCCATGTTCCTCAGCACCCTGATGTCCCCCATCACGGAGCGCACGTGCCTGACAGCCTCGACGACGTTGCCGGTGCCGGCCTCGCCCTTGGTGCGTATCATCGCCGCGCCCTCGCGGATGCGCCGGAGAGCCTCGCCGAGGTTCCGGCAGCCGCAGACGAATGGGACCCGGAAGTTGTGCTTGTTGATGTGGTTATCCTCGTCGGCGACGGTGAGCACCTCCGACTCGTCCACATAATCGACCCCAATGGCCTCGAGGATCTGCGCCTCCACGAAGTGTCCGATGCGAGCCTTAGCCATGACTGGAATAGTGACGGCCTGCTTGATCTCCTTGATGAGCTGGGGGTCGGTCATGCGGGCCACGCCACCCTGCGCCCGTATGTCTGCGGGCACACGCTCCAGCGCCATCACGGCGCAAGCGCCTGCCTCCTCAGCCACCCGGGCCTGCTCGGCGTTCACCACGTCCATGATAACTCCGCCGCGGAGCATCTGGGCCAGGCCCACCTTCACAGAGAAGGGCGATTTCTTCGCCGTCGTCTCATATATCGCGCCGTTTCCGTACACAGTGACTACTCCGGTGTCGGCCATTCTTTTGAGTTTGAGAGAAAGAGATCGAGGTCAGGGGGGAGGCTGCGTTTGTGTTTGTGTTTATGATCGATAGAAATGAGGGGCTGAGAATGGAATATATATATAAAGGACGAGAGTCGAGAAGGTAGGGAATAGGCGAATAGGGATTGCTTCGTTTCGGTGGCCTTCAATTTTGGGCTTCGTGTATTTAATCTTGATGATGGGTTTTATCATTTATGTTTTATGGTATGCAATTCAAAGACGTGTCACGCAGGCTGATACTGATTGATTTTTGCGGTTATTTTTTGGCTTCGCCTTTGGGTTTGCACCCCTAGGAACTAGATTATGTTTTCCTAGTCATTCAAATCTTTTATTTGGCATCAAATCTTAATTTATTAATGCTATAAATAAAAAATAATTAAACTTTTATCTTATTATATTTTACGTACCTAATGATTTATTATAAATTTACAAAATTAGAACCCATAATTAACTACGGACCGTCACATTGATAATTTAAGTGATACTCATATTTGGTAACAGATGAATTTATAGTTCTTAAAGAATAATTCAATCGGTTCAAAATCATATTTCATAGAATGAAGGTTACTAGTTTTAATAAAAAAAAAAAGGGGATGAATTTATAAAGAGGTTAAAAGTCATATATAGAAAGAGTTAAATAAGTTGTTAGGTGAAAAAAAAACCTATTTAAGAGCAGCACAAGTAAAATTGGGTTTGATATGTTCGAAAGAAAGTGTAAAAAATTGGATATTAAAATAATAATAATAATTAAAAAAATGGGAAGGGCGGAAAGCCGCTCGTTCCCGATTTCCACTGTCTTCCACACAAATGTTTGCCAGATTAATTAATTAATTAAAAAAAAAAAAAAAAGACAAAAAACTTCAACCCCACCCGTTGAAAGCAAATCCCGTGTGTTGATTTTCCAGTTTCCACTTGGATGGTTGGATAACCAATAATATGAGGCCT
Organism: Carpinus fangiana; assembly: GCA_006937295.1. Lineage (NCBI taxonomy): Eukaryota > Viridiplantae > Streptophyta > Magnoliopsida > Fagales > Betulaceae > Carpinus > Carpinus fangiana. The sequence goes on along the minus strand of CM017324.1, from coordinate 39,512,325 downwards.
TCATCCGCATGAGTCTATTGCCAGTGCCACTACTTCCATCACTTTCTCACGCTTATCCTTCGCCAACACCATTCTCTTTAATTAAAATTTAGAGAAGGATTCTAAATTTATCGAGCTCTCCATCATTTCTTCAAAGAATTCCATCATTTCTCCAAATTAATTCTTGTCTTAATCTATCTCCAATTTGATGCTAGTTTTTCTTTAGCCATTCATTATTTTATTACTTTCATTGTTTTCTCTTTATATATGAACTTGGAGGTGGCCAAACCCACCCCCATGCCCTATATATAGGGGTGGATCGTCCACCCCCATGGTCGGTTTCATTCTTTTTCTTTTTTTAAAAGAAAAATTTATTTTTTATTTGACCCTCAGGAGTGACCGAATAACCCCTTAGGCTATGTGAGTCGCTCAAACCGATCGTCTAAAGTCTAGAGTAGCCGAAGCCACACCAAGCCCAACTGGCAAAAATGGGGTAGCTAGTCAACCCCCATGGCAAAAATGAGATAATTAGCCACCCCTTAATTTTTATTTTTTTTAAATTTTATTTTGTTTTAAATTATTTTTAAAATATAAATAAAATATTATTATTATTTATATTAATGAGACAAATGTCCTATTTATGGCTGATATTCTCCAATCTAAAATGGACTAGAGAGGATCCGCTTTGGGGGGGGGGGTCATTTTCCAAAACATGAATTTATTTAGGAACAACGTTATTACATTTTACTACAACTAATCACTCTTATCATCTTCAGTTATATACCAGAAGGCAATTAAGAAATCCAACAATATTTTCTCCCTTATCCCATGCACAAGTCACATTGCAGCCTTAAAATCAAAACTACTACGTGTTGAATATTAAGAAAAATTTAAAGTCCTCTAAAAAAAAAAAAAACACTAGTAAAAGGCAAGTTATAAGAAACTATGATACAGCAAAATTTAATTTTTACTTTATAACCGCAATGAGAAGCATCCTAATGTGAACGTCTCTGCACTTTCAACATCTCCATATCTTCCACATCCTTGATGCTTTTCTTTTTCTGTTGTATTAAGCCGTTGATGAGATTACTATTGGCAGGCTGGAGGGAGCATGGTGGTGCTTGTGAAGGGAAGGCAGTTGATTTTTCCAGGAATTGCCTCTGCTTGTCATCACCTAAGCAAAGAAGGGATTTTGGACACACTTCTAGAGCAGAAGATGGAGGGACTGGCTTGAAGTTCTGCAGCTTCGAGTACTCTGTGATGAGATGAAACATGTAATCATAGACCCTATCCATGCTTAGGGTTTCCATTAAAGTCTGACCTTCTTTTCCTATTGCCTTAGCCTGATCAGCCATATTTTACGTACATATGAACAAACGAATTAGTAGACCATTATAAATTATGTCATCAGTGAATGAGTCTTGATCCATAAGCACAAATATTATGAACAGAACAACACTAGGTAAGCCAATTCAGCCATAAAACTGGTGAAAAATAATAATAGGGAATTGGCGTTCAGACAGCACCTAAGCTGCTGAAAATAGGATGGTTCAATTCTACATTCAATGCCATCTAGTAAAGGTTTCTTTTTCTCTATCTTTAGTTCAGACTTCACTAACAGCAAAAACTATTACTCTAGTTGTTAAGAATATACTGCAGTACCAAATCTTGTAGAAAAGTGAGTTGTAATGCACACACGCACGCAAGCTTGGAGTAAAAAAAGGTGCCATTGCTAAAGATGGTCACCATGGTAAACATAAAACTTCATTACCAGCATATGATGTGGAGTGATAAAAACCTGATGTACAACTCACCATTGAAAATTGACTTGCAAAGGCGGACACTTAGGACTGTAATTTGGTGTTAGATAGTGTTCATAATGCTATCAATCAAAGTTCCATTGTGTTTTTCATGAGATTTTTACAAATATCTTTTTTCTTGGCATGACCGGTAACATAGCCAACAGTTTTGTACTACTAGAGTTGGTGGTACTGTTGCTCCCGTGGTCATTGTGCTGTAGTCATCATTTTTTTCATTGTTGCTGTTCTCGTTTTCATAATAGTTTTTGGTGAGTGTGGTGCTCTATGAAGCTTGAAGAAAACCGCCTTGTTAAGCTACAACAACCACCAGCTCTTGTAATGCTACCACTAACTACTGCTACTATCCATAACCACTAGTATTGCTGTTAATCTACTGGAAAGCATGAAACAGAATTCAAAAAAGGTCGGACACATTAACAAACTCCCACGCTAGATATGGCTATACAGCCTATACCAGTTTTTATCAAAGCATTGAAATAACAAGAAGAGACATAATAGAAGTTTAAGTCAAAACATACCTCAGATGGGTGTTCATTACCCCAGTCAACAGCATGCTTTAAAGAGGGACACAAATTGGTAAGAGAGACCGGCCAATAGTTTTTCTTGGGAATGAGACCACGACTGAAGAAATCTTCATACTGTGGGGATATTATTAGAGAAAGAGAACCACAAGATAGAATATACTTCAAGCTCACAGACCAAGCATAGCCTTCTGCATAGATTTTATACCTGCAGAAGAAGAGGGAGGAAAATGAGGGGACATAAATAATCAGCTGCAAGATGATTGCACATCCTATAAGAGGAAAGTAGGTCAATAGAGTACATTATCCTAAAAGATATTAAAACTCTACAGCTCAACACTGCACGCAAGACTTGTTGACCCCCACAAGGACAATCCTAGTTTAAGTCTTAAAACTCAAATGATGAATTTCTTCAATGAGTACATTTGTTATACAGTTCTAACCACAAAAGGTTACACGCAATCTTAAGGACGAAAATGATCAAAAGCACAAGGAGGTCTTAATTGATTTCCCAAAATAAAAACCATATACAAAACTGTCTAATAATTTATTCCAGTCACTGTCAAATTATGTTCTGAAACCACCTGGATCAGTCTATCAGTCTATGCAGTTTTTCAGACAGTCCATTAGAGCATGAGGGTCCCCAATCCATTCGTGACGATACTAAGAGAAGTACTCACCGGTAATCACACTGCTTTGACAATTTGGACCGCTCATAACCAATTCTTTCTTCTTCATCCCAATCCTGCAATGTATAGCAACAACACAACATCAAAACTAAATCTTTCATGCATTTAGTCCATTACTTCATATGTTTAACTCGACAAAACAGTCCACATGGTAACTACAACTCCACCTGACTCATAATTTGTGCTCCCCACTTCCTAGAGTGATTACATTGCACTAACTCTGTACGAACAAGAGAACGAACATAAGGATTTCCTTTCCAGTATGCACGGGGCAGCTTCTTCGACCAACTTTGACTTTGAGAGCCTCTTTTAATGTCTCGAAACTCCTCATTCCAGGGCCTTATATTTGTCTCTGGCCTGCACAAGAATCAATTTCATCTAACACATTCACTCAACAAACCAAATCATGCCCAGACAAGAAAGTAATGCCATTTCCAAATGCATAAGCTATGATTCCCAAAAGGGACACAGGAAATTAAGCTAGTGGGCACAAATGTTTCAGCAAAATAATACTCTAAATATCTTAAAATAACTCCACAAGAAATTTTTTAACCCTGACGATTATTTTTAATTAAATTATTTAGACTTTCATTTTAGCATCTCAGGTATCTTTGCTAATATGTTATGGTGGTATTTTTTGTTTTTGAAAAACTAAATATTATTTTTGGTTTTTGAATTGTTTGTTAATATTTGTCCTGAGGCCAGAAAACAAATACATAAACAATTCTTAATTTTTCTTTAATTCGTTATATCTCACTAACTTCAGTGCTGAGTAGGTCGAATCTGAACCATTCAAATAAAAATAATAATTAGGAATTTAAGAAATCAACGAAATTAATAAAAACAAACAACGCTCAAGGTTTTCTTTTCTTTTCATTCATTTTTTTCTTCTTCTCCTCTCTAATACTTACCAACCCCAGAAAGACCAATCAGGAAACGGTATGTCGTAGTGATCCTTGGTGGTGCAATACCGAAAAAGCGGCAATGGCATGGAGCTGTGCTCGGTCCGGTTGACAGTAGGCTTATCCATGCAATCAAACATCAAATCCACATCAGGTACCATCCCAGGGTACCTCCTGAGAAGCTGTAACAACCCCCATATCGTGAACATCGCTCGGCTCTGCACGCACGCGTTAAACAAGTCCACGTAGAGCTTCCCCGCAACGATTACGACACGGAAAGCCGCGAATTTCTGGGCTTCCGCCACATGGGTCGCCGAAATCCCGGTCGTAGCCCAGGGCTCGAGGTCGTGATGGATCCACTGGAAGAAATCCGGGCATGTCTCGCTCGGTTGAGAGGGGTGAAAACGGTGTCGTTCGGGGATGGTGTTGGGGTTGGTGGCTGAGTGACAAGCGAGGTAAGAGCAGTGTATGATTTTGTAAGTTCTCAGGTGGGTTTGCTCGCCGAAGGTCCTGGGTCGGAAGTGGTGCCACGGCGTGGGGTCTAGGTTGTGGCCCGCGACGGTCTTGGTTTGGGAAGCGAGGTCGTCCACCTGTTCGATCAAAAGCCACAATGAGATTCAGAATCAGCAAAACTTGGAAAAAGATAAAAGAGTAGAGCACTTGTTTGACGCAATGCCGCAACGAAATATGTAGAGAGAGCGAGACCTTGTAGAGGAGGAGGGCGGTGACGGAGAAGGTGGCCAAGGCAATGACGCAAGGGAGGAGATAGGTGGGCGCGCGGGGTGTGTTCTTAGCATGGCCGGATCGATACATTTTCTGGCCTAAGGCGAGAAATTTTAATGAGGCATTTTTCTTAATTTAAATAATATTTAATTTAATATGAACATAAATTTCCAAATTAGTATAGAAAATATTTTTCAACCTTTTTTTTTTTTTTTTTGGAAACAAATAGTAAGAATTATCATTAAAAAATCAAGCTACTGGAGCAGAAACCTCCAGTAACAAAGCATCTCTGATACAATCCGGTGGCGTTGAGTGCCACAACTGATTCACCCCAAACTTTACTGCATACTTTTTTTTTTTTTTTGGCAGAAAACTTTACTGCATACTTAGCCAGTAAATGGGCCACTTTATTCCCCTCCCTCCCAACAAAGGAAAGCTGCCACCGATAGAAAGCCTGAGGCTCTGTTTGTGAATGGAATGAGATGGGATGGGAAGTGGAACGATTACGTAGCAGATGTGATTGATATAAGAAAAAAAAAAAACGTAAAAATGTTTTATATACAAAAGTGAAAAATTTTTATTTTGTAGTGATTTTTTTATTTGAAAAACGATAAAAAGTGATTGATTTGATGTAAAAAATACAAACGTTGAAGTTGATTTTAAGAAAATTTTTTGGGAAATGGGGTGGGTTCATAAACAGTACCCATTCTCTTTGCAAACATAGCTTGAATTTCTACTTTAATGTCTTCAATTACACGCCCCATCAGTTCAGAGTTGATTAAATCTACTATTATTTTCAACTTTTTTTTCTTTTTCTTTTTTGTTTTTTTGACATGTTCACACAAAAGGGGGATTCGAACTAGTGACATCTACTTCATTAAGCGTGGTCACAGCCAATTGAACTATCTCTTGGAGACATTTTCAACCAATTTAAAATAATATCAAGTGTTTATAAACATTAAAAACGTTAATCTAAGTTAGTAAATTGCAATTAATAACTTTAAGAATTTAATGTGAGTTTTAAATATTTATAAAAATTTGACATTATTTTAAATAGATTTGATAATATTTTCTCGAACTAATTTGAAGGAAATTTATGTTATTTAATAATATATTTTTATTTAAAAAAAAAAATCTTCTTGCTTTTTGGAATGCAAAAATTACTTTTTAAGGTTTTATATTCAAGTTTTTTTAACATTTTTTTTGTATATCACTAATTAGATATGAAATGATTTTAAGGACTTGAACAACTTATTGTTGGAAAAATAATAAAATTGGAAAAAGAAAAAAAATAATTCAAAATTGAGTAAGACTTGGATATAGAAATAGAGAGGGAAAAAAAATAGAAACTTCTAAATATTAGTTTATAATTGACTAAAATATTTAAAGACTTTCCATCTTTTTAACATTTATTTTTTGTAAGGTTGGAATCCAATCATAAATTCATAATTTGTGGACAAAAGCAACCTATGTCTCAAGTTAGAGAGAGAAGAAAGAAGAAGGGAAATGTTAGATGCTTTTCTAGTTGCCAATTAAGACTTGAGATCATAATTTATTGCTGATTAGCTGTCATTGTAAATTATAATGAGAACCTTTGGCTGCTCATCACAAGACCCGAAATATCGGAAACAGATCCTCTCCATTTCCTTCAGTTAGTGTATTTAGAAGGGTAGTGTTGTCAACTTTTTTTTTTTAGGTTAAAATTTTTGGACAATACTACCCTTCTAAATGCACTAACCGGAGAAAATGGAGATGATCATTTTTCCAAAATATCTCTACATTCAACACAAGGCCTAATGAAGCGGAGGTTACTAATTCGAATCCCTCTCCCCCATCTTGTGTGGACATGTAAAAAAAAAAAAAGAATGAAATGTTGGAATGTTGGAGATTTTCAAAGAATCAAACATATTAATGTCTTTCTTAATTGCTTATTTACCATAAATTGAGCCCTGAATTAAATAATATTGACGGTAATTAATGGAAAATGATCCTTTCCATTTTCAAATGAAAAATGAAATGAAGAGTATCTATTTAGTGCATTTATGAGGTTAATATTGTCATTTTTTTTTGGGTAAATTTTTTGGACAGGTTTGTCATTCTAAGTACTCTAAATGGATTGTTAAAAAAAAGAAAAAAAGAAAAAAACTCTAAATGGAGAGGATTAAATTGGGGACCTTAGGCGGCCACCGGCCCTCCTAGGGGACAATCCCATGGCGTTTTGGTTGGCATCGCCATTTGCATCTTTCCCATCTTTCTAACCCGTCTGCTAAACAAATTTGATATTACTATTCATTTCACTTTTTTATTTTTCCAACATTCTCTTATTTTTTATATCATATCAATCACTTTTCATTATTATTCAAATAAAAATCATTACAAAATATATATATATATATTATATTTTCTATACTAAACATTCTTACATTTTTCACTTTTTTTTAAAAAAAATATATATATATTACTTTTTTTTTTTTACATTAATCAATTTTTTTACATTATCAGACCAAAATCTATTCGTTTTATGTGCCATCTTTTAGCTGATTTCGCATTTGCTTTCCACTTTCCAAGCGATTTCTGTTTAGCTTCTCTTTCTTTTGTTGGGATCCACCTCCGTTTCTGCTGTCCACGTGGCTAATTTCCCTCCGGGGAAGAGACCTATTCCCAACCTATAGGGCTTGTTTGCCAAAGGAAGTTAAAAAGGAGGTTGAATTTTACTGTAGCAAATTTGATTGATGTGAAAAAAAAAAATGTTTTATATGAAAAAGTTTAAAAAAAAAAAAATTGTAGTAATTTTTTTTATTTGAATAGTTATAAATAGTGATTAATGTGATGTAAAAAAATAAAAATATTGGAGGTTGATTTTGAGAGGAATAGTATTAGGAATAGTTTATAAACTTTGGCAAACAGACACATAACAAAGACAAACTATAGTTGGTATGGAAGTAGGATGTATTAATGGAACCATATAAGATAATTGATGTGAATCAAATACCAATTTTATACCCAAATCTAGACAATGAGCAACAACCCAAACCTGTCATTAAAAAAACATTAGACATGAGCAATAGCCTTGAGGTACAACATAAATGAGTTTTTAACACAGTTTGAGCATCAACGTAGGATTACTCTTCTCGATATACATTTTCAATCATGAATATTGTCAAAACTAAGCATTATAAGTTTATAACATAATTGAATATGAGTTTTTACTAATTCTTGAATTTTGTACATCGAAAGAGATAGTGCTACAAAATTTAGTACATATTCTATCACATATGACTTTTTAGATCTAAAAGAACCTCGGGGTTCCATTTTGATAAATGTTCGAGTGGAAAATTAAATATATTAAGAAACAATTATTTTGGTATTTTTTTTTAGCCCTTTTCTGATAAAAAGTTTCTAGCTCTATCCCTGTGCTTAACATAATCATTGTCACCACTCACCACATCACATGGAGACAACAAGATGTTAGTAGTCATCAGCCAACTAAGAGAGGAGCACATCAAACTTTCCAGTCATATGAAATCAACTTCTGTTTATGAACACTTATCATATAATTCAAATCAAACCAAACGTACAATGATATACAGACAAGCAAAACCTTTAGTCAACATCTCTGGAACCCTAACAATTTTTTTTTTTTATACAATCTAATTCAACAGTTACTTTATACAAGTACGTATCAACTGAATCCACACTGTGAGTGAAAAATATTCTACAGGGGACCAAAAAGAGTTGCATTACCAGAGAACCTCTCCATAACATTGCTCATGTACATTGCTCAAAAGTCAAACCGTAAAAATCTTCTTCACTCTCTTCATCCTCCTTCGGCATATGGGACAATTACCAGCTTCTTCTGCAATCCTGTAGAGTTTAAAAAAAGATTTGAACATCTAACTTTCTGCTGAATTTCGACGAGTTGCAAATGGTTAGAAACAGAATCATATGTGACATTCATGAACGTTGAGTGCATGTACAGCTTATATTTGAAAAATATCTACATATGTAGCAGTAATTAGTAAAGGACTAAATGTATTCCTGTTGGAAACTGATATATGAATTGTAAGCATTTGATGACCTAATGTGCTTTCCGCTTAATTAAGGCCTCATGGATGCAACTCAAAGCTAATAAGCTTTAATCCCAACATATTGGGATCGGATCCATGAACATTTTTCAACTACATGGGTTTGCCTACATGTATCAACCATCCATTGCTACTCACATCAAAATCCAAAGTCAAAAGTTATGCTATCTAGATTCCTTAAAATAGTAAGTGTGATTTATATTTACCTTGCTGCGCAAGCAAAACAGGCAGCACAGTGCCCACATGGAAGAAAAAAGCAGTCTCTAGGGGCATCAAAGCAAATGACACAGAGACGCCGGGTATTGTTGATATTTTCCCCTTCTGTTATTTGCTGTCGTTCAGTACTACTTGCTGCAAGCTGCTCTTCCAGATCCTCATCATCGTGTGAGACAGAATCATAAGATGAATCCCAACTAGAAACATCATCATCTTTGTGCAAAAGCAATGGGGCTCGTTCAGTTCTCACTTCCCCTGCTTGAAATCCTGTCCTACCTTCAGCTGTAGTGTGGGACATGTTGAAGAATCTGAAGGCAAGTAAGATGAGGACAGTCATTACACCTGCATGCAAAAAAGTGGTGAATATGAATAAGGACACTTCCTTATTTCTGCCATGAGAAGGATATAAATGCAAGTCAAAAGAACCTGATACAACAAAATATGTGATCCATCGAGGTCCATAAGACAGTTTGACGTACCAGTCATCATTAATACCCTGAGAGAACCAAAACATGTCCATATTCTCATAAAAATTAGAAAGTTTTTATGATGGGGATTGAAAGAACATATAAACTTCACAAAGCAATTGAAGTTGCATAGTACTCATAGAAGTCAGGAAGTGGGAGCTTTTTACCTCTTTAGGATGTGGAGAAGTTAAGACAGCAACATTTGTTCCTAGAAGAAAAAGCTTCAAACTACATAAATGGTTACCCAGGGAGCACTTGTAATATGCCTGAGTTGTGTTATAAAGGAAAGCATTTATGGTCACCGTCAACTCTACCTGTACGATGCCACATTATAGCAAATAAATTATCTTTTATGATCTGATGGTGTCTGTGTGTACATGTAAAATGTTAGATCATAACCATAACCATAACCATCAGTAAGCTTAACAAACCAGAAAGAATCCGTCCATTTTCTGTTATAAACTTAAAAAAGGATTACTAGCAGCAGGTGTTGAGCCTCGCCGGTGCAGTTTGCAGCACTCCAACGACATACCTATATGAATATTTTAAATAAAGATACAAATAGTGCGTGGGGAATATGGTTTTCATTAGGGAGTATATGCAATGATCAATTTCACTAGGGAGTTTCAGTTATATGGCTCTGGCCAATTCTGTATCCTACCTCTCATTGTGCAATATAGAGTAGACTTTTTTGGATGGATTACTGGCACAGCCCAATTTATTAGAGAGGCTCTTACCATCAACCTAAATAAATTGTCACATTAAATGAAATTGAGTCGCAAGGCTTCTGGTAAACTAATGATATCACAAAAGGTTTTAATCTTTCACACAGTAATCATTTGGAACAGGCGGAAATGACCAAATCAGCTGAGGGAACCCCATGGAATGATATTTACAGAAGCAGCAGTCATGCCTTTTCCAATGATTACTGTAAGGACATTTTTCCCTTCCCCCAAAAGAAGGGGGGGGGGGGGGGGGNGGGGGGGGGGGGGGGGGGGGGCTATTATCCTTGACATTGATTTCTTCTGGTTTACTAACTAAATGGGAGATTTGGTGAAATAAAGTTCCTCAGAATCTGTCAGTACACTACATTAAAACTTGTCACCATATCTCATTAAACTAACACTACTAAGCATGTGCCCTGGCCTATAATACAATCCTAAAAAAAATTCATAGGCGCAGATCTTGCCATTTTGTATATTTGTATATCATAACAAGAAGCTGAAAAAAGTAGTGAAATGATTTTGTAGTGATAGCGTGCAGTAAGCATTTGAATAATTACCTCAACCTCTTCGGAGTTCAAGTTCCCCACTGCAATATAGTAATTGGAGGACTTCTGAATTTTCTGTTGGATCTTACCACTTCCTGCCATGTAGATGGGTTTTAAACATCTTTACTTTTGCCCAGAGCGGGGGGGGGGGGGGTGGGTGGGGTAGACAAAACTTATATTGATGAAATTTACCATATATAATATTCCAAGACAAAGTTGTATTAGGATATGATGGGTCCTCTATCCACTCAACAAGGCTATCTCTACCTGCATATTTAGACAAAATTAAGACGAGATATATAAATTAAAGAATATCATGTTGGTACCAATGGTTCTGTTTAACTACGCATTCCAACAACTAGTTAAGCATAAAGCCAAAACCTGATTGATCATCCTATAGTAGGACATAGCTCCAGCTTATTGTGTACTTATCAATGTAAAGTTACTTGATGTACCACCGGTGAACTAGCTGGATCCCATTCCCTAGGACATATTTCCAGCTTATTGTGTACTTATCAATATAATGTTACTTGATGTTCCACTTGTGAAGTTGGATCCTATCGCCTAAGACATACTTTCAGCTTACTATGTAATTATCAATGTAGATTAACTTTATGTTCCACTTATGAACTTGTAAGATTCTTATGTGCATTTGCTAGACATCTTATAACTGTAGTAGATGCAATGATAGGTCTAAATTGAATGGCAACCTTAAAACAGAAAAATTCGAAGCTGTTCCAGAAATACTTTTCCAATTCTTCTAGCTATTTAATTTTGGTTCCATTAAAAGAGTCTACCGAGGTAAAACTGGCATGTAATTATAAGTATTTCATTCTAAACAAAAAAGAACAAACAACACTATCGAATTTAAGGATCAAGAAGTTGGAATTTGGAAAATACCTTGTGCAATCACAAGGGATAAAGGTGAGGAACCCGGAGATTTTACATTGTATAAGATATCCATTCTTGATCCTTTGTTTAGGAAGTATATCAACTCCTACAACATGAGAAGAACTCCAAATTTACTCCATCAATCCAAACATCTAGTATGCTCTCAGTGTGCAGCTCATGCACAACTATTACTTAGAAGTACAAAAGAGGAGTGCGGCAAACAATTGAAATTTCAATAAAACAATGCAGAAAAATGATTAAGAAAGAGAAAGTATAGGTAGTGGGAAATGTGCCTTGCGGAAAATGGCCGGTACAATTGCATTATGTGTTTCAGTCCAGGTGATCTCAACATCCAGGGGAGGAGGTTCATAAAACCCATATAGCATTGGCCCTGGTTTTGGTTCAACCATTTCCTCAGCCTGTTTGCAAACAAAATGAGATCAGTGCAGACCAACTGTGGCAGCAGAAGGAAGAAAAATACCAAATGAGAATAGTATGATGAACAGATTATCTTAAGAATCATAAAAATAAAAAATAAAATCGAATTACCTTAATAGACTGCACAAAGAAAGGGTTAGTTTGTATAAGGCGTGAGCAATTCGGTCCCAAGTGTTTATTCACAGATCCATAAAAACCGAAAATCAGAGTCATGGATGCTGCTGGTGAGGAATACAAAAACCAGAACTGAACCAAATCAGCAAGATTCTTAAGCCATGAGAAGTCAATTAATCATAAGATATCAGATAAAAAAAATTAGAAAGGTGAAGGCTCTGCTTTGTTTTTGAGAAAACCATTAACACATTTGAAATCTTAGGTATCAGACCACTTTTTCGTATACAAGCAAAATTGCAACATCTGCTCTGGTATACCCAATACAACTACATTCAATCAAAATATTTACGTTTTTCCGGGCCAGAAAAAAGAAGTCAAAGATTTCCCTTTTCTATTTTCCCTCAAACTTTCATTTCATATAGCTTTTGCTCAACTTTCCTTGCATGCAACTTAAGGGTCCATTTAGTTCTTCGAAACAACGTGGGAGAGTGAAGAAAAACGATGAATAATCATCTATAACCATTTAAGCATTCACATTTCGTTTAGCTAGAAAGGAATCAACATTGATAACCATTTTCCTTTCATTTCCCCAATCGTTCTCAGATGTAGACAGGCGTAAAACAAACACAAAAATGGAAACAAATAATAACATTATTAAAAAGAGAGAGAAAGCGAAAATGTAAATTAAATCAGGATGAAACTGACCAAAGAACCAAAAGGTGACGAGAACAACAAGGCAAGACCACACATCATCCCTCATCTCAGTAGACGCAGCGTCAGGCATAGATATGTTCATCCGATAGGATACAATAGAAGGCCGATGATGTTGTTGGTGTCGGTTGAGAAGGATGTGATGGTGGTGGCGGTGGTGGTGATGGTGGTGGGGGTGATGGTTGTCTCCATTTTCGGCCACTTCTTCTTCTTGAACCTGAGAAGTAGAGGGTGAAGAAGAAGATGGATCATCGATGGAGGCTGTAGCTGAAGGAGAAGAAGACCCAGGTTCATGTTGGCTAAGTTGTGGTTCTTCCATTCTGAAAGGAATCAGATTTGGCAAATGGGTTTTCTATGAAACTCTGTATGGGAAACCAGAACTAATATAGATACACGAATTTAGCTTAAACTCATAAGAAATGAGAAAATCAATAACCCAATTACCTCTTTTTCCCTCTTTGTTACCATCGAAATTTTGACATGACTGAGCCATATTGGAAATGGAAGGGCGGTGGAGTGGCGCTGCGACACCCACCACACCAAGCAGTCTTCTCTCATATTCTTTATTTTCTGTTCCTAGGAATGTTAGTTGAGTGACAGTTAGTTGGTTGTATCCTATCCTTTCTGCTTCAGAATTTACGTTGGAACTGCTAGCCAATCAGGGGAATCCTAGGAAATTACTCCTCCTGACAACATTGGCCCTACTTTTTGGCACAACAAAAAAAGGTAAGAGTTTGAATGAAATTGTGGATGTTGAATTGTTAATACCTCTAATTTTGGATAATGGGTCGGTCAGAAAAGAGAGCCCATCATTAGGGAGCCAACTAACACGAACAGCCAGCCATTGTCAATGGTGTTTTGACCAAGAAGGCAAACTCACAAGAACATTAAAAAAAAAAGCTCAACAATCTTACATTACATACATGCCTGCTTGGACTTGAAATAAAGTTGATCTGAAAATGGGTGTTCTTCAAAGATGCATGTCAACTTAAAATAATGAAAAAAAGACAAGAAAGTGGACCAGTTAACTCATCTGTCACAGTAAAATATACAAACACATCATTTGCATCAATCTAGAATCCAACCAATAGAGCCTAACAAATCGAGGGATAACAAATATTGATACATTAAATATAAAGGAAACTTTATTTATTCCCTTCAACTTAACATACCTTTTACAAACACTTTCTAATTTTTAAAGTTTTCCACTTTGTATCAATTTTTTTTTGTTACAAATACCTCTTACATGTTAAAAAAAAAAAAAAAAACTCCTACAATTAGATATTGGAGTTAAATCAAACGTTAGAATGAGTAAAAAACCTTTATGCCCATAAAATTTTTTAAAATTTCAAATTTGCCCTTAAAAAAAAAAAAAAAACCCAAAGTGACCCATTGATTGGTCACCCCACGGAGGGTCGCAACTTGTGACCCGCACGATCTCATTCTCAGAGCTGGGCTAGGACACTACAACCAACTCTCATACCCATCTGCCCATAGTCTTTTTTTTTTTCAAAGAGGGAAAGGGGAAAACTGCCCATAGTCATTTACTTCCCGCACTCTCTCTCAGTCACACACACACATGTCGACCCTAAAAGAGATCCTAACTCGGTGGCCCGTTGCGGCGACGATCCGGCTCACAGTCCCGGCCGGCGGGGCGCGCCCCGCACCACCAGTGGGACCTGCGCTGGGGCAATATCGGCTGAACCTGATGGCGTTCTGCAAGGACTTCAACGCACGAACACAAAAGTACAAGCCCGACGGCCGTGACCATCACAGCCTTCAAGGACAACACCTTCGAGTTCACAGTCAAGTCCCCCTCCGTCACATGGTACCTCAAAGAAGGCCGCTGGGGTCGAGTCCGGCAGTAGCCGGCCGAGCCACGAGGTGGCCTCCACCATCACGCTTAGGCACGTCTACGAGATCGCCAAGGTCAAGCAGTCCGACCCCTATTGCCAGTACATGCCCTTGGAGTCCATTTGGAAGTCCGTCATTGGGACCGCCAACACTATGGGGATTAAGGTTGTCGAGGAATTGGATTGACAACGGTAAAGTTCTGTTCTTTTGATGGGGTTTGTCTGTCCCTTTCTCTTTCTTTTCATTTTTTTAAAGATTAGCTTGAAGTTGTGGTGATGGTTGTAGTTGTCTTTGATGGTTGTAGTTGTCTTAAATTGTTGTAATTTGAATTTTGTGCTAATGAGTATTAGCCTATTAGGGTCTTGCACAATTTCTTGATAATAAGAAATGGAAGTAGTTACTTGGATATGAACACTTATGCCAACACTCTCTCTCATGTGAAGTTAGTATACGGTGAAAAGTGATAGCTTTAAGCTTTGGATTCTGTAATGGGTTGACGGTCGACGGATCAGGCCAATTCAGGTGGATTCCACGCCGTGAGTTGTGACTGAATTGGATGAATCAGAGAAGAATGGAAAGCAGAAAGCAGCTTTTTTGACAAGAAAAGACTTGAAAGAAACTTGCACCCAATGTTCTTGGTCTTAAGGTAAGGTAAATGGATTGAACTGTTTTTAGTCTTGGTTCAATATGACCATGAAACGATGGAGGAAAGTGGGTGGTGCACTTCTATGGAAGGTGGCAACCTTAATAAATTATTGTTTTAAAAAATTGCTATTTGTTCTTCTCATACCCTCTCTCTCATACAACTTTTTTAAAAATCAAGCATAAATTTTTGTAGCAGGATTCACGTGAATGAGTGAATGAGGGAATGTGGAACTATATAACATTACTCATCTGGCGGATGTTGAAGAGTATGTGAAACTATAGTGTAAAAATAAAAAAGCACAAGAAGAAGACCAAATCCAAACAACCCATATCAGGATTCATTTTATGATCCTTGTTAGATTGTTGTCATATGTCGAACATGTTACCATCTCATTTAAGATTTTAAATGATGTAACAATATGTAAGTCGTTAGATATAACAAAATAAAGAATAATATTACTCTTTACACTTATTTATCATACCCATATCATACCGACTACCATGACATGTTAAAATAGCTTCTCACCACTTTTTTTTTTTTTTTTTTTGAAAAAAAAAGTGAAACAATATAATTCATTATATTTTTAACGAGAAATGTAAGGGGTTAATATATTTGGCACATCTTATCTTATAAATCAACCATTAGATTTGTGGACTTAAGTGAACCCCACATAAGTCAACGGTAAATCCCACAAATCTAATAGTTTATCTATTGAATTTGTAAAAAAATATGAGCTATATATGGAGAATTTATTGATCCCTACCATGTCTCATTTTTAAGTATCTCCATATTGAATGGATGAATCCACCATTGAATTTGTGTAGGGTTCACATGAGTTAATAAATCTAATGGATGATATATTTAATTTGTATGATGAAATGAGGAGTTGATGAAAACAATATTAACATGAATCATTTTTTTTTTTTTTTTTTTAAAAGCAACAAAAAAAAGTTACTTATACGTTAAGTTAGCTGGTAGGACATAAATGTAATAAAATGAATATTAATAGTGTTCAGATGAGTAATTCTAGAAATTTCTGTTGTGTCCCTTAAAAAATTATGTAGCTTTTAAAATTACTATAATATCAAAATTCAATAATAATCAATCATAAGCTTAATGATGATTTTAAAAATCACATTATTATTAGAGCGATACAAAAGAGACATAAGATAAACTTGTAGCATTACTCGTGCTCCGGTTGATTATTCCAACTTCAAAGGACCTCACTTCACTTCACAAGTACTGATTGGGAGCCCAAAATAGGCTCATTATCCAATTAGCAGGCCCAACTTCCTTTGAGTCCAAACCAACAACCAAAAACGAAAAAGGCCGAAACGAGCTACGTGTCAAATAGCACCAACCAATCGGATCGAGCTAAAACGCACAACAAGCTACGTGTCAAACGCGGATTAGATCGGCATACATGTCTTTTAGCCTCTATATAGAGCATACACTAGCCGTCGCAACCGAGGCCTGAGATTTTGCAGCAGGGATTTAGAGATGGCAAGAACGTCGACGTTTCTTCTCTGTACTCTCGTCCTCTTCGGAACCCTAGCTCTCATTCAGGTAAAAAAATAAATCCTCTCATTTCTCATAGCGTCGATTCTGATCCGATAAGATTAATCTTAAAGCGTAAAAGAATTCCCAAAATTCTTGAACAGGCATAGGCTCCGATGAAGATCGATCTAATAAAAACATATAAAAAGTTACTTGTCTCGTTCTACGTATGGAATTCATAAGTGATTGATGTTTCAGGCTAAGAAGTCGAATGAAGATTTGAAGGAAGTGACTCATAAAGTTTTCTTTGATGTTGAGATTGCTGGAAAGCCAGCTGGTATGCTCTAACTACCATTTTTAACAATTTTCATTCAATAATTTCATTTTTTTTTTGTAATTTTTCGGAATTAATGTATGGCCGTTTAATTACAATCTTTAATGTTGTTAAGTATGTAGAGTGAGATTTAGGGATCGGATGATTCATCATATAGTAGAGTTCTTAAAATTCTAGTCATTATTTTTAATTAAATAGTTTTGATTTTATTATCTTAGGTGAGATACAATGAATTAAGGAAAAATCCTCTAGAGGTGGCAAAATCTGAACCATTTATAAAATTGTTTTTTCTTATAAAAAACATACATTATTCTTTTTATAAAGTAATTGAAATATCAAAAAAAAAAAAAAAGCGGAAACATGTAACTCAAGTACATAAGAAGTACACAAGAGAATATCTAGCTTGGAGAAAAAATAACAAGAAAATCATGAAAACTAAGCAAATTAGGAAAGACAAACGCAATTGTCTAAAGGTAAAGAGTATACTCCACTACCATCCTCTCGCTGTTATTGTAACTTCTATCATTTCTTTACCTCAAAAGATATCACAAAAGCTGTCCAAAAAATACATTATTACTTTGAGAGTATGGTAGTATTTTGCTGAAGCCATGTTGGAATTCTCTGGTTTACTTGAATACACCTTAGAGTGATGAGTGTCAAAGGTTTTTCACCCAACACCATGATATTAAGCATTTATTGAAAAATATCAAAGTGATGATGTCAAGGATATAATATGGTATTGACACTCTTTTATCTTTGTGATGTGTGATCTTTCAGGTCGAGTTGTGATGGGTCTGTTTGGGAAGGCGGTTCCTAAAACTGCAGGTATGGTTGTGTACATATAATTGGAAGACACTGGATTAGATATAGTACATCCTTTCAAACTTTATACATAATACAACTATTTACTTACACCTTCACTTTTATTTATTTGCAGAAAACTTCCGAGCACTCTGCACAGGTGAGCCAGTGACCTCAGCCTCTTTGCTATTATTATTATTATTATTATTATTTTTTGCAGTTTGTGTGCAGATCAAATTTCCATCTCTTACACATTTTGTTTCAGCTGGAAATATGTTATGTGGTATTTTACGTTTTGGGGTTCAACAATGAGATTTAGCTCACATGGTAGTTCCTTCCTTTGTAGCAAGGTGGAGGGTGAGGTTGTGTGTTCAAGTCCCACTGAGTGCATGTGTAACTTGCCAATAAAAAAAGAAGAAATTTTGGGGTTCATCATGGCCATTATGTTAAATCTAGGCATAACTCAATCTTTTAAGTCAATTACAACTGAGTGTGACCCGTTGAAGAGTGTAAAGTATTTGTGAGATACTACTGTACATAAAAATTATACAATGCCCCATTGCCGCCCCCCCTCCAAAAATTGAAAAAGGAAGTGTAAATTTATGAGGGAAGTGGTAAGGATTCAGGATTGAACCATATATTGACCTTGGCCTGATCACCGCAAATCTTCTTAGAAGTTAGTTTATACCACCTTTTTTTAATCATTTCAGGGGAGAAAGGTGTTGGAAAGAGTGGAAAACCTCTCCACTACAAGGGTAGTACATTCCACAGGATTATTCCCAGCTTCATGATCCAGGGAGGTGATTTTACACTGGGTGACGGAAGAGGTGGAGAATCAATCTACGGAGAGAAGTTTGCTGATGAAAACTTCAAGCTGAAGCATACTGGACCAGGTAGGACTAGCCTCCTTCCTTCCTGCCCTCTCCCTGATTCGAGTAATCCTGGAACTAAAATTCCTCTGTTTTTTTAACTGTGTACAGGGTTTCTGTCAATGGCAAATGCTGGCCCTGACACAAATGGTTCACAATTCTTCATTACAACTGTGACAACTAGCTGGTAATTAGATTTCCACCCAGATTTGATCCGAGAAAGAAAATATATCATCTAATATGTCTTTTGTTCATATATTCTGACAGATTTTTGTCAAAATTTTCTCTTGAATATATTTTTTTGCTATTTTCTGTGGGGAGTATTAGGCTTTTTGGATTCATACTAGTATAGTGGACATGGATCAAATCAGCAGCATCATCAACTTGCACTTCTAGCACCCAAGAGAAACCTTGTCCTTACCCTCACAACTTCCCACATCCCCTCTCATTTTGTGTGTGTGTGAGAGAGAGAGAGAGACAGAGACAGAGAGCTGACATATGTTTCTAAATATCCCAATTTTTTTTTTTTTTTTTTTTTATTTGGAACAAAGCAAGGCCCTTTGGACCCACCTTGCCACCTTGGGGAGTAAATCCTGGATGCATGACTCTACCTGTCATAACCCTGTATCAGGAAATTCAAGAGAATTCCTAGTGCAGTATCAAAACCAGGATGTTCGAGTCTACGGCTCATCCTAAGTCCGCCCTTTAACCACTAGGCTTCACCTGACGGGTTAAATATCCCAACAATGATATGTGTGTAGATATGGATTAATCAACGCCATTATGATTTCTTTTTTTTTGGGTACTAATCTTGGGATCAATTTACAGGTTGGATGGTAGACATGTTGTATTTGGAAAAGTGCTATCAGGAATGGACGTAGTTTACAAGATGGAAGCCGAAGGAAAGCAAAGTGGCACACCCAAGAGCAAAGTCGTTATTGCAGACAGTGGTGAACTTCCACTATGATTGTCCTCTTTAATTTTCTTCGGACGTATCTAGCAATGTCATAGTTAACCTAATTTCCCTTCAGTTCCCTGAATGAGACAATTTCATATAAAACCAGATGATGTACCAATAGGTATTTCATCTTAAAGTGGCTGTGTTTCTTTTCTTGACTGTTTTTTCCTCTCGTATCTAGTAGTAATAACTGCTTTAGCTTGTCTTTCCATTTCCTTACTAAGAAAAAAACAGGTTTTTGCGCCAGTTTTTTTCATAGATCCTGTATCCAACCTTATAGGGTGCTTTCTAGCGGATTTGGTTTAGCTGCTTTTTTTTTAAAAAAAAAGACACTAAACTAATATGATCGTTCAAATTTAATTTCATTTTTTTCCATAAAAAGTGAGTATAATTAAATTTGAATGTTGAAAAAAAATAGCACCTAAGCCAAATTCAGTTCCAACAAGTATTAAGGCCTAAATCATGGGTCTCTTTGCTGAAATATACCACTCAACCTAAGTGCTTATAGCAATAATTGCTTTAGATAATTGTATTGGGAGCTCATAATGTGGTATCTCAAATCCTTCTGTCCTTTTATTGGCAAATTTCTAGAAATTTATCTTAGTAATTGCTTGATATCTTTAGAATTTTATCCCAATAATTGCTCCATATGCGTAGGATGGAGGATCTTACTCTTCAAAACCACGTCTTGTTAACAGGAAAGGAAAGGGGGATACCACCAATAAACCAGTAGTATTGTTTGGTTGAGTGGTTTCAAAATCCGTTTGAAAAAATAACAATGCCAAAATGTCGATAATAAAAATGCAACTTTTAAAAAAGGATACAATTGCGGTTGCGGTAGCCGGTATTGCTTTTAAAATCATGCATTCCTTGCCTTCAGTTTTTTGAAACGAGATACTATCTGTGATTTTGTCTAAAAAATATTTGTTTGTCCTCAGAAATCGTGGGTCAAACTCATTCTAAGATTGAGGTTCTTAAATTAGGTTGGTAATTCAAAGTGATTCTTCAACAATGCTCATCATCTTGTGGAAGTAGCACAATCAAGAGTATGGTCAGCTTGATAAATTTTGAGGTCTAAGGCAACAAGTTTAAGTGGACATTTTTTAATTTAATTATTTGATTAAATAATTTTATTATATATGTATATATAAATCACTCTTCTTGCTTTTTATCCGAATGCGTAGCAGGAAAACTTTTTTCAAACCAAGAAATGCGTTATAAGGTAAATAATTATTTACGAACCCAAAACTTGAGGAACATCCTCAAATTGAGGAACACAGGGCACTCAAAAATAGGCCATTAAGGAGAATATTCATGAAGACGGTTAGGTCGAAATCCTATTAAAGGAAAGTTCAAACAAGATTGTGGGAACTTTTGATCCTAAATTCAAGAATTAAAACTCTGACTAATTGCATTTTTGTTTCTTTGACATTGACTTTTAACTTAAGTATAGATCATTCTCCCGTCAGCATTCACCAACAGACTTTGTAGGTACAGATTGACCCAGTACGAGGCTCTGGAAACTGTCCTAACATGATGCATTAAATAAACATTTTGACCAAGTTTTTTGTGTGGTCTTATCCCTCAAATCCCTAGCTATACTCGGAAACAAATCAAATATTCACCCTTGGATGCCGCTAACATTGAAGAAAAACCCTATTAATAGGGAAAGGGTGTTGTGGTCTTACCTTATCCCTCTTCGGCTGAATCCCTATCAATGTCTTCCCTTTTTGACTATTTGCTATAAATATAACATTCCAAGCAAGACGAGAGAAGTAGGAGACAAGAGTAGAATAGAGATTTCTTCTGATGGAGCTCCAAGTCTTATCATTCCCAACCCTTTTCTCCTTCTTGCTGTTTATGTTTATGGTTGTGAAAATAGGGAAGAGATTCAAAAGCCACCACTCTTTAAGTCTACCCCCAGGGCCATGGAAGCTACCCATCTTTGGAAACATGCACAACTTCTCATCAGGCTCTCCTCCACATCGTGCGTTGAGAGAGTTGTCCAAGAAACATGGACCTTTGATGCTGCTTCGGCTTGGAGAAGTTTCCACGGTTGTGGTTTCATCTGCTGAGTGTGCCAAAGAGGTGATGAAAACCCATGATGCAATCTTTGCATCAAGACCCAGTGTTCTGTCGTCAGAGATCTTGTCATATAATTGTACAAGCATTGGCTTTTCACCCTTGGGGGATTACTGGAGACAGCTCAGAAAAATTTGTGTTCTAGAGCTTTTAAGTCCAAAACGAGTTGAATCTTACCGACCACTTAGAGAAGAAGAGCTATCAAATTTCATCAAGTGGGTTGCTTCAACAGCTGGATCTCCTGTCAATCTTTCTAGCAAAGTGTTTTCAACAGTATATGGTATTACTTCAACGGCGGCCTTTGGTAAGAAATGCCAAGAGCAAGAACAATTCATTCAGATTGTGAAGGATGTTATCGAGTTTGCATCAGGTTTCAATATTGCAGATTTCTTTCCTTCTATTAAACTGCTTCATGTGATCAGTGGGGTGAGGCCTAAACTTGAGAAAATGCACAAGGATGCTGACAGGATTATGGAAAAAATAATCACTGAACATAAGGCAAAAAAGACAGCAGCAAAAGCAGAGGAGGCTGCAACAGAGGAAGATTTGGTAGATGTTCTTCTCAAATTTCACGAGCACGGTGACAGTGAGTTTTCCTTAACTAACAACAACATCAAGGCTGTAATCCTGGTAATTATTTTTTGTTATAACTGCTTTATTGATTTATTATTTTATAACTGCTTAATTTAATTAACTCAAACAAACTTTTTTTGTTTTGAAAAATTAACTCAAACAAACTTGTTTCCATTTTCAGGACATTTTTTCTGCTGGGAGTGAGACATCAGCCATAACCATAGTTTGGGCAATGTCGGAAATGATGAAAAATCCAGAAGTGATGAAGAAGGCACAAGTTGAGGTGAGGGAAGTGTTTGATAGGAAAGGGAGGGTTGATGAAACAGGCATTAATGAGATGAAATACTTGAAGTTGGTTGTGAAGGAGACCCTACGAGTCCACCCTCCGTCTGCTCTGTTACTTCCCAGAGAATCTAGAGAGAGGTGTGAAATTAATGGGTATGAAATTCCTGCAAAAACAAAAGTCATTGTTAATGCTTGGGCAATTGCAAGAGATCCCAAATATTGGACTGAAGCTGAGAGCTTTATCCCAGAGAGATTCCTACTTGATACCTCTCATGACTTTAAGGGGACTAATTTCGAGTATCTCCCATTTGGAGCTGGAAGGAGGGTATGCCCAGGATATGTATTTGGCCTAGTCATTATTGAGTACACACTTGCTCTGCTTTTGTACCATTTTGATTGGACACTTCCCAATGGAATGAAGCATGAAGATCTGGACATGACTGATATCGCCGGCGCTACAGTCGGAAAAAAGGAAGATCTGGTCTTGATTCCAATTGTTCATGATAATCCCTTGCCGCTTGAATAATTAAGCTTGTAATTTCTTCTTCTTTAGATAGACATATAGTAATAGTATATATGATGATTACCTAGTCGGAATAAGATCTCAACTTTGTATTTGTATTGTGTTAAGAACTATCTAATGCCATGTTACATCTTCCCCATTATTCTAATCCTTTCCATCTAACTTACTAATTGCAACAACTGCAGCATAATGAACCGGCAATCGACACAATGACTCTGTTTGTTAACATGTTTCGAAACATGTTGCAAAGTAGCTAATCATGTTAACAAACAGATATGCTACAAAGTAGCTAATCACCCTAAACAAACAGATGGAAAAGATTCTTTATATTCAACCACACCAAGCTGAAGCATATTGTGATGACAACTTCAATCTATGGACCAGGTGGGACTAGCCTCCTCCTTCCTTTCTGCCCACTTCCTAATTCAATCAATGGCAAATGCTGCCCCGACACAAACGGTTCACAATTCTTCATTACAACTGTGACAACTAGCTGGTAATTAGATTTCCACCCATATTTGATCAAAGAAAGACAACGAATAGTCTAATATATGTCTTTTGTTCATATATTTTGACAGATTTTTGTCAGAACATTTTCTTAAATATATTTGTTTGGTCTTGAGGCTTGCTCCTTCAAGGTCCGAGGTTCAATACTTTATGGGTGTAAACAATCATTTGGAGCCACACTCCTTGGTGAAAAAGCCAGCAACTTCACTAGTTTCGTGTAGGAAAACTTTTGAGTGTGCGGTGCACGAGACAGGGGCTTACTTTGCAGGGGTGGATTCGAAGGGCTCTACCTTAGAGAGGTTCTCCGACATAAAAAAATAAAATAAAAATTATGTGGGGGAGTAAAAGGCTTTTTGGATTCATACTAGTGTAGTGGACATGGATCAGGTTAGCAACATGATCAACTTGCACTTCTAGCATCCAAGGATTAAATGATTAAATTTAGGGAATTTATAGTAGAGAGGCTTGGGTCAGCAGTCCAAAATTTTTAAATCTTTAAGTTTTTTTTTTTTTTTTTGACAATTTACTCCTTGGGTATATCGAAAACTACAATAAAATCCAATCGTCCAATTTTGTTAACTGCCGTTACCTTATTTGAAACGCACCGTTTTTGACCCATTAAAATATTAATTTTTTTTTAGGGAAAGTACCTCAGAACACCTTGGGTCGGCACTCGGATTTTTTTAAATCCCTAAGTTTTTTTTTTTTTGACAATTTACTCCCTAAGTAAATCGAAATCACAATGAAATCCCTGCTGTCAAAATTTTATTAACTGTCGTTAGTCTGGGTTTTGACCCATTAAAATATTAATTTTTTAAAATTTTAATTTTAAAAATTAAATCTAAAAATAACATTTGTTTTTTTTTTTTTTTAAAAAAAAAGAGAATGCAGGGGTGGCTGAACCACCCCCCCATAGACCTTGGGGTGGTTCGGCCACCCCCAAAACCCATTCTTTTCTTCTTTTTTTTTTTTTGGCCTTTTGGGGGTGGCCGGACCACTCCCTTGGCCATGGAGGTGGTTCGGCCACCCCAGACCGGCCATATGGGGGTGGCTCGGCCACCCCCTTGGGCAAAGGGGGTGGTTCGGCCACCCATGCATTCTCTCTCTCTTTTTTATTTTTATTTTTTTTATAATTTAATAATTTTTTGATTTAATTTTTAAAATTAAAATTTTTAAAATTAAAATTTTTAAAAATTAATATTTTAATGGGTCAAAATGATGTGTTTTGACCAAGATTAACGGCAGTTAACAAAATTTTGATGGTAGAGATTTTATTGTGATTTCGATTTACTCAGGGAGTAAACTGTCAAAAAACAAAACTTAGGGATTTAAAAAAATTTGAGTGCCGACCCAAGGTGTTCTAAGGTAATTTCCCCTTTTTTTAATTTAATTTTAAAAATTAAATCTAAAACAAAAAATAGCTGAACCACCCAAATTAAAATTTAATTTTAAAAAAATTAATATTTTAATAGGTCAAAAACGGTGCGTTTTAAATAAGGTAACGTTAATTAACAAAATTGGATAGTTGGATTTTATTGTAGTTTTCGATATACCCAAGGAGTAAATTGTCAAAAAAAAAAAAAAAACTTAAAGATTTAAAAATTTTGGATTGTTGACCCAAGCCTCTTTAATATAAATTTTCTTAAATTTAATTCTTTTTATCGACTTAAATTTTATAGATAAGTGGTGAGTCATTACTTTTTTTTGAAGAATGCAACAAAATATTAGTTTTTTTTTTTTAAAAAAAGAACCCAACAGAATAATATTTCTCTCTCTTGGGCATTGAATTCATTTTCCATCTTTCGATTGGCAATATATATATATATTTTATTATAATTGGGCCTTAATAACATATATTGACTAATATTTTTTATCATAGTTAGGGCGTCAAATATTTATTTTATTCTAGAAAGAGCATTAATTGTATTGCTACTATTTTGGAAGACTTATTCTATTACAGGCACCACTTGTTTTTTGTTTTTTTTTTGAGAAACTGACACCACTTCTTGTTAACGTGTTTTGGAAAACTACTTTTCCTCTTTGTTTGAAAAAAAATATCACGATCGAAAGATCAATATAAAATCAATGTTAACACGTCAGTAATGTGAATGTCTTCCCCCAGTTCAATTTTTCTATAAATACGTGTACACTGCATAACATTCCAAGCAAGACAAGAGAAGTAGGAGGAGATAGAGTAGAGAGGTTGTGGTATTTTCTATAGAGATATCTTCTCATGGAGCTCGAAGTTTTTTCATTCCCAATCCTTTTCTTCTTCTTGTTGTTTATGTTCATGGCTCTGAATATATTAGGGAAGAGCTTCAAAACCCACCACTCTTCAAGTCTTCCCCCAGGGCCATGGAAGCTACCCATCTTTGGAAACATGCACAACTTTTCATCAGGCTCTCCACCACATCGTGCATTGAGAGACTTGGCCAAGAAACACGGGCCGTTGATGCTGCTTCAGCTCGGAGAAGTTTCTACGGTTGTGGTCTCATCGGCGGAGTACGCGAAAGAGGTGACAAAAACCCATGATGCTATCTTGGCGTCGAGACCCCGTGTTCTGATGTCAGAGATCTTGTCATATAATAGTACAAGCATTGGCTTTTCACCCTTGGGGGATTACTGGAGACAGCTACGAAAAATTTGTGTTCTAGAGCTTTTAAGTCCAAAACGTGTTGAATCTTACCGTTCACTCAGAGAAGAAGAGCTATCAAATTTCATCGAGTGGATAAGGATTGTTGCAAAAGCTGGATCCCCTGTCAATCTTTCCAGCAAAGTGTTTTCACTAGTATATGCTATTACTTCAAGGGCAGCCTTTGGTAAGAAATGCCAAGACCAAGAAAAGTTCATACAGATCGTGAAGGATGTTATCAAGCTTGCATCAGGTTTCAATATTGCAGATTTCTTTCCTTCTATTAAGATTCTTCATGTGATCAGTGGGGTGAGGCCTAAACTTGAGAAAATGCACAAGGAAGCTGACAGGATTATGGAAAGAATCATCAGTGAACATATGGCAAAGGCAACAACATCAAAAGCAGGGGAGGCTGCCTCTGAAGAAGATTTGATAGATGTTCTCCTCAAATTTCATGACGAGCATGGTGACACTGAGTTTTCTTTAACTAAGAGCAACATCAAGGCTGTAATCCTGGTAATTATATTCACCTTTTGCTCATAGGCATCATATCATGCTTCAGATACCAACATTATAAATTTTTAAACTTTTGACTTTGAGGGTGTGATTGCAAAAATGTTTTCGCATATAAATGTTTTTCTTTTCCTTTTGGTTATAATTGCTTAATTAAGTCAAACTTGTTTCCATTTCAGGACATTTTCTCTGCTGGGAGTGAGACATCAGCCATAACCATAATTTGGGCAATGGCAGAAATGATGAAAAATCCAGAAGTGATGAAGAAGGCACAAGGTGAGGTGAGAGAAGTGTTTGATAGAAAAGGGAGGGTTGATGAAACAGCCATTAATGAGATGAAATATTTGAAGGCACTTGTTAAGGAGACCTTGCGAGCACGGCCACCGTCTCCTCTATTACTTCCTAGAGAATCTACAGAGAGGTGTGAAATTAATGGGTATGAAATTCATGCAAAAACTAAAGTTATTGTTAATGCTTGGGCAATTGCAAGAGATCCCAAATATTGGACTGAGCCTGAAAGTTTTAAACCGGAGAGATTCCTTGATAGCTCTATTGACTTTAAAGGGAATAATTTTGAATATCTCCCATTTGGAGCTGGAAGGAGGGTGTGCCCAGGCTATACATTTGCCCTAGTCATTGTTGAGTACACAATTGCTCTGCTTTTGTACCATTTTGATTGGACACTTCCCAATGGAATGAAGCATCAAGATCTGGACATGACTGATATCGCTGCAGCTACAGCTGCAAGAAAGGAAGATCTGGTCTTGATTCCAATTGTTCATGATAATCCCTTGACGGTTGAATAAGCTTGTAATTTCTTCTTCTGATAGTATATAGTATATATGATAATT
Source organism: Carpinus fangiana (assembly GCA_006937295.1). Lineage (NCBI taxonomy): Eukaryota > Viridiplantae > Streptophyta > Magnoliopsida > Fagales > Betulaceae > Carpinus > Carpinus fangiana. Next base: position 39,484,574 of record CM017324.1, on the reverse strand, counting down.
ATCTCGGTGGAATAAGATCTCAACTTTGTACTTGTATTGTGTTGAGAACTGTCTAATGCTATGAATCTATGATACATCTTCTCCATTACTCTAATCCTTTCCATCTAGAGACACGTTTAAATGCCAGACAAGTATTCTCCTTCCATGTTCATTTGTTAAACGATTTTGTTTTGGTTTCGATTTCGCACTGTAGCAAAAATTGAAAGATGTGAAAAAAAGTAAGAATGTTTTTTTATTTTAAAAAAAAAGTAAAAAAGTAAGAATGTTTAGTATAGAAAAATGAAAAATTTTGTTTTGTAGTGATTTTTTATTTGAAGAGTAATAAAAAGTTATTGATGTGATGTTAAAAATAAGACAATGTTAAATAAATTGAAAAAATTGAATGTGATGCCAACAAATAGTGCAAAACCTTGTCTTAGCCTAAAACATTTATCAAACACACCCTAAAACCGTTGTGGCGTGATTCCATGTAATATTTGGCAGATTGATGGAAAAGAAATTTTTGGTTGAAAGATTATGCAACATCAGCTTTGAGGTATAGAAAGAAGACACTTGTCCTAACTGCAACAACATAATGAACTGACAATCCAGACAACAAATGTACGGATAGTCAAAATTAATTGTATTAGAATTTTGTGTTGGTGAGTTCGGTAGAACACAAGTTGTGGTTTAAGTCCAGTTCCATATATATGTTGAAGATCTTGTACACGCTTTCATAATGCTTATGGACCATGAATTGTTCTCACATGTACATACATTCAGACGATGATGATGCCTTATCTGAACCCAAGTTCAACTGGTGGACTACCAATGAATGCCTCCTTTTTCTAAAGACCGATAGAAACACCAAATGAAAATTCCGTGATGACCTTCTCGTGCGTTGAATCTTCGACCGAACATGACAAACTGTCTTTAAGACTATATGACTTAGAGCCTGGGACGGAGCCAGGAAATTTTATGAGAAGGGATCAGTCAAATTTATTTATTTATTATTATTATTTTTTTTCGGTTCTTAAGAATATTTTATTAAAAACAAATTAGGAGAAATTACTTTTAGCCTCCATGAACTACCGGGTATCGATTATTTGCCTTTATAAACTACCAAGTGCAATACCCGACCCCATCAAACTATCTAACCATAGTAAAATGCCCCCTTCCGTTGGTCAGCTTCGTTGGAACTCACAGTCAATGGTACATGTGTCATTTTAAGCATTTTTTTTTTCCATTTTTGCCCTCCATTCTACATAACAAGATTTATATACCCAAAATACCCTCAATATATTTCACTTTCCCCCAAAATACCCTCAACATCACTTCCTTCTTTCCTTCACGCGGACGCTGGTTGACGATGTGAGGACTGCCATGGAGAACTCCACCGAATTCGCCAGCAATGGTTTGGCCATTGTGGCCAAGATTCTTGGTTTACTGTCGAAATTCATTATGTTAGGGAACATCCCCACTAACATCATAAAAAAGCATACAAAATTCACCACGTTCTCGAGCAACTCACACACAATAAAAGATGAAAATTTGGGGAAATGAAAAGATGTGCTGCAACTCAAATCCTTTCAAAAAAAAAAAACAGAAACGCTGCAACTCAAAGGAGAAGAATATGAAGTTGCAGCTCTACAGGTATTCATTTTGGATTGAAAAAATTATGGCTCTTCAATTTTTTTTTTCTTCTTTCATAGTTCATGGGGTTGTTTTAATTTTTCTTCCTTCTCTTTTCTCCTCTATTTGGTGCGGATGAGAGTTGGTGCGGATCCATTTTTTGTGGGTTCTTCATTTTTAACTTTTGGGTTCTAATTTTCCCTTCATTTTGGGCTTTTATTTTCTGGATTCTTTTGGAAACTTTTGTGGGTCATTCTATTGCTCTTTTTTTTTTTTTGTGTGGGTCGTTCTATTTTTGGTGGGTTATTTTTGGAAACTTTTATTGCTCTTGCCCAATTAGCTACTACTCCACACAATCTGTTCTTGGTTCTTTTACAGGAATTTTACTCTCCAGTTCATAGGAGTAAATTCATAATTGGTTGATGTTGATGGAAATTTCAATGAAGCAAAAGGTGCTGGTTCTTCGATTAGCTTCGAGAGAAGCGGGTAGTGTACTTCGAAGAAGTAATCTGTAAAGACTTGGATGGTTGCACGTATCTTTGCTTAAACAATGTCTGATGGTTGTATAGTTCAAATATTCAGGCGTGAAGGAAAGAAGTGATGTTGAGGGTATTTTGGGGGAAAGTGAAATATATTGAGGGTATTTTGGGTATAGAAATCTTGTTTTGTAGAATGGAGGGCAAAAATGGAAAAAAAAATGCTTAAAATGACACTTTACCGTTGACCGTGAGTTTCAACGGAGCTGACTGACGGAATGAGGCATTTGGCTACAGTTAGGTAGTTTGATGGGGTCGGGTATTGCACTTGGTAGTTCATGGGGGCAAATGACCGACACCTGGTAGTTCATAGAGGCTAAAGGTAGTTTTCCCAAAAAATTATTTTGGTTGCTTTTTATAAACTAAAGACTACGATATGTGCCAAAAAAAAAGTGAGCATTTGAAATTAAGGGCCAAAAATCAAAAAACTTAAGAGTACGATTGATTTTAAAAACGTCTTACTAATTAACCAGACCTTTACTATTAATTAATTAAAATGATGGATTATATGGTTGCCTAACCCTGGCTTCACTGTTCACCTTGCCAAACTGAATTGCGTTATTAAGTTTTGATTTAATGTTCTAAAACATGCAACAAAAGATAAAATGGTAATTAACAAAGAAGATGAAACTCAATATGGTTTGACAATGACATAGAAAACAATTGATAATTGTAATGGATTGGCATAATATACTCTCCCACTTATTTAGAAAGAAAAAAAAAAAAAATCTTCCACTTGAATACTTACTTTTTCCTACTTCATAAAGTAAATTAAGTGAAGCATGCATGTATGTTCATTTCAGTGAGCCTTTATTAGGACCGCACTAACTTAAGTGTTGGAGTTAGTGGCTTATATTAACACCAGTGGAGGGCCAAGTAGACGGGATTCCGTACGGAACTGTACGGAATCCCTAAAATACCCCCTACATTCCATATGGTACGGTACGGGTGTAAGGGGTATTTTAGGGATTCTGTACAGGTCCGTATGGAATCCGTACACGTCCGTACGGGTTCCGTACGCGTCCGTACACGTAGGATTTTGGGTGTTTTACTATATATGTATCTCATTGATGTAAACCTATATTACAATCAGAATAATAGCCGCCTCTCTGTGGACGTAGGCAAATTGCCGAATCACGTTAAATCTGTGTCTCAACTCTCTCTTAATCTCTTTCTCTTTTTGATTCCATATTATTCATCATTATTGTGCGCGGTTACAACATTAAGTGAACTATCTTATGCTCATTTTCAGTGACCCTAATTATTAGGCATACCTTGTTACCACATCCCAAAGTGTGTTGCTTTCTCTATGTTTTGTTTGGTAGCTTTTGCAATTGTGTTTCTAGAAAAAGATTTCAGGATTTTTCTCAAACTGATATTTAATTTATAATGTCTTTTCAAACTTTAAATTAAAACAATATTGTCTGTCTAAATTATAAAAAATTGTCAATACTATCCTACAACGATAAAATATCCATAAGCACATCAAGCAAGTATACACGAGAATCTCATGATTGTATCGTCACACCCTAAGAAAAAAGAAAGGGCGTGTGATGAAAATCAAGCTAGCCAAGCCATATAATCCTTTTTTTCTTGATATGAGATGGACATATATTATACCAAGAAGCTCCCGTGACTCACATCTGTTACAAGGTCAACCTTTATAATCATCACGCCACAAAAGCTTCTACTGAACACTTTGGGTGGTGGCAAACCTAGCAAATTAAAATCATGATCACGAAGAATTACTTCCATTGTGATCATCAACATGTCTTCCACAGAAAAAGACCTTTTTATTTTTTAATTTCTTTCTCTCTTTTTTTTTTTTCAAATTAATTTATAAAGGCATCATTAAAAATTTGTTGGAGTTATTTTTATATTTGAGGGCTTTTGGAAAAATATTGACAATTTTTTATAATTTAAAAGGCCGTTGTCAATTAAATGATTGTTTGATTACCATAGCAAGCTTAGGATTTATTGATTTGATTTTTTTTCTTAATAATTGTATTAAAATATTGTTCTACTATATATATACATACCATATGAGTAATGCTAGAGACCCATCTTTTTATCCTCCTAAAGTTGATGTGGCTTTCAAAATCACCATTTGATCAAAATCCATGTATAATTCATCTAAAATTTCATGGTGATTTTAAAAGCCACATTAACTTTAGGAGGATAAAAAGATGGTCCTAACATTACTCTATATTGTAACCTTGCAAGGAATGCGGCTTTACAGTGCTTCAAGACCTTTGGAAAATAATGAAGCAAAAACTTCAATTTTATGTTTCTTTAAAAGTTTGATGGGGAGAGACCGAGATATAATTTTTTTTGTAAATTTTTTTGGGGCAGGTTAATGGACTATAATTTTTTTTTTTTTTTAAGGACTTGGGGAGTGGCCAAGGCCATCCTTGGTCCCCTATAGACCCGTCATTGCTTAGAGCATTCCCAGCAGACTCCCTATAAGGGAGTCTGTTATCTATGTATAGGGAATAGGTCCAAAAAATCATAAAAAAAAGTCCTACATCAGATTCCCTATATGGCTCCCTAAACATTAATATGCTACAATAGAGTCTTATATATAAGGCTCCACTGTAGCAATCCGTTCCTTTATTAAATTAAAAAAAAACTCTTTCTTTCTCCCGACATCATTGTCTCTCTCACCTCTCTTCCTCTCTCTCTCGAGCCTCACCCCCTACCATCACAGTCGAACTAGATCATTGCCATTGAAACATAGCCGCGCGGTGCGGTCGAAGCCAAGCGATGAACATTGCCGTGCAGTCGAAGCCAGGCGATGAACATTGCCGGCGGTTGAAGCCATCAAGGTCAAACCCATCTGAGAAACCCATCTGCAGAAACAAAGTCGGACGACCGAGAAGACCCAATCGACGGTGCTGATCGAGGAGAAGGAGAAGAAGCAGAATCGGATGGCAAATGGAAAACGAGCAGCAAAAACCCAAACCGGACAGCAAAAAATCCAAACAAGCAGAAAAATCCCAAACGGGCAACAAAAACCCAAACGTGGCCATTGAAACATGGAGCAGCAAGATTTTTGCAAAAACCCATTCAAACCAGACTTCAGACAGGGAGATCGAGAGAGTGAGGCAGAGAGTGAGATGGAGATGAATGAGGCAAAGAGGGAGAGAGGTGCGGCAGGAGTGGAAATGAAGAAGAAAGAGGTGAGATGAGAGAGAGAATAAATTAAAAATAATAAAATACAAAAGGTAAAATAATTAAAAAAAATTAATAATATAGGGAATGATTAAGAGAAGTTGCTGGAGTACATTTTGACATAGAGAAGCAAAAAGTAGTTTAGATCCTTAAATGTAGGGAACGGGACGAGGAAGCTGCTGGGAATGCTTTTAGAGAGAAGTTCTAATGGTACAAAGAAAAGTTTACGTACGGACGGCGCTGCCTTGAGCTTGGGTTGGAACTGTTAGAATATAATATTTTTCATATATTTAATAATTATGTTGATATCATATATTTTTTATTTATGGGCTGATTATAATCAAATATTGGGATTGTAAGATTTGATTACCATACTTGTATTTAAACATTACCTTATAAATAGGGATCTTTGTATTGTAGACAAATCAAGTTAATGAGCACAATGTAGCCCTTAGGGTATTTTGAGTGGTGGACGTAGATGTCCAACACTGAACTACCTGTAAGTTTTTTGTGTTTATTTTCTATATTACTTCCGTTATTATTCTCACATCATTATTATTTCAACATGGTATCAAAGTTATTTCAACAAGAACAAAGAAATTGAATTTTGTAAGTAAGAGTAATGCTAGAAAGAGGACAAGAAAGATTGTAAGAGAACAAAGGAATCTGCCTTTGATCTATTGGTGATTTTATTTAGGGGAAGATGCAGTTTATTTCTCCTTCTGTACAAGAACATGGCTGAAGAAGACGAGTTTTGTTAAAAAAATCAACAATTTACTCAACTTAAGCACTCGTATCCGACTCACCATTTTGCTGAAAAAGTTATCTCTCCTCTCAATTATTTCCTTTTCTTCCTATTTCGTCATCTCCACGCAGTCGGACGTCACAGAGGATGGGTGAAAGAATTGCAGATGCATCAAGACTTCAACGCAAAAACAATAAAAAATAAAATAAAAATTGAATTCTCGCAAGGAAAGAATTCAACGCAAGACTTCAAATTTCTTCCTGTTTCAAATTTCTTGTTACACTCTAATTCCCTCACAGAAAATGAATGCAATCTCTCAAAGTATTTCACTCAAGAACTCACAGTGTTTCACGCAAGAAAAGGCTCAATGATCGCCTTGTTTATTACTCAAGCTTCTGCAATATTGCACTTACACAAGCAATAGTCTAGCTAACATTACATCTAAGCTAAGTAGACTAATTACAAAATATCAAAAGCTTGCATGAGGAACTCATTACAATGGAATTCACTATTTATACTATTCTCCTCCATATAGTAGGATAGCATGCAGCAAATCACACCCCTTTGAGCCGTTGTAAGCAGCCAGCCACACCTTTTGAGCTATTACGATTCTCCCTCCTCAAGAGCGCGTGTGCAGCATCAATTAACAGCTCCAGCCAGCTCCCTCCAGCTGTCCAAGCATCTCCTACTTTCCCTCCAGCCACTTATCACCTTCTATAGGAGTCCATTCCCTCCAATATTATTTACATAGCTATTATACTAACACAATACTTGTAACAGTCTCCATCCCATTCCATATGCAACAACCCCTCACAGACTTCAAACGCTCTGATCGAGTCTTTGAGACTCCTGATCTCATTTTCCAAGATTTTTTTTTTAAAAAAAAATAGACAAAGAATAAAATTTTCTTTAAAAATAATAATATTTAAATAGAATAATAAAAATGGTAGTTAAAATGCTGAGTAAATATAACATTTTCCGGGGTACATTTGATGAGTCAGACGTAATAGCCGCCTTGCCCGTCAATTTGAATTTTTGCGAATAAACCACTTCTTCCACAATTTCAGAAATTTATTTAGCAAAGTGATAAATCGGTGCTTCCTATGGAGACCCAAATCTCTTCTATACTTATTCAACATGATTTTTCAAAAAAAAAATAAATAAATCAAAGTCTCTATGCGATTTTTTGAGCATGAGAGGTTGAAATTTGATAAGGAGAGGATGGAAGTCTTGTGCCGTTAGGGTGTTTCAGATTTTGATGAGAAGAAGAAATTGTCACCAAAACCTTGCATTTGTCAATTGTCATGGCCATAACAATATGGGGGTTCAGACTTCAGATTTTGATGAACAGAAGAAATTGTCACCAAAACCTTGCATTTGTCAATTGTCATGGCCATGACAATATGGGGGTTCAGACTTCAGATTTTGATGAACAGATGAAATATGACAATATGGGGGTTCAGACTTCAGATTTTAATGAACAGAAGAAATTGTAACCAAAACCTTGCATTTGTCAATTGTCTCATGGCCATGAAACTTCAAAGTCGCCTTTGTGACGTTAAGAAAGGCCAACTAAAAAAACATGACTTTTTATTTTTCTTCATAAGTGGGCTCTTGAATTAAAGCAGGTTTGAATATGGACAACAACGTCCCACAATGGATAGCTCAATCAACTCTGGATGAATCACGCCTCATGAAGCGGGGGTCATTAGTTTGAATCCCATATCCCCTTCCCTTGTGTGGACATATCAATATATAGACAACAATAGAAATCCTGAAAATGGAAAGGGAAGAAATATTATATGTATTTAGTATAAATTAATTAATTAAAAAGTTTGATGTGCATTTAATTGAAAAACTTCCCTTCTTTCAAATTAATCCAAAATTTTGGAGGAAAAACCAAAATTTTGAAGTGCGGGAAGAATTGAGATCTCCAACAATTTGCTGTCTAAATTATAATCGGACATGTGGGTATATATGTTCTCTCACAATTTTGACAACAAAATGCCAGCAATCTGAGCAATCCCTTTGTACCCACCCACCCACCCAAATATTTAGTAGGGTTTTGTCAAATTAGTGTTACTTTTAAGTTTCAAGGCTAGAAAAATCATGGGACTAGTCCTTAAAAGTAGAGAATTAAAAGACCATTGTTATTTTGGTCTACTACAGTAGTCAATAATGAGGTTCCAAATTGGTTCAACCATAAGAGAATTGGATCTTCAATATCCTTCCGTGTACCTTCAATTCCAAAGGGTCAAGTCCTTCAGTTACTCGTTTCGTTTGTGTAGTTTATGCAGCCATGAGCCAACGAAGAATAGAATAAGACCAAGCATCAGCTAGAGACTAGAAGCACATTCTTCGGACAATAATCTCAATTCATACAAATGTAACAAATGGTCATATGCATCACGTCACTTTGACCAAATACATTGGACTTTATTAAGGTAATAGAGTTGAATACAGAAAGCAGCTTAGGCATCAGCTAATTTACAATTAAGTTGCCTTTCTTCCCAACCTACCTATGGAAAGAAAAAGCTTCAATAATATAAACAACTGGAACCTATGCAAGGATACTAAACATATGTAAATCGCTATTGTTACACAACAAACTTTGACAAGAAAAGGAAAAACTAGTGGTGAGTACTACAGAACTAAGTTTGGTAGAGTTACTCGGCATCACTATCAGAATCCATAAAGCTGAACTCTCTATATCCATTGAGCTTGATTAGCAATGTCCCCTGGTTCTCCTCGCTCCATTCCATACCTTCCTTCTGCATAAGTTTAGTAACCTGCATGCAGCCAAAGGGGGCCTTTCTGAAGTTTTCCCTATTTTTTATTATAGTTAAGGCGTCAAACATTTATTTTATTCTAGAAAGAGCATTAACTGTATTGCTACTATTTAGAAGACTTTGTTAACGTGTTTTGGAAAACTATTTTTCTTCGTTGTTTGAAAAAAAAAATATCACGATCGAAAGATCTATATAAAATCAATGTCAACACGTCAGTAATGTCTTCCCCCTGTTCAATTTTTCTATAAATACGTATACATTGCAAAACATTAATTCCAAGCAAGACAAGAGAAGTAGGAGAAGGAGACAGAGTAGAGAGGTTGTGGTATTTTCTATAGAGATATCTTCTCATGGAGCTCGAAGTTTTTTCATTCCCAATCCTTTTCTCCTTCTTGTTGTTTATGTTCATGGTTCTGAATATATTAGGGAAGAGCTTCAAAACCCACTACTCTTCAAGTCTTCCCCCAGGGCCATGGAAGCTACCCATCTTTGGAAACATGCACAACTTTGCATCAGGCTCTCCACCACATCGTGCGTTGAGAGACTTGGCCAAGAAACATGGGCCGTTGATGCTGCTTCGGCTTGGAGAAGTTTCAACAGTTGTGGTTTCATCGGCGGAGTACACGAAAGAGGTGTTGAAAACCCATGATGCTATCTTTGCGTCCAGACCCCGTGTTCTGATATCAGAGATCTTGTCATATGATTTTTCGAGCATTGGCTTTGCACCCTTGGGGGATTACTGGAGACAGCTACGAAAAATTTGTGTTCTAGAGCTTTTAAGTCCAAAACATGTTGAATCTTACCGTTCACTCAGAGAAGAAGAGCTATCAAATTTCATCGAGTGGATAAGGATTGCTGCAAAAGCAGGATCCCCTGTCAATCTTTCCAGCAAAGTGTTTTCACTTGTATATGGTATTACTTCAAGGGCAGCCTTTGGTAAGAAATGCCAAGACCAAGAAAAATTCATACAAATTGTGAAGGATATTCTTGTTTTCGCATCAGGTTTCAATATTGGAGACTTCTTTCCTTCTATTAAGCTTCTTCATGTGATCAGTGGGGTGAGGCCTAAACTTGAGAAAATGCACAAGGAAGCTGACATGATTATGGAAAGAATCATTAGTGAACATATGGCAAAGGCAACAACAACAAAAGCAGGGGAGGCTGCAGCAGAAGAAGATTTGATAGATGTTCTCCTCAAATTTCATGACAAGCATGGTGACACTGAGTTTTCTTTAACCAAGAACAACATCAAGGCTGTAATCTTGGTAATTATATTCACCTTTTGCTCCTAGATATCATGCTTGAGATATCAACATTATAAATTTTTAAACTTTGAAATATTTAAAATGTTTTACATCAAACTTGTTTCCATTTTTAGGACATTTTCTCTGCTGGGAGTGAGACATCAGCCATAACGATAATTTGGGCACTGGCAGAAATGATGAAAAATCCAGAAGTGATGAAGAAGGCACAAGGTGAGGTGAGAGAAGTGTTTGATAGAAAAGGGAGGGTTGATGAAACAGCCATTAATGAGATGAAATATTTGAAAGCACTTATTAAGGAGACCCTGCGAGCACGACCACCGTCTCCTCTGTTACTTCCTAGAGAATCTACAGAGAGGTGTGAAATTAATGGGTATGAAATTCCTGCAAAAACTAAAGTTCTTGTTAATGTGTGGGCAATTGCAAGAGATCCCAAATATTGGACTGAGCCTGAGAGTTTTAAACCGGAGAGATTCCTTGATAGCTCTATTGACTTTAAAGGGAATAATTTTGAATATCTCCCATTTGGAGCTGGAAGGAGGGTGTGCCCAGGCTATACATTTGCCCTAGTCATTGTTGAGTACACAATTGCTCTGCTTTTGTACCATTTTGATTGGACACTTCCCAATGGAATGAAGCATCAAGATCTGGACATGACTGAAATCGCTGCAGCTGCAGCTGCAAGAAAGGAAGATCTAGTCTTGATTCCAATTGTTCATGATAATCCCTTGCTGGTTGAATAAGCTTGTAATTTCTTCTTTTGATAGATATAGTATATATGATGGTTATCTAGTTTAAAACCGAATAAGATCTCAACTTTGTATTTGTATTGAGTTACGAACTATCTAATGCTACTTAATTTACATCTTCCCCATTACTCTAATCCTTTCCATCTAGAGAAATGTTAAATACCAGCCAAGTACTATTCTCCTTCTATCTCCGAAACCCATGTGGCGTGATTTCTTGAAATAGTAGGTGGATGAAAATTAATTTTTTGGTTATAGGCCATGTCACATCAACTTTGGGGATAGAAAAAAGATATTTGTCCCGTGTCTAGCATTTCTCTTCTATCTAACATACTAACTGCAACAACTTTAGCAGCATGATGAACTGATGATCCATACAACAACTCTGTTTGTTAACATGTTTTGTGGGATGTTTGGTGTTGTTTCTTAATATTTTTATTTTATTTTAGGTAATCGGATTTAAGGGCATTAATTAGCTTCTATGGTATTTGGGTTGTGTTTAGAATTTTGTGTTGGTGAATTCGGTAGAACAAAAAACATGCCTCAAGTTGTGGTTTAAGTCCAGTTCCATATATATGTTGAAGATCTTGTACACGCTTTCATAAAGCTTATGAACCATGAATTGTTCTCACATGTACATACATTCAAACGATGATGATGCCTTTTCTGAACCCAAGTTCAACTGGTCTATAGAAATGTTACATATAGAACATAACATTTCTAGACCAACAGAAACGTCAAATGAAAATTCCGTGATGACCTTTTCGTGCATTGAATCTTCGACCCAACATGACAAAATGTCTTAAGAAGACTAAATGACTAGAGAGAAGTTCTAATGGTACAAAGAAAAGTTTACGTATGGACGTGACAAGCGATGTGGCGCTGCCTTGAGCTTGGGTTTGAACAAAGGAAATCGAATTTTGTACGTGAGAGTAACGCTAGAAAGAGGACAAGAAAGACTCTTAAGAGAACAAATGAATCGGCGTGTGATTTGAGTCATTAGAGTCATTATCAATTTATCATAAGGAAAAAAAGAATTTAAAAAACTTGAAACCATTCTCTCCTCTCAATTATTTCCTTTTCTTCCTATTTCGTCATCTCCACGCAGTCGAACGTCATAGAGGATGGGTGAAGAATTGCAGATGCCTCAAGACTTCAACGCAAAAACAGTAAAAAAATAAATAAAATAAAATTTGAATTCTCGCAAGGAAAAAGAATTCAATGATAGACTTCAAATTTCTTCCTGAATTCTCGCAAGGAAAAATAATACAATGATAGACATCAAATTTCTTCCTGTTTCACTCACCAAGGTCTGAGGTCTCCATCCCATTCCATATGCAACAACCCCTCACAAGACTTCAAAGTCTATCATACTCCTGATCTTATTTTCCAAGAATTTTTTTAAAAAATAGACAAAGAATATATATATATATATATTTTTTTAAAAAATAATATTTAAATAGAATAATAAAAATGGTAGCTAAAATGCTAAGTAAATATAACATTTTCCAGGTACATTTGATGAGTCGAACGTAGATGCCGCCCACGTTGGGCGTCAGTTTGAATTTTTACAAACAATTTCAGAAATCTATTTAGCAAAGGGATAAATCGGCGCTTCCTATGTTGACCCAAATCTCTTCTATACTTATTCAACACAATTTTTTTTAAAATAAAAAATCAAAAATCAAAGTCTCTGCGATTTTTTGAGCCTGAGAGGTTGAAATTTGATAAGGAGAGGATGGAAGTCTTGTGCCGTTAGGGTGTTCCAGATTTTGATGAGCAGAAGAAATTGTCACCAAAACCTTGCATTTGTCAATTGTTATGGCCATGACAGTATGGGGGTTCAGATTTTGATGAACAGAAGAAATTGTCACCAAAACCTTGCATTTGTCAATTTTCATGGCCATGAAACTTCAAAGTCGCCTTTGTGCCGTTAAATAAGGCCAACTTAAAAAAATGACTTTATTTTCCTTCATAAGTGGGCTCTTGAATAGAATTAAGACCAAGCATCAGCGAGAGACTAGAAGCACATTCTTTGGACAATAATCTCAATTCATACAAACGTAACAAATGGTCATATGCATCGTGTCACTTTGAACAAGTACATTAGACTTTATTAAGGTAATAGAGAGTTGAATACAGAAAGCAGCTTAGGCATCAGCTAATTTACAATTAAGTTGCCTTTCTTCCCCACCTACCTATGGAAAGAAAAAGCTTCAATAATATAAACAACTGGAACCTATGCAAGGATGCTAAACATATGTAAATCTCTATTGTTACACAACAAACTTTGACAAGAAAAGGAAAAACTAGTGGTGAGTACTACAGAACTAAGTTTGGTAGAGTTACTCGGCATCACTATCAGAATCCATAAAGCTGAACTCTCTATATCCATTGAGCTTGATTAGCAATGTCCCTTGGTTCTCCTCGCTCCATTCTATTCCTTCGTTCTGCATAAGTTTTGTAACCTGCATGCAGCCAGGGGGCACAACCGAATTATAATCCAAAAACTCTGGAAAAAGATATCATATATAATACAAACCAAATAAGTTTGTTTCCCTCAAAAGATGAAGCAAGGTCTAACGCGCTAGTTGTGAAGAAGATTAAGCAAGAAATTATAAGAATTCAGTCACCTCCAGAAGGCCTACAGAGTAAACTTAGGGGCTTCTGTAATCCAGATAAGCAGAAACTTATTTTTCAGCTTCTCAGATCCATATTACTTAAAATAATAATAATAATAATATTCAGAAACAAAAATAAAGGGGAAAAAGGAGGATGTAGAAAGATTTATTTTGTTATTCCCTTGTCACAGATCAGGACAAAGATGGCAAGGGTAAATGCAATGAATTCCTATCCATCCACTATAGGTGGGGGCAAAACTCAATTATTTATTAATTAGTCTACTCTATAAATTAATGGAACAAAAGGAGTTTAGTTCACTTACAAATAGCCCCATGGCATTGCTAAGCTCTATCAAGGTGCATATGTATAACTCAAAGTTTGCACGAGTGCTATGCTTGCTGGATTTGGCTGCTATCTATAACATGCCTAGCCAGTACAACATTTTTTCTACGCCTAGCCAGTACAGCATGTTCGCACCAAAAGTTATGCTAACAATAGAATGGTGCCTCTCCAATATTTTTTTTTTATAAGTAATTGGCTCCAACAGAGTAGAAGAGAGATTCGAATTAGTAACCTTAGCTTTATGAGGCATGGTCTCTAACTGATTGAACTACTCCTTGAGGTTCAATGCCACTCTCTAACATATTCAAAGATTGAAAGACTACAATAATTCTCATTGCATATATTTCTCCAAAATATCCAACTTGGTCCTTTTGCTATGCACCGCAACCCAAGTTAACAACAAGACCAGTATGCAACAAACAGAAAAAGATCTAACCCCTTAAAATTTTGCTGTCACTAGTTTCCAGAGTAGGACACAGCATAACAGATAGCAGTCAGATGATTAGAAAACCCATACCGATTGTTTCACCTTTGACTTCCCTTCGCCATGTGACCCACATCCTGTGATAACCCTGAGAGTTTGAATTGCTGGAGCAGACCAATAAAAGTAATAAAATAATTAGAACACCATAAAGTGCAATTTTTAATTTTTGTAAAACAAAGGAGAGAAAAAAACACAGATGGGAGCCCAGCAAACACTTACAGGGCACATATGTTCCAAGCAGGATGAGAGCTTTTACATACTGCATTGCTTGCTTAACATGTTGGCCGTGTAAATCAATTGTTATTACATTTTCTATGTCCTCGTTTCTACAGATCAGAAGAAATAGCTTAGTGAAAAAAAGAACACTAAAAGCTGAGGTAAAATGAACAGAGAGATCTTTTAAGCAATGACCAACCTAGCTTTAAATATATCATGCCTCGCCTTTTCATCTGCCTTTTGAGCCAATTTTGTTTGTACCTTGCCCTATACAAATGGAATATAATCTGATTAACATTTTATCCTGGAACATCCTCAAGAGAAACGCAGCATTAAATTATGGCCATGGCAAACCAAAACAATTGGACAGCTTAAGACCATTGGGCTTGTGAATCACCCCACAAATAAAATTACAAAAGCACATAAGAATCAAAACTAACACACTGTAGATCAACTGGCATCAAGAGAGCATCAAAAGGAACCTAAATCTAAAAGGTAAAGAGTTCAAAGCAGCCATTAAATATGTTGGCAGAAGTTAGTGTTAAATGGGCAATAACGTTCTTTACAAAAAAAAAATTTAATTAATTAATTAGAAGTACAAAAAAAATATATAAATTCCAGAAACACTCAAGCAACCTGTGAAGGAATACATTATAAAAGGAAAGCCACATGAAAAAGTAACGAATTTACTGAGGAAAGAACTCCACACTCTTGCCAAAGCCTTATGTAATGCTTTCTTGTATGCAATCAGGCATGTAGCTACAATATTACGTTAACCACTCCTCCATGTGGTGGCTTACAGATCTTGTAGCATGCAGAGTGGAAGTACATCAAAGAAAACTAAGCAGATGCAAGATGTAAAACCGATCTACACTAACAAACATAGATACATTAAATTTCAATGTTCTTTGCTGAAGCAGAACAAACCTGCTCAGAAAGGTAGGTCGCATACTCTCGTTCTCCCTTTGAAAATGCCACTGCAGCCTGCAGAAGAATGATGTCATCAGATTCTTTTCTTTATATATATACAAGTAAAAAAAAAAAAATTAAAATAAGTTAGAAGTGGCATCAAAAGTATTCTAAACCACACAAAGAGCTAAAACTATCTTACTTTCTGATAGTAAGACCTCATTGAATCCCAGTGTTGCTTAGAAGATTTCCTGAACACATGATATTCCTCTCCTTTAGCTACAATGCCAAGGAAAAAAAAAAACAATAGTCAAGAGATCGATATGTTTACAATAACTATACATTTATTACCAAAAAAAAAAAGTATTATTAAGATGGATGTATTCAATTTTTTTTTTAACAACTCACTTAAAAGTAAATGTTGAAACTGTGACCAAAATGAAGTGATTTAACCTCCCAAACAACTATCCAGTATTTCCATTCTAGTCATAACAAAAGAAGCACCTTCGAATAGGATTGGCTTAAATACTAATAAATTCCACTTTGTGTACACTCATGTCGGATAAATTGTGAAATGGCTAAAAAACCGCATCTCGGTGATTAAGTTTCTAAAGATTATTAACATGGACACACAATAGCAAGTGCAATAAAGCATTATGAAATTAAGGGGGAATACCGCAAGTATCCTGCTGGAGTTCTGTAACACTAGAAGGACAAGTCTCAAACCCAGGTCCCAATAACTGCAGTTTCTTTACTACATTCCTCCAATTCATTGTCTTTGGAACATATTCAGGACTCTTGGAGACGTTAAACAATGATTCCAACACCTTTTGAGGGAGATTTGACTCGGTGCTTCTTGCGCTAGTTGGAAAATCAGCTTCAGGACTAGTAAGAACCTTAGCATAACTCCTAAATTAAACAAAACAACTCAACTAAGCATGTAGAATCAGGTTGCAAATATTAATATCCTCAGTGGAGAGGAAATTGGTATTGAAAATTTTAGCCATACTAAAAAGGACTACAAAATCAATTTACAATTTTTTTCTTTGGCAGAGCCATATAAATATGCATTCAAATCATTTGATGTACTCAGAAAAAAAAAAAAAAAAAAAAGTCATTCCATGAACATATGAAGAATTTGATATCACTGCAAGTCCCCAAACCTCCAACCGCAGTCCCCAAACCTCCAACATTACTTATCAAAAAAAAAAAATGAAGAATTTGATATCACAAGAAGTGGCTGACAGTGGCGTAGTTTAGTCGATTTTACAAGTAAATGCTATATATGCACAATTTGGGAGGCACCAAAGATGTACAGATTGAGGCCTGCATCAAGTGGTTGCTCAAACAAAACACATCAACAGCTTGCTCAATAATACTCAAATGTGAAGACTGAGACTCTCCCTTGTGACTTAAATTTCAAATCTCGAAGATCCTCTTCTGTTTACAATAAAAAGATCTTATGTAGTTTAAATCTTATTGTTTATCTAATGCGGGACAAACAATAAATCACAAAACACACAATAGTTGACCTCCTTGCGTTTCTCATATTACCATCCTCTTCCCATTGAGCATTCAAAAGACCAAATCTTAAAAAAATTCTTCTTTAGTCATAGTCATTTTTTTCTTTTTTCTTTTGTTATGTTATGAACTTATTAAATTCATGGATAATGTGGAAACTGAGAGTTTTGTGGTTTCAATATGTCGAATCTCGTCTCAATCATCATTTGTCAGGACTATTTGGAGTAAGTTCCTTGGCTTGGAAAGGACAATTAGTACATGTCGCTATTCCTGGATTTTTTTTATTACATTTTCATTCCATTTAAAAATAAAATAAAATTGATGAGTCCAAATAGAACCAATTTGATCCCGAGGCAAGCAATAACTGTTCACACCAAAAGATGCAGTCAACATAGACAAAACCACACCAGTAACCCAAGTCAATTCACGAGGAAGAAATAGGAAAGGGCCATGTAAAATTTTTTTAAATTTAAAACGAATTAGTTGACCAGGTACACAAATTTATTCAAACATGGAATAGACTTACTAATATGCCCAATGTCCCTGTTGCAATATGATGAGAGGCTATTCCTGGCAAAGAAAGGAGAAAGAAGCTAAAGAGAAGAGAGAAAGAAGCTGAAAAGAGAGAAGCACGGGGAAGAAGAGACAGAGGGAAGAAACTGGAGAAAGAGAGAAAGATGAGGGGGAAGAAAGAGAGAAGTTTTCTTAAAATTTTATTCAAGGGTTAAATACCTTTCAGCCCCTGTGGTTTGACAACTTTAGTTTTTGCCCCCCAGTTTCAATTCGTATCACAAATAATACCTGGGTAGCGGATAAAAACTGAATTGGTACTTTCGTCAATCTGCTGTTCAAAAACTTAACAGCAATCCACATCACTGCCACTAACACTAAGCTCCTTTAAAATTTCGCCACCAGTCCCAAGTAGACACGTCTAACTAGATCAACTAATTGCCACGTAATAAAACAAAATCCACATCAGAAACAAATATTTTATTATTGTACCTTCTTTTTGTTTTTCATGTCCTGATATATCCCCAAAAAATCCCAAATCGCATGAACCCTAGGTTCACCTTCTGCAAAACCTAGGTTGTAAAATTTGGGGGAAATCGAAATGCTTGGATTACTCTGAAGAAACCTAGTGCTGAGGGCTCTCCATCGTCAATTAGTTACTAAATCGGGGTGCAAGACTGTAAAATTACCGTGGATTATGGGGCAGGACTGTAAAATTTATACATGAAAACTCTACAAAAGTTTAACAGTTTTTTTCCCACATAAACTGCAGGAGAAAGAATCAGCACAACAGGGTGG
Organism: Carpinus fangiana; assembly: GCA_006937295.1. Taxonomy (NCBI): domain Eukaryota; kingdom Viridiplantae; phylum Streptophyta; class Magnoliopsida; order Fagales; family Betulaceae; genus Carpinus; species Carpinus fangiana. The sequence continues at coordinate 39,466,312 of CM017324.1, read as the reverse complement.
TGCAATATGTGGCAGGGGAGGGAAATCGCTCAGATTTGTGGGCATGGCATAAATATGGTCAGAAACCCATCAAGGGATCACCATATCCGAGAAGCTATTACAGGTGCAGCAGCTCAAAAAGGAGTTCAGCAAGAAAACAAGTGGAAAGGAGCAATTTGGATCCGGGGAATTTCATTGTAACCTACAGATCAGAGCACAATCACACCCATCCAACTTGCCAGAACTCCCTTGCTGGCAACAGGTGGAGCACAATTACTGTGGCTTATGATGTGGATTTTGTTTTATTACGTGGTAATTAATTGATCTAGTCAGACGTGTCTATTTGGCACTTGGGACAGGTGTCAACATTTTAAAGGGGCTTATTGGCAATGACGTGGATTGCCGTTAAGTTTTTGAACGCCAGATTGACGAAAGTATCATTTCAGTTTTTGATCTATTAATTGATTGATCTAGTCAAACGTGTCTATTTGGCACTTGGGACAGGTGTCGACATTTTAAAGGGGCTTAGTGGCAATGACGTGGATTGCCGTTAAGTTCTTGAACGCCAGATTGACGAAAGTATCATTTCAGTTTTTATCCATTACCCAGGTACCATTTGTGATACAAATTGAAATCGAGGGGGCAAAAAATAAAGTTGTTAAACCACAGGGGGCTAAAAGGTATTTAATCCAAGTCTCCTTCCAAATGGAATACAAATTACATTTAAACGTACTCACTCACCGAATCTTAGGGCAATGCCCATTTATTGACTTACCTAACATAATCTAGAGCAATGCCCATTTATTGAATTGCCTAAAATAATTTAGGCAGTGCTCATTTATTGAATTACAAAATACCCTTGACTCTTGAAAATTAAATAATAATAACCCCATAAACCAATGTTTCAAGCTTTGCCTTTTGCACAATTATCTGCTTAGCTTAAATATAAACTTCTCTTCGGCCTTTATAAAACACAATTTCCACCGTTCAAGGGATCAAAAACAACTTGCTATTTTTTTCTCACGAATTGTATGATTATGGCCAATTGCAATAAGACACAATTCCAAAGCACTAAAACATCACCTAAGGCAAAAAGGCACGTCAACCAAATGCAGTGTATGACCATCACATATATTTAATGGTGCTACAACTGACATCTGATTAGGTCGTTACTCATTCTGCCTGTTAATCCACATTTTAATTAATTTGAAATAGTAACATTGACATTTTCAGCTTCTTTCCCTTCAACCTATGCATAAATTAATCAAACCATATATGGGCTAAAACCGTGCTCAAATTTCTCTCATATTTCACTTTAAGCTCAATAGCCAAGTCTATAATATAATAGCATGCTCACTGTATGGCAAATAGCACCATAACCTTCTACTTGAAAAAAAAAAAAAAAAATTGAATTAATAAAATTTAATAATATATTCTGACTCCATATAAAAATAAATAAGTAAAGAAACAAAATTATATATCATAATGAATTACCTGAAACCATGCCCCACAGACCATATACTATCCTGGACATCACTTTCAGATGAACGGGAAGTACAATCAGAAGCCACATCTGTAAACTGTTCAAAACATTACATGATTACTACATAAGGCACATAGCCAAATGGCGAATTCAAAATGAGAATATTTTCAACATCATTGGGAGCCAATATTAATATAAACTACATGCTTCAATGTCAGAAGTTAAACCTTCCCAAGCCAGGAGAGGAAACCATATGACTTTGATTGCAAGAAGAAAATTACACTCAACATAGTTGTTGACTTTCTAGATTTTGCTCAATTTACTTATCAAAAAAAGATTTTTGCTCAATGACTAAATATCTCAAAATTCAACAAATGAAAATACCCCAAAAATTAACCCAATTGGATAGAGAATCTAGGGCCAGACATTCAATTGTGGAAGCATCAAAACCTAACTGATTAGACCCTAGCATGTCTTTTTGACAAGTGAATGAGATCATGCCATGTTTGATTCCATCAAAACCTGAAACTAATCTTCTATTAATATAACAAGAGAAAGAAGGGAAAAAGAAGAGGGGGGTGTCGTAATAACAACAGAATAGACGTAAGAAGCTGCAGCTCTTCTAGGAGAGAAAAGTCTAATAACCTTGTGAATATGCATTTAAACTCAAAATCATTCCATTCACCACAGCCTCCATAAACTCAAATCTGCCAATCCCAAAGATGGCCAAGAGAACAAAACAGCTTAAGGATTCCTTAGCCTCCCATGTGGAATACTATAATAGTAAAAGGTTTGCTCAAGGAGTGATAGACAAGCACCTAGCTCAATCCATCGAGAATAACAGTAATAAACTGCAAGCACGAGTAAAGGTCAAAACACAAAGTCCCAAAAAAATAACCCACAAACTCACACCATAACTGAACAACAAATTTAATGGTCTCTCAAAACTAAAAATACAAAGATCGCATGCGTTGTACATGAGCAAACAAAAAAAAAAAACCTATAGGATAATATATCAGAAAAAATTGAAATAGAACCTTTAAACGAGAACTCCAAAACAAAATTAAGCAATTAAATAATATTACTTACACTGTCTTTGCGTTCAATAAGAAATCTTATATCTTCGTTATGGTTAACAACACTGTTGTCAAGGTAGCTACCATTCCTGGACTGCTCAAAGGTAGGAGCAGATAATTCAATCAATGCATCCAAGGCCTGAAAAGCAAATAAATTTCCTTTACTCCTTTATTTAATATCAAATGTAAGATATGTTGGAAAATATTTTCAACATAATTTTACATAGTAAAGACTGCACATTGATGCCTTTTGGAGTTTAAAGTTGAATGGGAAATACTCTCTCTCACTCTCTATCTCTCTCTCTCTCTCCCCGGCTCGAACAGGCAAGATCCTCTACTTCGCTGTGCTGGAGATTTTTTCCTTTTTTTAGCTTCTCATCTTGGTTGGTTGTTTTGGTGTCAGGTGATGATGTTGTCAACGACGTCTGAAGAGGTTAATGTGTGGGCTCTGTTGGATAGAGCCTGTTTGTTTGATGAAGGCCACATGGGGAGGATTTTTTTATTTTATTTTTGTAGAATCAAAACCATTGGCTAGAGTATAAAATAGTGAGGGTTTCATTCGTAAGTTCAGAAATTCTTATAGAGCCTTCTTGGGTCAGTGTTATAGTAATTCCCACGGGAGTTGCATGGCCATTAAAGAGAAAGGAATCATCACCTCTTTAGGACTGCTAGTCCAATGTGATCTGTTTAGATCTTGTTAACTTTTTAGATTTCAAATACTTTAGGGCGGCTGACTTTCTTGTATAGTTTTTATGTACGAGGGCTTCGCCTTTTTTATTTAATAAATTATTATTCATGAAAAAAAAAAAAAAATCACAAAATCAATTTGAAAAGAACTTAAACAAAATCCAAGTCGCAAAACTCAAATTACCTTTTCAACATTATATCCACATTGACCTGCAAAAAGAAATTTCGGGATCATGAGATGAAAAAATGACGAATAAACTCTTCAGTATAGTCTGCCAATCAGTTACAACTTACACCATTCAACCATTGATTAGAATGCCTCTTTTGCACAAGAAGAAGATAGACATATGGCGGCATGATTGATACATAAACAATAAGACTATAACTGGGAGAGGTAACAATTGAAGCCTAAGTTATAAATAAATAGCAACTGCATGCACATAGATGCACACACATACATGCATGTTTGTATAGCCGAAGGCTGAAGCCTTTGTATGCTGTTGAAACGGAAAATAGTTTACATAGAGAAAGTAAAACTCTAAGTACTCCCTTTCCATAGTAGCGGGCTCAAAATGCAATTTCAGAAAAAATAATAAAAGAAAACCAGCTTTCATGATGACACCAAAGAACAGTTAGGGTGCAGCCTAGTGGTGAAAGGCTGGGCTTGGAATGAGCCAGACTCATTCCGCACTGGGAGTTCTCTTGGAATACCCGATGCACAATTCTGGTGGGTGGAGTCGTGTATCTAGGGTTTTCTCCTAAGAGGGTGGGTCCGAAGGACCTTACCTTCGTCATCATCCAAAGAAAGAAAAAGATAGCATGTGCAAAGTAATTCATTTACATATATCCCAATCAAAGTCATGTCTTTCTGGCCATCCACCATCCCATTTCATGACATTATCTCCATTCTTACCATCATTGGTCGTGTTCATACATGAAAAATTCCTAACCTACTAAATTGCCCCCCCCCCCTCTCTTTTTTTTCCTTTTTTCCATTTATTTTCTAATATTTACAAGTTCCCCCTTGGTTCTCTTCCATCAGAGCAATTCTAGCACTACCCTTCACATTCTAAACTGAACTTCACCACCAAAAACCTTTGATTCAAACATAGTGGTCTTTCAATTAACATATGTAGTTACGCAAATGGAATAAGTTTACCTCGAAGCACAATCTTCCCTAGCCCTCCAACTCCCTAAGATGATTCAAAATTTCTACTTGGAACACTTACGGGCATTCCCTCAGTCATGTACATAGACATCAAAGAAATTCCACAAAACCAAACAATAATAAAGTAACAGAATAAAGAAACCCACTCGGCTAAGCTAAACAAGCATTTCAAAAATTATCAAAGCCAGAGCCCAGAGGTATAAAACTCAATCAACTTGACCTTAGCGAACCTCACATAAAACACTTAACAATACACTTTCCTAATCTAAGCTATCACTCCAACCTTCAAATTCATTATGCTTAGCCCCCACGTATCAATAATCAACATTCGATACGTTTTCACATTAGGTGAATGGACTGTGATGGCGTTGCGTAATTCCTATGTGGTCGTGTACTGTGTGAAACTAGGCTACATAAGTGATTTCAGGAGCTCCAAAGCGGCCTAGTCCTTTTGGGTATCGCGAACATTCCTTTGGTCATGACAAAATTTCTGCTACATAAACTTTAAACAAAACATAAATCCGTAAAACACAAACTTACTATAACTCACAAAACAAAATCATTCGGAAACAAACTGTAGTAGGTACTTACAGAGCACATCTCTAACAACAGCCAGGCTGAGCTCGCACTCATCACCAAGCATCGAACACAGAAACTGCTCAGCGTCTTCTTCCTGAACGACCCCATTGTTAAACCCTCTGGATTTGCCCCAACCACTCCTCGGGCACGGGCTTGCCTTCACGTAATCCTTCCCCAACACCGTCGAAACCGTCCCAGTCGCCGCAATAATTCTCTTCTGCTTATTCCCCCTCAAACCCTTCCCGTTCATCACGTTCTCGACAAACCCCGCCTCCACAAACCCCTCCGACGACGAACCCCACCCCGAACTCGAACCGTAACTCGAGCTCGTCGAGGGGTCTTCGGCACTATAGGCGGCTCTTTCAGGATCGCTGTTCGCTTCGCGGTGGGCCGAAACGGCGTCGTGCAGGGAAGCCAAAGAGAAGGTCTCGGATAACGCGTTGACCTTGCTCTTTTCGTCTTTTTCGTTCGCATCAACGGCTTTGGCGACGGGATCGGAAGCTCGGGGCCTTCTTCTCCTCTTCTTCTGCTTCGCGTTCTTCATCTTTGTATCGGATCAAAGATCAACGGCGAAGATTTAACGATCGGCGGCGATTGAAACAGTGAGGTTAGGTTTTCTCGGAGAATGAAAAACTGGATAGCCGACGAGGATGAAAGTGAAAAAGAAAGTCGGGAGTCTGGGTGGTTTTCTGTAAATAACAGGCAGGCGGTGGGGGTGGGGTCGTTGAGACTGCGGAGAGCGATTCTTCATTGTTTGACGAAAGAGTAGGAATGTGAACGATGCGCCTTATAACGAAAGAGAAATCCTACGACGCGGTGTTGACTTACGATTAGGCAGATAATATATATTATTATTATTATTATTTTAAAGTAATATTTATTTATTTTTAAAAAAAATAATAATATACACCAGAACACAAAGAGAATTTAGCATTCTCCAAAAGGAAATTGGGATTTTTTTTTCTTTGTTTTATTTTTTCGTAAATATTTGAGAAAGTCGTGTCAAAAAAAAAAAAAAAAAATTGAGAAAGTGTTTTAAACCACCACGCGCTTTCAACTTTCAAGGTATCGGTGGGCCACGCTCAGTCATTTACTCTCACACCCTTCACAATTTTTATGTCTTATGCTTTTATAGTGTTAATGCTTGTGCATAGTCACCACCTTTAATCAAAAGGCAATAAAAATAAAGAAAAGGCATCGGCCCAAAAGTTTCTGTTAATTGTGGAGGATATAAAGGACGTTCTTGGTTATCTTCGATCTTAAGTTTTTTTTTTTTTTTATATAAGTATCTTCGATCTTAAGTTGATTTGTCGTGTGAAGAGAGATGCAAACCAAGCAGCACATGTACTAGCAAAGGAAGCAATGGTCACTTCTATGAAGTGGAATTGGATTGAGAAAACTCCAAATTATATTTTTGATATTGTGAATTTAGAGCTTTTGGCTCTGCCTACTTAAAGTGGCTTTTCCCACTCTAGATTTATTGTTTCTTTTTGAAATGAAATTGATCCTTCTGCTCAAAGAAAAAAAAAAGTTTATGTTTATTGTGCGTCTCATCCTTGCATTATATATTCTATGAAGATTATAAAATATGACAATTGCTCCGTTTAAAAATGAAAAATGAAGCAATAAAACTCTTACATTGTAAATTTTTATTGTGTGTCTCGTCTGCTAATTCATGATTAACTTTCAATTGTAATAATAGGTCTGCTTTAAACAGACTCAATTCAATACGTAAGTAACAACATTCTCTTGCCGAAATTCATTCTTCTATAGAATTATGTATCATCTAAGGATTATGAGTCCTATTTCTTTCTCCATTTTGCCACAATTCTTGCCTCTATCTCTTTATTGTGAATTTTAGTCTCGTTAGTGATGGAATATAAATAGTCAATTTTATAATAAAAAAATTTATTATACGATTTACTACAAATATAAGACTAGTGAATGATATTAATTTAGTCTTAACAATAATTGAATAACTAAACGTATGAATTTACAAGAAAAATATAAGCAATGACAATATTTATTTTATATAAGAAATAATAAATTAATTAAACAATTTGTGAACAAACTTGATTTATTCAAAACAAAATTAAACGAACGAAATTCAAACATTGAATACACGGCTAGATTAGAGCCCTACACAAGACTAACAAGCTTTCTTGGTACAAGGCATTTACGGCTTTAACTTGTCATATTGAGTGATTTATGAATTTCCAAGCGAAGAAACAACAAACAAAAACCTCCGTGGAAAGAGATCTCTATGCTCGCTCAATCATCTGATACAGAAAAAGGAGATGTGCTGGGGCGTTTACCCTCAACCGTTTGAATTTGTCCGGGAGGAGAGCTTGGAAGATCCCACGGACATTCAGGAACCACACAGGCGGGTGTCAGTCTGGCTGCATCAAGGGATGCATGGAACTGTGCATGCCCTGCTGGCTTCGGGAACCTCAGCTCATCATCCTGTCTGTCATGGCAGCTGACGCACTGCATCTTCCTCCTCTGCACCTCATCCTTAACTCTCTGGAAAGGAAAAAGGAAAGCCATGTTGGTGTTATACTCCATAAACATGCTCATTTATCGCCTAGAAGAAAAAAATCATACTCATTTCTCAAACCAACTTGACAAATTTGAAGTACTCCTGGTATCACAAGTACAAGAACCTATAAAGAACAAATACTACTAAATGATCAATTTCTTCTCCATGGAGACGTCTGTCATCTCCGGAAAGTTTACTTTTAATGATGCAACAAATGATATGTCAGTATGTAAGATTACCCCGCCCCCAGAAAGGATTCAACTGAAACCAAATTAATTTTTTATTTCTATGAGCTCAAAAAATACCCCCAAAACCTTCCCTTTACCAAAGTTATAAGAGCAATTCCCAGCAGCAATTTCCTAAAACAGCAGATACTACTCTTTGGTTATAAGTTCGTCATATTTTTTATGATTGGGAACCCTTTCAAGGTAGGCCAATCCTGTCGAGCAAAACCCCTGGATCCATATAAAGCACCCCCTTCACACGGATTGCGTGACCCCAAAGAATTATTTGCACTCAAGGAGATTTGAACCTTAAACCTAATGGAGATACTACCAAGATCCTTACCACTTGAGCCAACCCCTTAGCAATATTTAATTTGGCAATAGCTCAAATGCAAAACCTGAGAATTTTCAGGTAAGCTTAACACCAGAAACTTCTCTTACGGTTCACCTATATCAGGAATTCATTAATGGATATAAAATTTGATTATCATTAGTTGTGTATACAAAGAAAATTTAGAATGCAACCAACACACAATAGTAAAAAGCATAAATGGTAGGAAAGTGATGTTTTTATCTCCTGGTCAGGAATGATAATTATACTACTCGAGTTATAAACCTAACATATTTGCCAGTTTCTTATTGAAGTGTTCCCCTAATAAAAGGACAATTGTATGACTCATCTGCTGAAATATTCAATGGTTTTAATAGATGAAACAAAGTTCACATCCAATTTCAATTTTTATAAATGTAGTTTCTATGCCCTTATATTGACAGCTTAAATTATCACCTCAAAAATCATCATCTCATATATCTAGCATCATTTAAGCGTAAATTAATAGCATCTAGTTGTTGATCATTATCTGCCTGCTTTTCTAATAAACCACCCCAAGTGCATAATCTAATGGCTTTTATCTTAATACACTTGCTACTGGATCAATACGGCTAAATATTTCAAACTAATACTGGATGGCACTACAAATCTACGAATTGCATTGCACAACTCTAACATAATGATATCTTGCAAAATCACACTCTGCATTCATTAACAATACAGCCTCTGAATCTCCTTCCACCTTTAACACTCTGTATGTAAACATTTTATGTACCAAAAAAGCAGAAGTTGATAAATTGCTCATACCAATCAACAAGCAACTATTCTTTCTCAATATTAAATTGGTCTTATCAATATAAAATTCAAGTGCTTTGCTGTTCCAACAGCGTTATCTACATTAAGAAACAACTATTGTTAATTCCATACCCAAGCACCAATCTCAAATTCTCAATTATTCCAATCTTCCAAAACGAAAAGAAACAAAGAAAGCTCATTTATTCTATCATTAGCTACCCCACCATATTTATCTGAAACCAAATTCCAATCTATAAACATATGAGATGGTATTCTCTAGAAGTTCTATTCAAATCTTTAAAGCGTTTTTGCCAAGGGATGACTTCTCAATAAATTGGTAGCTTTAATTAAAGGTCCCTCTGCAGAAGCTAAAAGACCAAAACTTTAGTCAGTAGATGCTGGTGGTGGCAGGACTCTATTACATTCCTAAGTTCCATGAATCTCCAATGGCCTAATATGCCTAACAACAACTATGCCGCTCAACAAGCATGTTCTCAAAATCCGTAACTTTCTTCGTGTACATATATAGTTTCCATTCTTTCTTTATCAAAACCTCAATGTCACCCTATATATGAAAGCTAGGCCCCAAAACATAAAACATATATTAGATAGTAAACAAATGCGGCATGCCTCAGCAACAAAAAACATTGAAAACAAAAAGGATTTCTCAGAAACAAACCTGCAACAGCCTGGAATCGAACTTGGGCAGCCCAATTTGCCCAACAGTGAGCGAACCAAACAAGTTCCCAACCAATGCAGCATCAGGCACAGCCAACCCATGAACCAGACCCGCCACAAACCCACCTAAAAAACTATCCCCAGCTCCCGTCGGGTCAACCTGGTTCGTCACAAACGGCGCTATTTCCAATTCCCCATCCTTCCAATACACCGTGCACCCGTCCTTCCCATGCGTCACCACCACACAGCACCACTTCCTCACCTCCTCCACGTCCATAAACAAAGCCTCGTCCGCCGAAGCCTTCAGAAACCCAATACGCGGTAAAAGCCGAAAGAACCGGGTCTCGTTCAACCCCACAAGCCTCACGGTCCCGTCTACGCCGTCGAATTCTCGGATCAGAGCTTGGATATCCACGAACACGACATTGCAAATGTCGAGCATTCGCTCGAGCGTCTCGGGCAATATCTCGCCGCCGACACCGACCGCCATCCCAAAATCGAACCTCGTCTCGGGGAGATCCGACGGACGAATCGGATCGCAGGCGGCGCCCCGTTTCAGGACCCTGTCCTGGTGCCCATCCTCTTCGACCTCCGAGTCGAAATGCGCGTGGAAGAGAGTGGTTCTCGAAGTGGGTATCACAATCGGGCTACAACTAGTCGTATAGGCAAAGTCCGGGCCAACCTTGGAGACCAGATTGTACGAGACGGATACCCCGTCGAGCACGGCGGAGATGAAGGAGACGGCCCCACCGAGAGTCTCGCCCATAACGACGCCGTCTCGGCTCAGCACATCGTGGCAGTAGTTCCCGACAATTAGGCCACGGCGAGAGAGACTTGCTTCTATGGTTTGTGGGTCTTTTCGGTCTCTCACCATGACTGTTTGGGTGGATCAGGATCGTGATTTGATCGTGTAAATTGTGGGTTAGCTCAGGGGTCATGGGTGTTTAGGCTTGTACTGTAAGAAACCATGAAAAGCCAGAGGGAAATACAAATCGATAGCAGAGATATTTCGGCAATGGAAGACAGATGGCGTTGTTTGTGTTGCGGTGGGCGTGTTCGTTGGAGGAGTGAAATATGTGTCGCGCCACAGAGAAGGATCATGTTTATATAGCGACGATCTTTGATTTTGAGGACCGAACCTCCGAAAGTGATTGATGGGAACCTTCAGATTTGGTTTTTTGTTTTTTTTCTAGGCAGCCAACCTGGCCGTCAATTGAACCCGATTTCGATCCTGATGAAAACGGAGATTGAGATTAGGCTTGACACGTCTCTTTTTCCCTTTTCAGCTGCCAACCTTACCTACCACCGTATTCAATACTCCCACTACCACCCTCACCGCTCCACCGTGGCTGCTAGTTTTTTACTCCTACCATTATCGCTACCACTAAAAATTCTCTAGTTCATGCGAAGCTCTTGATATATTTCTAATTTAGGCCATAGTAACAATGTGATAGTGGCGTGGTGGTAGGGTTGGCCACTGCTAAAATAAAAGACGTTTTAAATTTATAATTATGTATTGAAATTTGGATGAATCATTTTAAATGAATAATTCGAATTGAAAGTATTGTTCTAACACCCGATCTTAATCCTTAAAAATGCACTTGTGGTTGTGGATTCCATTTGGCAAAAAAAATATTAGTTGATGGGTCAGTGAAAAAAAAAAAATTGTAATAATTGATTGATAATATGAGTTAGAAGAATAAAAGAAAAAGTTTACCCAAAGTCCATTATAACGGTAACTGTCCAATTGGTCTAATAAGCTTTTGCAATCTACAATATCTACGGCAACTCAGTACTTGAGAATGTGATTCTACTTCATTTGCAACCGTTTTAAGTGTACCCTTCCATTGTCACAACTCACAACCAACGCTTTAGAATGTGATTCTGCTTGATGAGCAAAACGTGTGCCGTCCTTGATTTGCATTTTGTTCAAAGTGCCGTGAGTTTTCTATTAACAAAGAAAAAAACAAAATCCAGTTGTAAAGACTTACCAACTTTATTAGGGGTTTATTTTAAATCGTTGGATCTTAAAAGTGCTGCGATGGCTATCTTCCGATCAAATCCGTCATATTTTAACCTTATTCCTCTCCTCTGTCCACATATTCAAGCAATAAGCATGATTTGGGAGAGTTCGTGGATGAGAAAATATGGCATATTTCATTTGCAATTTGCTAAAAACTATACTCATAACGAAAATAGCGACTGATTATTCAATAATTAACATTTTGTTGGGTCAAGCAGCAGCTATTGCCTTCAGCGGTGGCACCCGTGGCAGAGGAGAGGGAGTTTTCGGCAATGGGAGGTGAGGACGGTGGAGAAGTGATGGTGGACTTGGTGGACGTACCGGAAACTATTAGTAAAACTTTTCATTTTCCCAACTGTGTGTAAGGTTTGGAAAATATTTTCTCTATTTCCTCCCTGTGTTTAGCAGGCAGACCAAACCCTTTGACAACTCGAAGAGCACTTTGGTGCATAGTAGAGATTTTCTTCAAGCTTTTTTCATGCTACCACAGCATTCTTAAATCTTACGTATGCAAGGAGTGGTCCCTTGAATAATAACACTTTCACCCTCCATAAATATAGTGATTGGTGAGATCATGGATTCCAAATCTCACTGAATCTGCATGACTTATCATCAAGCAAAAAAAAAAAACAGAGAAAAAAGGAATTAAATGAAACTTCAGCCATGATGTTAACACAACCAAATGCAGCCACTCTAATATCCAGCACTAAAAAAGTCAAGGTTCTTGTTAGTTTCAGTTCATTACCTTTCTTCGTTCACTAATTCACCCTCACCTTGCCATTTTCTTAAGAGTAGTGCTGCTTTTCACACCTATTTATCACTCATTTTATATTGACTGACATTACATGTTTTAAGTGACAGACATGAAAAGCCACTTAAAACACACCACACAATCTGTGTGAAATGAGTGTGATAAATAGATGTGAAGAGTACCAAACCTTTTTCTTAATCCATCTAGCTTCGACTCCGATCTACCTGGTCAAATTTACAACTTCTAACAGACAGGTTCGTAAGTCGCATTGTCAGGAACGCAAGAGTACAATTTACAAACACTAGATGATGAACCATATAATGGGATCCTCTATGATACATTTATAATGGGGAACAGAATATTAGAATAAACAAGCAGCCACATATGCTATGTGATGTTCTTACAGATATTTGCATTAAGACTAGTGGATAAATTATCACATNAGAGAAAAAAGGAATTAAATGAAACTTCAGCCATGATGTTAACACAACCAAATGCAGCCACTCTAATATCCAGCACTAAAAAAGTTAAGGTTCTTGTTAGTTCCAGTTCATTACCTTTCTTCGTTCACTAATTCACCCTCACCTTGCCATTTTCTTAAGAGTAGTGCTGCTTTTCACACCTATTTATCACTAATTTTATATTGACTGACGTTACATGTTTTAAGTGACTTTTTTTTTTTAAGTGACAGACATGAAAAGCCACTTAAAACACACCACACAGTCTGTGTGAAATGAGTGTGATAAATAGATGTGAAGAGTACCAAACTTTTTCCTTAATCCATCTAGCTTCAACTCCGATCTGCCTGGTCAAATTTACAACTTCTAACAGACAGGTTCATAAGTCGCATTGTCAGGAACGCAAGGGTACAATTTACAAACACTAGATGATGAACCATATAATGGGATCCTCTATGATACATTTATAATGGGGAACAGAATATTAGAATAAACAAGCAGCCACATATGCTATGTGATGTTCTTACAGATATTTGCATTAAGACTAGTGGATAAATTATCACATTATCCCATGCCCACGATTAAGTGGGGAACAAGCACATAAAACCATTTAATTTACTAGATCTCAAATATTAATATAAGTTACCAATTCACCATGCCAAGATTGTCAACCAGTGCGAATCCCACCCAAAAAGGTCCTTGGATCAGGACAGTCCCCAGTAAATTGAGCTTGTGAGAAGTCAAAACCTGGGTTCTGCAGAAAGAAACAATTGTTACCAGAACAGGGGCAAAAGAGTATTCATGATGCCAAGCATGTCAAGACACGAGAACGCGTCTCATACAAGTAGACAAAGAAATATCGCCAGTTCCATTCCTGTTTGGTTTATGAAATCCCAGTATTGAATGTGAGAAAGTCATTGACACAAAGGGTATGACTCATAATATAGATGAAGTATATTCATTCTTCACTATCATACAAAGTACACGACTTGAGAATGTCACTGTTTGCTTAGAGGCTCCAGGTTGAGGTATGTACACTGCAAGATGAAATAACTCAGAGGCATATCCTTTGCATGAAAAAGAAAAAAAAACTTCGGAGAATAGATGCTGGAGTTTTAGTTGGATTAAAATACTTTTCAATCATCTTATTCTTGGGCTGCTATAACTGCCAAAACAATTGCTTGAAATAATCTCACAACAACACTGAGCTGACAGAAGCCACGGAAAGCAAATCATCCAAAAACATCATATATAATGAGCTCAAACAGAAGAGAGTGTGATAAGCACCCTCATCTCCTAGACCTGATGCATAACAGAGTATCTGCCATCTCAAATAAAGGAAACCTTAACCTTAATTGTTTCTTAATTAGTTGAATGAAACAAAATTACAACCAACAATATAAGGAGGCAAATTCAAGAACTAGTACTAGTTTAATTTGGTGCAAGCAATAACTTTGCCTGGATATGAAGAAAACTACTAGATCCTCTGAAATTCCACTCCTTATTTGAAATGGATCTCCTTGACATGAAATGAAAAGCTGTCTAATTGGACAGCTCAGATCACACTGAAATCTCAAAAACTGATGCAAATTTAATTCATGAGCTACAGGTTCAACTAAAAATGTACCGACTCACGTTGATAACAAAAAGGGAGGCTATGAAGTTTAACAATGGGAACAACTAACAACAAAAATCCGTCAGAATCAAGTAGCTGGACCTTACCAATGAATAAGGGCCTCGAGGACCTTACCCATGAATAAGGGCCATTAAGTTTCGAGGTTCAAGACAAAATTCATACTCAGATACAAACGAACTGGTGGACCCCAACAATATATTCATCAAGCATAATAGAGTGAACTTAACAAGCATTATGAATCCAGACTGTGATATCTATTATAAGAGTATGAAGAATAAGCAATTCACCTCTTCTTGAAATCTCTGAAGCATGAGCCGCTTCTGCTCAAGATCAGAGGAGTAAGGATCCAGCTGACCCTCACCCAATATGGGTGAAGACCAGGTCTGACCTTTGTCCCTCTTCTGCAGGGTTATGTGCATTATATCATCCTCTGCCAAGCAAAACCCCCATTTAGCGCACAATATGTGAAGAAACTATATATATATACACACTATTTCCATTCAATTGCTGAAATATTAAAGAGCAACAAAAGCAAACACAGGTTGTTTATCATTTGAGACCTCAAAAACAACAAAACCCTCCAACCCACTTGAGCTAAACACTTTCTCAAGAAACAATGTTCTCTGATTCTGTTCCTAGTTTTCATTTCAAAAACAACAAAGCAAACCCATACAAATAAATAGAATTCTCATTTTCTCATACTTTCTCCTACATTTTTCTCGGGAAACAAGCGGGTCCCTTGCGTAGTTGCATGCTATCACAAAAACAGTAATCTGAGGCAGACAAGATATTACCTAGAGTCCAGAAAGAAGAGTCCGTCTTCACCGGACATGCGAGATCGTGCTGCGAAACCAAAACCCAACAATTAAATACATCAGAGAACCCACACAAACCCATTTAACAAAACACGAATCAAAAGCAAAAGGAAGCGAGAAACAGACATTGAGGTACGGAGGGTTGCCCTTGATGCCGACCTCAACGTGCTTCGACTGAACCTTGCAATAGAATTGCTTCGCATGAACGTTTGGCGGAAGGTCTATGTACATGTTCACCTCGTCCAGAGTCTGGTCCCACTCGAACACCTTCTGACCTGAAACAAATCAAACAGAAATTGAGAAAACCCCAAAAACAGTTTTCAATCGCCGAAGCCCCAAAATCAAACAAAAGCAACAGACCGTTGTGGATGAAGCTGTGGCGCTTCTCTGGTGCCAATTTCTCCGCCATTTTTTTTTCTAGGGTTTGCTAATTTACTTCGATTTTTCGCGCGGTTTTCGCTGATCGATTCCTATACAATAATTGATTTCCCTGTTGCTCTGTTTCCAGTTTCCACAAGCTCTGGTTTTCGGTGGGTCTGTCTTGAAGCTTCTAGTACTAAAGTTTGGATATTTGTGAACCGGCCCCATATTTCGTGGTCCTTTTCATTTCCTACCTCTAACTACACTTCCTCTAATGACTTCTCATTATCTGGGATACATAACAAGTGAATCCCGTATACTTTCTTTTTATAACGCTGTCTAATTCTCATGTCTATTATAAAAAATTGTCGTTGTTTTGTTAATCGGTTGGATTAGAGTTCATGAGTTCAAGTCTCATTATTAGATTCTAGAGGACACGTTTTTAAGGGGTAGCTCAATCGACTGTAGATCACGCCTAATGAAACGAAGGTCACTAGTTCAACTAAAAAAAAAGAATTTAGAATATAAGCAACACGTGAATCGCACATCCTTTCTTTCTGTGATGCTAGTAGAATTCTCGTGTCTATTTTTTATAGATTGGGATCATTATTAATTGTCGTGTTCATTAATTTAGTCGTATAGTTAACATGATAAGTACCAAATAGATTAGTGTGTGGACTTTTAAGAAATTTATAGTAAAAAATGTAGTAATCTTTTTCTTTCACAATTATTAGGTTGTAGACGCAGTCCAAAGGTTAAGGAAATAGCTTCCCCCTTTGCTGAATTAGTAATATATATGAGGTATATTGAAACAAATAATTGGTTTGTTAATTAAGTTGTCGAAATTTCCTATTGGTGGAGTATGAATTTGGGCAATCTAATGGCAACTTTACGTGTGTTTATAAACCACGTTAATAGAGAGTTTAAAAGGCAAAGATATTGAAGCGGGCAAGCAAAGTAAGGAATCCACGGAAGATACTAATTAATTACACGGAAATGTTGCTAATGTGACAAATTTTAAGTGATTTTTCAAGCCAACTGTTAAAAAATGAGAAAAAAAAAAGAAAAAAAAAATTACTTAAAATACGTCATTCCAGCCAATATGAAAGAAGGGTAACGTTACTCTATGTGATAACGCCAAATTTGAGATTATACATAGGATCCACTTCTGGCCCTCTTATATTGTTTAGGCAATGCAATGGGGAAAAATCTTATACAATTAAAATAACATGGTAATTGGTTGGCCCTACTACAAGCCAAATGACAAACTAATCCATGTTGAGATATAGTTGTACTCGATTTCTTTTCGTAATTCACCTTCTAAAAATAAAACCTAATGTGTTTGATGCTCGGATTGACGTACACAACAATTTTTAGGTGTTGAATGGTTGAGAACGAGCCATACAATGATATAAAAAAGAAGTGTCTCCAAATCTTAATTTTTGTGGGATAGTTACACCGTCTCAAAAGCATTTTTAAGACAATTCGACCCCCACCATTTGTCAGTAATATTTTTAGCAGTATTATTATCTTTTGAGTAATATTATATGCAACACGTTCATTCCATTTTACTGAAGTGACATTGTTAATCAATCCTTACATTATTTAGGAGTTGATTTGCAGTGTCATGTCAATAAAATAGAATAAAAATGAGATAAAAGTGTAGTGTTAGTCATTTCATTATGTTTTATTTGAGTCATATTTTGAGGTAAAACACAAGTATGGAAGCTAGAGAGTAAAAGCTGTAGCTAGTACTAAGTACGTTTCCCATGGCACAAATGCACAATGTTGCCTCCTTCCTACTTTCGTAGCAAGTGTTGTAATATGGCAGTATATATCAAATATGTATAAATCCCATTCGGGTCACACGGCTGGCCGGGTCACCCATCGATCGATCTTGGACGGCAAGAGTGAGAGATAGAGAGAGTTTGAGGAAGCTTCGTCCAGCCTCCTTTTCAAACCCAAATCAAATATATGGCTTTCCATGCTTTTGTCCATCTTTTGCTGATTAATCTCACAAAAATATGACCACCGGCCCTTTGATTCTCTTCTACTATGCCTTGAAAATTCCACGAAATTTCTAACTATGGGGTACGTACGGTTTAAGGTACTAATAATGCTGCTTCCTAAAGTATTCCCAATTGGCTTGTTAAATAGAGAAAATCAAGGGTTAATTTTTACATCCCGTTATTGTTCTGTTATTGAATAGAGTATTTAGTAGCTTACTATACGACTGTCATATAATTGAAATGATATGAGAGTAAAAATTAATTAGTCTTTTGATCAACAAAGGCTTGTAAAAATATAAAAATCAAAGGCTATATATATATCATTTCATTTCTCTATTAATGATATATATATCATTTCTCTATTAATTGGACAAACATTAAATGAATTTATGCTAGAAGAATAGTTGGTTTTAACTGTAAATGTCCATATTTAATCGAGTAATGCTAAAAATCACATTTTTATCATACAAATTATCTCATAATGATGGCAATCTCAACCAAAACTTGGATCAATTATTGTTAAAATAATAATAATAATAATAATTAAAGAGTTGATTGAAACTGCACATTAATATTGTAAAACAATTATGAGATAAAAAAATGGTATATATCGATCATTACTATATTCAATAACAAAATATATCTTATTATTGAAGAGTAATGCTAGTAACCATATTTTTATTCCACAATGTTGTGAATCAAAATCAATCACCATCAAAAACTACATTTTTATCTCACAACTATTAATTTTACAATAATTTTTAATAAAAACTTTTCTATAATTTTTGTAACAATACTCTATTGAATAAGATGATACTTAAGCCAAATTAATTAACTCTATAATTAATAACAGTGTTTTTTTCTCTCTTTTTCTTTAGCTAATTAAGTTTTCAACGGATCAAGATCGAATGGACGACCCCTTCGCTTTCATTACCTTACTATTTTTACCCATAAAAAATTAAAATTAAAATAAAAACCTTAATACGACAAAGGCACAAGCTAATGTTTGATAATTAAGATGCATAATATTTGAAGGAGTATTTTTATCTCATAAAAAAGTGAAAAAATAAAAATATTTATTCACTATAATTAACTAGATATTATCTAATAACAAATAAATCGGAAACGAATGTTTGGAGGGTAGTATGCTGTTACAATGTTTGGAGGGTAGTTGGCTGCCGTTGAAAATACTCCAGTCCTTGGATCCATGTACGTAATACCGACCACAATTGGCATCCCATGCACAACGTACGTGCACCTTCCCATGAGCCACGTTTTTATACGTGCCATCAACTTTTTTTATCTACAGAAGCAAACAACTTAATAGTTGTGAACGGGGAAAACGACGACTCTAATCAATGGAACAAGATACTTCACCTTTTAGAGAGGGACTATTTATGTCTAATATTTTATTTTATTTAAATTAATAGTTACTATAAGGAAAGTTCTCGTAGAGTCGATCTTATGCTAAAATGTGATATGACTTTTAAAATTATCAATAAATTAAAATTCAATCATGATCATCTTAAATTTAATGGTGATTTTAAAAGTCATATCACATTTAGGATGACGATAAGAGAACTCTAATCTTCCTTATGTCACTACTCCATTTATATGACTTAATTTCATAGACACAATTAGATGCAATAAAATCAAGTATTAATTATAAAATTATATGTTGGATATAATAATGTGCATGGTGCCACATAATTTAAAAATTTTAAATAATATCACAACATATCACGTGGTACGGTGGTAGCATATATACTATTAAATTTTTGAAATAATTGGTTTTCTTCATTTAACTTGAAATTGAGAAGATTGTATTCCCCCACCATCGAGGTTAGTAGTTTAGAAGCCTCATGTCATCTTTATGGATTGAGATCGAGTGCAATTAATTACCGACAAGCAATGTGAGAGGGCACCTGCTCGGGCACATGCCTACATTAGCTGCGCCTATTGCATGCATGCAATAAAGACAATTAATTACACCTAATCCAAATTCCGGTTTTTATAGGATTTTATGATTAGTAGATCCTTGATACTCGGGTATTAGAGAAACATTATACCACCGTGTCGTGCTAGAGCACTACAGTACATCACGTAGTCCTAATAAGGATGTCAAAAATTTTGAGGAGGGGGAGGGAAATGTAAGACTCCAGCCTTACGTTAGAAAAATGAATAACTCATGGTGCTAATATTTTAGGTCATTTTAATTTTATTTTTTAAATTTGACCCTTATGTAAAAATTAAAATGTAGTCCACCCCTAAAGTTCAATTTCTAGATCGGTCCCTGCATGCATATGAACAATTTTTTTTTTTTTTTAACAGAATTTTGTAATTAGTCTGTGACATAGAGCACTGTCATGTAATTAGTAGCATACTAGCATGCTACATGTATACTAAACAATCATCACTGTCATTTTTGGACGTTGAATATTGCATCCATGATATATACTTGCATGGACATGACATGTTAATTAACAGGAACATCATGAAGTAAAAAGAATTATATTTAAGTTAGGATTAAGAATATCATTTTTCTTTTTTGTCTTTTTGGATACTGATTAAGTCTTAATTAAGCAAACATTATTATGCGTACATGGTAGATCCCACCATTGGAACCGATCATGGGATCCACCCTTATGTGAGAGGAGAAATGCTAAACTCCTCACTGCACACTTTAGTTTTAAGTGCACGCATTGCATGCTCTTTGATAATCTAATATTAAAAATCACCATTCAATCTAAAATTTAATAGTAATTTATCCAAAATCTAATAGCGAGCCTTAATGCAATGTCAAAGAGTATGCACTTAGAAGTATATGTAGCAGTCCCCAAGAGGTAGTTCAATCGGCTAGGATCACGTCTAATAAAGCGGAAGTCACTAATTCGAATTTCCTTCTCCCATCTTATGTGGACATGTCAAAAAAAAAAAAAAAAAAAGTATGTATAGCAGTTCTCAAGTGTAGGGAGTCATTGCATTTATTTGCACCCAATAATTTATCCTAATTATCAACAGTAATTGTATAGGAATCATGTAAAAATGATAAAAATATCATCCTTTTAATTACTCATTAACTCAAAGGAAAGTAGGTGACAATAAAAAGAATATGTCAATCAAATCCTGTTCTTCGAGGTGAAAATTAAGTTACACATTGTTAGAATATTAATTAAATATGAAATTCACATTTTCATATATATTATGCTAACGTGGCACAGTCATCGAATTTTTTTTTTTGTTAACAGCTGATTTAAGGGCTATTGCATCTTGCCACGTCAGCATAACAAGACGAAAGTATGATAAAGGTCTGAGTAATTCTATACATCACTATTTTATCTTCCTTTGTATCCTCCAAAAGCTAATGTGTAGTGGTTCCTTCAACTAAAAAACTTATTTTCATGCATCAAATGTTATAGAGGATCACGTCACATCAATTTTTAGAGAATAAAATAAGGATAAAAGGATGGAGTACAAAATTACTCTAAAGGTGTTTTCTCATAACCAAGCCTTAGACCGTCTTGACAGTGGCCGGTGAATAGCTAGAACGATTAGTTCCATAAATGTATATATTTTTAAGTAATATTAAAAAGGGAAATGCTAAGTGTTTTTTTAGTGTTCTCTCACCTGTGATGTGACTTTTAAAAACACCAATAGATTAACAATTAATAATGATAATTTCAAATCAAACGATGATTTTAAAAATCATATCATAGATAAAAGAACACAAAAAAAAAAAACATTAGAAGAGCGCATAATATTTCCATACTAAAAATTACATTTTAATCTCAACATTATCTTATCTTAGATATGCATGACATGGCAGTGCAACTCAACCTTCGAAGCTCATTCAATGCGATTGACCTAACGAGTCAGAAGATAAGTAAAACTGATATCCATTTTTATCGGTTTGTACTTGTCTACCGTATCTGTGCATGTGCTTTTTCTAACGTATAATAACTGCTATATCTGCTTGCCAACTTTGGACGAGGAATCGAGCAGCAACACATATGGGTACGTGGAGGCTCATGCAAGATGGAAACAAGAGGGGGGAAAATTCCCGGAAGCTACATTCAAGTTAAATGCAACAGTGCCTCGAGTGTTTCACTCTACAACAAGCTTGTCCTATATATAACTTCCCTGAATAATACCACTAAGAGAGAAGAGTACTTTCAGGGGACTCTCCCACTCGTTTTTACACAAAATTATCACAACTGGGGCTTCTCGTTTAATCGTATTCAATATGGATATGGAGAATGGAGACTCTAAGGGCTTGATAGTGGAGAAGGAGCACCACCACAATGGGCGGACGACGCCACAAAACGTGTCGTCGACGTCGATTTTGCGCAAGAAGTCGGATCCGATGCTTGTATCAAATATTAGGTTCAAAATGCTTAGACAATTCTTGGCCAATCTCCAGGAGGTGATCCTTGGCACCAAGCTCGCCGTGCTCTTCCCCGCCGTTCCCTTGGCAATCGTTGCCGACATGTATAACTTTGGAAGAGTAAGTGCCATTCTAGGAAAACAGGTGGATATATATATACATCAAGATGGAGAGTAAAATAATGTGTTTTAAGTGATTTTTTATATTAGCTGCTTAGTAAAAAAAAAATTAATTATATGACTTAAGGGATTACCAATTATAAATAATTTCCACATTAATTATATTAACCCAAGCATTTTTCCCAATTTTTTTTTCTTTTGTGCTTGATGTTGTTGATGGATATATATATTTTTTTTCTGCCGCATATAGCCTTGGATTTTTGCTTTGAGCTTACTTGGACTCGCGCCGCTTGCTGAACGTGTCAGCTTCCTCACCGAGTACGTTAATTATGAATTTAATCTATATATATTAGCAACATTTAAAATAAGTATATATATGTCATAAATTTCTAATTTTTTATTTATTTTTAATTTCCTAACAAATCTTCAGGCAAATTGCATACTACACTGGTGCAACAGGTATATTTTTTAATCCCATTAATTCCTACATCTAGTTCTTGTTAATTTGATTCATGCATGTTCATCAAAGGATTTAGAATATTGATTATATATTGGATTTGCAGTTGGAGGGCTCCTGAATGCGACATGTGGCAATGCAACAGAGCTAATAATTGCATTATTTGCTCTTCGCCAAAACAAAATACTTGTTGTGAAGTATTCCCTTCTGGGTTCCATCCTTTCAAACCTTCTTCTTGTTCTTGGCAGCTCTCTCCTCTGTGGAGGCTTGGCCAACCTTAGAAAGGAACAACGATACGACAGAGTAAGATATTAATTAATCCCGGCCATTTAGAGAGAAACTGCATGTAAATCGGCAAGATTTGAAATAATTAAGACTATAACTTTGATACAATGTTAAATTATTATTTTTGGGTTAACAGAAACAGGCTGATGTGAACTCGCTTCTTCTGCTGCTTGGATTACTATGCCACCTGCTGCCATTGATGTTCAGATATGCCACAGCTGGGATAGACAATTCCACGGCTCTCAGTACCCTTCAGTTGTCAAGAGCAAGCAGCATTGTCATGCTTGTAGCATACGTTGCATACATCTTCTTCCAATTAAAAACCCACCGGCAATTGTTTGATGCGCAAGAGGTGATTAATTAATTCTGTGTGCTATAAAGTTTAAGGCCAAAACAATTGTTTATCCCGCCCGCGATTGTCATTGCATGTGAGAATCAAAGCACAGATGTCTTGTTCTCTCTGCTAATCCTATTAAAAATACAATTTCTTACATATATACTCTAAGGATTAGAGGAAAACTTTGTCTAAAAGAAAAAGATTATTTATTTTTCCACCCAATAAAAATTAATCAATTTCCCATATTACGCTTGTGAGAAATTTCTAATATATTCAGGAGGTTCTTCACTAATATTCTACTATTTTTTCCACTAATATATATATTTTACTACTAAACGACAGGAGAACAATATATTGACAAAATTACATGGCTTAATTTTGACGTCTGGAAATGGTAGGTAGCTTTTTGGACTAATTATTATATCTTCAAACGAGTCGGAGTGAAGACTAAGGAATAGATATCATTTCTATTGTTTCAATCAAATTAATATATATTAATTCTCATTAAATTGTTTCCATTCTTAAAACTCAATAGAGATGCATGCATGGCATGAAACCGTTTGCATATCTCTCTCTAATTAAATTTCATTTTCACATTTCTTTGGGTTCGATCTGTAAGAATTTGTCGATATTATTGATTAAAGATTCTTATTCATTAAATGATTTAGAATTTAAGGTTTAAAGAATTATGTTATTAATTACAAGCTCTTATTACTGATTAAAGATTTTATTTTTATGCAATGGCCAGGAGGAGGAGGACGAAGAAAAGGCGGTGCTAGGATTTTGGAGTGCTTTTACTTGGTTGGTTGGCATGACAATTATCATATCTCTTCTATCTGAGTATGTTGTTGGAACAATCGAGGTGTGTAAACCTTTCAATCGTAAAATTTGGTTTTAAATTTTCGGCAATTTATTGTTTGAATTGTTAGTAATTTAGACAGTAATCTGTTTGAATGAGAGTATAAATTGCTCGAGACCTACTTGGGCATGTGAACTTCATATAAATTATCACATTTTTTGTTCGAACCGCTAGCAATCCGAGCATCAAAATTATTAGGGATCTGATATATTTATAAAATCTCAATTAGGCTGCATCAGATTCTTGGGGAATTTCTGTTAGCTTCATCAGCATTATCTTGCTACCAATCGTTGGAAATGCGGCAGAACATGCTGGATCAATCATATTTGCATTCAAGAACAAATTGGTACGACGTATGATTTAGCTTTCTTAATTTAATTATACCTTAAACACATTAATTTAATATAACTGATAAAATTCCGGGTGTCATGCAGGATATATCCTTGGGTGTGGCTCTAGGCTCTGCAAGTCAAATTTCCATGTTTGTGGTAAGATTAACGTATTAACCTAAAAGCGTTTGACCTTGCAATTTTATAGGCTAAACACGTATTATCAAACAAAATTACAGAAAGCATTCTGTTTAGAAAAATCACAGAAAGTGTCCCATTATAATTTTAAAATTTTAAACCGTGCATTTTGAAATCGCTAAATTAAACCGCCGGACATTGAACTAAAAAAAAAAAAAAAAAGAGAGAAAAAGAAAATCCTTAATTTACCAAATTGATTACACAGAAAGAAATCTCATTATCTATGAAATTGATCAGGTTCCTTTGAGCGTGATTGTTGCTTGGATAATGGGTATCGAAATGGATCTTGATTTCAGTCTCCTGGAAACTGGTTCTCTTGCTTTCTCCATAATTGTCACAGCCTTCGCTTTACAGGTTCTTAATTTAATTATAAACTTCCATAATGTGTTTATTTTGTTAATTAATTAAATATATTGTTGGTCAGTTTTTAGCGATTAATTAACAATATTAACACATATCTATCTTTCTCTTAATTCTTCAGGATGGAACTTCACACTACATGAAAGGGGTTGTTCTTTTCCTATGCTACATTGTCATTAGTGCTTGCTTTTTTGTTCATAAAATCCCACCGCCAATTAGTAAGTGCCTACCCAAAACTCAAAATGTGTGCAATTTCTCACAATTCAAGCAATAAATGTGAGAAAGTTTTCACGGAACCCATCTATCCAAACAGGTCTCAAGCAATCTGCCTATTTGTAAGGGTAGATGGGTTTCATCAATCCGGATAGCAAAATTACTGGGGATCTCTATCAGTAGAAAAAATTCCTCCAACTCAATCGATCTATTAAACAAGTATTTATCCTTAAAGCTAGCTAGCATATGATTCTCATGTGCATTTCTAAAAACAGATGTCAGTTTAACCGTTTAAATTAAAGAAATCTGTGTTTATTATTATTATTATTATTTCTCTCCATTAACGTCGATTTGCAATTTTGATGACAGATCAAACAACCGTCAACACAGGAGTTGGACTGTCCTCTGGATCATCAGGCTTAACCGCTTGAGCTGGCAACGTGGTTTGGGATTTACATTATCCCAAGCTAGCCATAGGATATTGGTGAAGCAGTGGAGAACTTTGATTAATTCCCAATTTCAATTATAGAGAGTTGTTGGCCAATTGAGAGAGAGAAAAATCGAAGCTAGCTATGGAGGAGGTGGCCGGGGGGGCTTCTTATAAACTTGGACAAAGAATGGAAGTTCCTGTTGAAGATGTTTGTTTGTATATAGAGTTGTAGCTATCTCTATCATGTGTCTCTCTATCTGCAGACTGCAATAAGGTTTTGTTTCAAACAAAAAATTAGGTCATAAGTGGTGGCATGCATATGGCAAACTGCTTTTTGTTTTTGTTTTAATTATTTTCAGCTTCTTTTTCATGACTCAATTAAGTTGCATGTTTTGATCATATGCTGCTGAAGCAAAGGAAATTGCATTACATCTATCCATCTTTTGATGTATGTACAATAAGATAATTTGGCCGAGTGTCAGATTCCAATTTTTATAATTTAAATAAAATTTTCTGGAGTGTTATCAAATATTTTATCTATTTACTTGTCACTCTTGTGGACAACTGTTACTTGGGTCTACCATGCAAAGGTGGATAATATATGGGAAAGTGATCAAAGAGGCAATGCCGGGCGAGGAACTGATCGAAGAATCTTACGAGAGTAAGATTAGAAATTATATTTTTATTGCATTACTATCGTACCTTACTAATATGACAGTGTCAAAAGGGTTGATGTAAAGGCTGATTGACACTATCATGATTTAAGAATCGATTTTTATTAAATAGCTAATTTTTACTATCACATCATCAAGTTGTATGACAGTTGTGCCACATTATTAAGTTATATGACAGTTATATAACAGTCTATCAAACTAATACTAATACGACAACATGCATGTGGCCCTAATAATGGAAAAAAAAAAATACAAAAAGAAAAGAGAAAACAACAAATTCAAAGGGGTGCTGACGCGGCACTCCCTGTGCAGAAAGCCTGAACTTGAGTGCCCAAGCTGGCCCGGATTTCTAGTGGACTGAACTTGATGCTAAACTAGGCTTTCAAATAAAGAAAGGCCCATCAAGATGGCCCATTCTGAATACACCAATAAAATGAAATTTGATATGGACATAAGTTTTTTCCAAACCGGTTTGAAGGACATATCCTCCAACCCATTTAAAATAGTGCCAAGTGTTTATAAACATTTAAAAGATACATTAAATTCTTAATATAATTAATACCAATTTACTAACTTAGACTAAATTTAATGTATCTTTTAAATGTTTATAAATACTTGACACTATTTTAAATGAGTTGAAGGATATTTCCTCCCAACCGGTTTGGAGGAAATTTATGTCCATTGTTTATAATGTATGTGATTTTTACATGAATTTTATGAATGAATAATCATAAGCTCTAAAGATAAATGTCAATTTAATAAACGAAACAAAAGGAAAGCTTGTCCAACAACAACTTGTATTTGTAGCTTTACACAGGTAATAAACCTCCATGCTACGTTTATTGGAACAAGATCCTCTCAAGTTCAAATAAACTGCAGTTAGTTATAGTGGGGTAGTATTTTTGTCTTTTCACTTTTTGAAGGACAAAAATACTTCTCCACTATAACTAAACTGAATATTCTTTAGTTCAAATGAAAATGAGAAGATTCTAATTCACGTTTCTTTCAGATGAATATTACTATTGGTTATGTAATAAAACTCCCGTAGAATGAAATTTGAAGAACCCTAGCAAATCCTTCTATCATAAAAAGCATGACTACTCTTCGGTTATGTTTCTTATTTTCTGGACAATCAAAAAGGCCGTTGGGCCTCTCCTGGGTAATGGGTTTGCAGATTGTGCCTTACTTCCAACTTTCAGCCTTGCTTTTCTAGGGTTTAACGAGCGGTGTACCACTTAATAAGCCCCCAAGAAGCGAGCCTTTTCAGCCCTTTAGCCGGCCCAAATAAGCCCAGTCTCGGTACAACTTTATAGGTTGGTTGGACCTAGCCTGACCCAGAAGGATGGGTACACAAGTATTACAATGAGATTGCGTCTACCTTATTCTAACTACCGTCACTTGAAGTACTGACATCTCTTTATTCTTGGAAGCTTAAGAATGTATGGCTAATAGAGTGGAGGCCATATAATCAATTCCGTTGGTCCAAGAACCCTCTATCTCCCATAACTAACAACATGCAAAGAAAACACTCCATAAAAAGAATGGAAGGGAATCACTCGAGAGATATGTTCAATTCTAGCTAGCCAAACACTCTCCTTCAACATTCTTTGAGCTATTTTTTTTCTCCAAAACGAATTTTGACTTAACTATCAGTGTGACCAAGCTAGAACCGGCAGGATACTTTATGTTTGACCTTCCTATTCTTTGCAAGTACTCTTGATTAAGGATTTGATATGCGATCAACAAGTGACTATTTTAATTTCCTTAAACATGAGATTTTGATTTTCAGATTCCCCAACATCTACCTAAACTTGACACACTAGTATTTATTTAGCATAATTTGCCGATTTACGTGTGAAGTGCCACAATATTATACCTCAAGTTGTTGTTAGATACATGCACCATTATCAGTCAGTAGCGACCAATATATAAGAGAATTGTCTAACTATGTATCCTACTTAATGACATTGGAATCTCTTGTCTAGTCGACTGTCACTATTTTCATCATTTGCTAGTATTATTCTCATTATTATTCACAAACTATATATACCATGATGATTGTAGTTTATTGTAGTAAATTTTATAACACCAACTGCTTTTTGTGGCATAAATTTTGATCCTCCTCCTCGTTTGGGAACCGATTTCGACGTAGAACGGACATGGGTCTTTAGCCATGAAGACTTTAAGACCCACAATGTGGTGGTACATGGTGGTCTGATTGTTGGTCTCCTCAGTCAAAAGACCTATAGCCTGGCCATGGGTCAGGTGTCGATATATTTTTGTTTATTCTCTGTTGTCACACTGAAATTGATGTTCAAACAAGGAGTAGTCGAGGTGGTTGACGTCGTCTTTGTGGGCAATAGAGGAGGAGGCGGAAATGTAGTAGAGTGGAAGCTTTAGTGTCACGTGAATTGTCACGTCAATTTGGTTTCTAGCATAATAAGTAACATATCAATTATTATATAAATTTATAAGGAATTTGTAGTAAAAGGTAGAGTTCTCCTCAAAGTGCTCTATATTGAAAGACCATATAAATTTGAGTTTGGAAATATTATACTGTTGTTGTTTCTGTACAATGTCACAATGCAACAGATATAAATTAACTGTATAAAGCTGCAGATAATTGGGAATGAATTAAGCAAAAGGACCATCTTCTCCCGGATGCCACTGCCTAAAAACTAAGCAAGTGAGCATCATGGCTACCGAAGTTGAACCCATGGATTGGAGCAGAGGAAAGAGATGGAAGGTTTCTCATTATATTCTCAAGAAAGAAGGAATATTAAATGTGATTTTGTTGAGCTGTAGCTATTAAGGAAATGCGGCCCTCAAACCCTGCATATAGCTAGGGAACCTCCCTACAAGTTAGGGGATGCCTTTTTGAATAATACAGTGAATGCTTTGAGACTCATATATTATATTTTAAACTTGGCTGCAACCACAAAGCCGGCAAAGTAACGGCCAGGAGCCCAATCTGCCGGCTGCTTAGCCGTTCATTCAACAAGGCCAAGTGGGAAGGGAGCCATTTAAATAAGGATGTTAATGCTGCTTCTCTTGATTACAACTAGGAGCTTCAAATTCTCCCTCCAAAGAAGGGGAGGTCACATCAGGCATTGAACCCTTCTAAATGACTATTAGAATGTCATAATCAGGCCGCCTGTTATTGGCCGCTTTTCACCTTATTTTTGAAAGTATTTTTAATTGGTCTCTCCCAATTAAAAGTGAAAAAGACCCTTCCTTATAACATTTTCTCATTTTTCATATAAGAAAAATAAAAAATCAAGGCATATTTAGTAATATCAAATGAATTATTCACATTATCTAATTAGAATAACATATTAACAGAAGTTGAACAAAAAAAAATTGATTCAAGAATGATTTTTAAATTAATTTTTTTGCCTTAGGCCTCAATTTTCATTGAGTCGACCCTGCATATGATATATCAGTTTCCTATATATAAAGATGGCTCAAAGCTCCATGGGAGGCAAAATATCCCATTGTGCTAATGGCAGCTGATAGAAATGAAGCTTCCACCAACCATGTGGCAGTCATCTTTGGGGTTACTGGGCTAGTAGGCAAGGAGCTTGCCAGGAGGCTAATCTTGAAACCCAATTGGAAAGTTTATGGCATAGCTCGAAACCCTGAGATCATACCCATAGAGAATCCCCACTTCCATTTCATTTCATGTGATTTGCTGAACCCTTTGGAAACCCAACAAAAACTCTCTTTGTTACAAGATGTGACCCATGTATTCTGGATCACTTGGGCAAGCCAGTTTCCCTTGGATGGCCATGAGTGTTGTGAGCAGAACAAGAGCATGATTTCCAATGCTTTGAATGCCATTCTCCCTACAGCCAAGGCATTGAAGCATGTGTCTCTCCAGACGGGCATGAAGCACTATATCTCATTGCAGGGTCCTTTTGAGAAAAAAGTTCATTACTACAATGAAGAATCCCCAAGGGTAAGTGGAAGCCAAAACTTTTACTATGTCCTAGAGGACTTGCTCAAGGAGAGGCTAGCCGGTAAGGCGGCTTGGTTGGTGCACCGGCCGGGTTTGTTGCTAGGGAGTTCTAACAGGGCTCTGTATAATTTCATGGGGAGTTTATGTGTTTATGGAGCAATCTGTAAACATCTAAATCTCCCTTTTGTCTTTGGAGGAACAAGGGACTGTTGGGAAGAGACCTGCATTGATGGCTCGGATGCTCGGTTGGTTGCTGAACAGTACATTTGGGCAGCCACCAATGATGCAGCATGTTCCATTGATGGCCAAGCTTTTAATGCAATCAATGGCCCGAGCTTTACTTGGAAGGAGATCTGGCCGGCTCTTGGAATGAAGATTGGTGTAGAAGTACAGCGGGAAGACATGTTTTCGGAGGATTTTTGGTTTTCGACAGCCATGGCGGACAAGAAAAAGGTTTGGGAGGAGATTGTGATGAAGGAAGGACTGCTTCAAACAGAGATGGAAGATTTGGCTAATTGGGAATTCTTGGACGTCTTGTTTCGTTGCCCGTTTAAACTGCTGGGGACACGAGAGAAAGTTGATGGGCTTGGTTTTACTGTGAGGTATAAGACATTGAATTCAATCTTGTATTGGATTGATTTCATGAGAGGTGAGAAACTCATTCCTTAAGAGCTAGATTTGACTTCGTTTGGATTAATTTAGAAAAAAACAGAATGTGAGCACCACGAACTGGTTCTCAATGAAAATAAATACTCGTGGCAGCTTGTCCTTCGCATGTGCTACTTGACGCCTTCTTCTTGCTCTTATTACAGATGTTATTGGGTAATTAAATAAATGTACGTGCCTAGTTCCCTTTTCTTTTCTTTTTTCTCGTCTTCTCTACGATTGGTAGTCCGTGGGGGGAGATGGGACTGGATGGTAAACCGACCATCTGGGGTGGTTGTGTCATGTTCAACCACCCCAAACCAGTCATCAGGGTAGCCAAACCATCCCGTGGTCAAAGTATGATTCGACACCCTAAGAACTTTTTTTTTTGGTTGTTAATTTAGTGTCAAGATCCTGACAGTCTGGAAAAAAAAATAAAAAATAAAAAATAAAAAATTGTATTGTATATGATGCAATTTCTACATGGCACCATATTTTTATATTTTCTACATGATCATAAGCGTGGAACTTGAGACAATGGCAATTGGTACACATGGTTTCAACTTATTATTCAGTTGAGTTCAGAGTTTCTTCCTTTGACTTTCTGCCTCCCCCCCCGCAACACTTTGTTTTTTGTGGGGTGGAGAGGAATTGCTTCGGTTCCTCCCAATACTTAAATAAAAGCTCTTACCTGGAGGTTTTATAGTTTAAGTTTATCCTAGGGCCTAGATTAAAAAAAAAAATGGCAGTATGACAACGCTGACTTAAGCAATCAGGCTGGCACACTCAAGAGGTGAGGATGAACAGTTGGGAGAAAACTATGAATTAAAGTCCCCAAAACAAGTGCACCAATGCAAACCCCTCTTAATGGATGAACAATAGAATAACATGCAATTGAAATAAATCAAATGACTCCGAGAGATGTAAGAAGAGATGAATAACGAAGAATGAAATTCCTGCTTGGTTCACAAATCACAATATGCAGTACCCAACAATAATGTTTCTATCTTTCTGTTTACAGTGTATGCATCATCCTCAAGAATTGTTGTCATTAAAGAGTCATAATGCTATCTATGTAATTCGATGAGCATGTTTCATTAGAAATTGGATGTAAAATTCAACTTCCTATAGTGAACAGAAGATAAAAAATGGAGGAAATATCTTGCATGTTGCAGAAGCTCTGCATCACCAGAGTTCAATGCAGGACAAATCAGCTGTGATGTTAATGCAATATACTTGGGAGATAATTAAACCTCATTCATCTGCTCTGGAAGTTGAAGGCTTTGAGTGAGATAGCAAAAATGCTGAAGAAGAGGAGACAAAAACCGATAAGCACTGCTACTGAAATTCCTACCATGCCAGGGCCATAGCCAAAACTAACTTCTATATACTCTTTCACGGAGCCCTCAAATCCAGCTCCTGCCATCTTGGTTTCCACGTCACCAAGCTGAGAGGTGATAATACCCCGTAGTGTCCATGCAACTGGGCAGATGTGGTAGAACCAGATCCACCATCCAGGGATGTACTGAAGCAATAAACATATAAAGATCCATAGAACTGGTTTGTGATTTAAAAAAAAAAAAAAAAATTGAAAAAGAAAAAGGAAATTAATAAAAGAAGAGGCACATGGCCTCCATTGCATGACCTTAACTTAAAAATAACAAGCAAGAACCATTTGCTATATTTTCCATCACCTATTTCTTTTACTGATGGTAAGATTATCCCCTCCCTTTTCATGGCTACTGGGGCTTATTTTTCTTTCACTCAAATCTAGGGACCGACACCTGTTGCCTATTGGGTGGGGGTCGGCAGAGGACTCTGACTTTTGACCAATTTCAGATCCGGTGTCGGTTTTCTAGCCCTGTCCTGACCTAACATGTATAGGGGGTTATCAACAAACAAATTAAGGGTGTTACTTGAGTGCAAACCGCATATTCCTCTCAAGTGGTAAATGCACAGATTTTCTCCATGACAAGATAAGTCTAAAAGTTAAAAACTTAACGGATGGCATTTTAATGTCATTTAGAGTTCCAGGTACATAAGGCTAATTATGCTTTCAGAATTAGGATGAAGCAGAGTTTTGGTGGTATGTTTACCTAAATAAGTGGTTACAATATATTTCAGTTGACTTGGCAGCTTGACTGCTTGATGGATTCTTTATTATTGTAAAGTGAAACTCCAGCAGTTGATTAATTTAATTGGTGGAGGCCAAAATAAAGCAATAATTTGTTGCAGATGTATAATATATTTACTTACAGGTTTCGGGACAAGAAAACCAGAAAGGAGGTTCCATAAAGAGTAGAATGCAGAAGAAACGACAGCTGATAGGTGTTGAGAAGGTGTAAGACCAACAGCCATCATGCCGTAAAAGGTGAAGTAGGTGAACGTGAGGAACATAAACACAACATAGAGAA
Source organism: Carpinus fangiana (assembly GCA_006937295.1). Classification (NCBI taxonomy): domain Eukaryota; kingdom Viridiplantae; phylum Streptophyta; class Magnoliopsida; order Fagales; family Betulaceae; genus Carpinus; species Carpinus fangiana. The sequence goes on along the minus strand of CM017324.1, from coordinate 39,433,059 downwards.
AAAATTTCCCTGCAACACAGGAGAAACATCCAGTTAATTAACTGCATTTGCATAAACTTTATGCACATACAACATCCAATAGTTAATACAACAGAAATTAATATCATATAGATGTGTGTATATTCCATAACTGAACCCACGAAAGATTCATTATCAAATAAATGCTGAGTAACCAACATCTAAGAATTTCACACCAGTTACATTTTAGACCAGGAAATAATTCTGGAAGAAGTAAATGCAGTTTTGTCAAAGATGGAAAGATGTTAGTTAAGCTACTAAAATACTTTGGGAAACTCTCCAAAAAAAATACTCCTCGGGGATAAAACATAACTAAAAGCCCTGATGAGGAAATTAACGAAAATATCACTATCAAAAAAAAAAAAGAAAAAGAAAAAAGGCAGACATCAAATCCATATACTAAGAACCAACTCTAAAGACAAAGATTCTTACTGGCTGTCCTTTCAAAATTAATCATGAAATAGGTGATGATGCCATATACTATTGTCTGCACAGCAATGTATGGAATCTCCACAAGACCCTGTTAAATTGCAATCGACATTTGTGTCAGCAATCACCACTTGGGAAGAAGTGTAATTTGCAAATTTTGTGTGTAGTGACTCTTACCTGGGCTGCTGCGTAGGCAATTGAAGAGTACATTCCAGCTGCTCTCTCTCGATAGAATACTGTCCTCTCAATTGAAACAATTGGTTGAACTGAAGAGGCATTGTTGATCCCAAGAAACATGCATGCGGAATAAAGAGCTCCCATAACCACTAACAAATTTTGAGTTGAATTCCTAAACAACATTTATGTTTTAAATAGTTTAATACCTTTGTAAAGACATTGCAAGAACCAAAGAGAAAGAACCAAATCAAAATACAAGTAAAACCATGTTTAAGTGGAATACACACGATTGTCTACAGACTACATAAAATGTCATGAAAATAAGATAGAAAGAAACCAACACACAATAGGCAGTCCTTCGAAATTTTTTGAATAGCAAAAGGTGCTACACATAATCGCAAGTAAGTTATATTCTCTTTCAATTTTTCTGGTCAGGTAACGTTTCATGTTTAGATTCATCCAAAAAGGTTTCATGTTTGTTAAAATGAAAGGAGTTTCTACAAACTTTTAGGTGAGGAACCAGCTGTCCCTGGTGAGGTGTCTCGCTTGCTGTCAATTCATGAGTTATACTGTATAACCACTTTTCCTATATATTTGGAAGAATGAAATCAATGCTGTAGAAGATTCACCCCATTTCTCTTACATCATATTCTCATCATAGTTAACATGGTATCAATGCTCTAGAGTTAGTTTGTTTTTTTTGTTTCTTCCTAACCGAGCATATGGTTATATATATGCTCCAGCTTGAGGGGTAGCATTAGAATGGTAGGAGTTAATATAACTTAATACTTTTAGGTGAGGCATCAGCTGTTCTGGTGAGGTGTCCCTACCAGCTATCAATTCATGAGTTGTATTGTGTAACCACATCTCCTATATATTTGGAAGAATGGAATGAATGCTATAGAAGATTCACTCTATTTCTCTTACATTTGCAGATGATGAATGTTCTTTTTTTTTCCTGATCAAATAAAGGAACACGGGGAAAGGTTACAATGGGGAAGATGATGAATGTTCAAATGCAAGAATGTTGTTACCAGAAGTTATGAAAATGTGCAAATTCATATCCAAAAATTCGCCTTTTGAAATTTTTAAAATGACTCCCAAAATACAGAGCTTAGCCTAAGGTAATTCTAGTAAGTCTGTCAGATGCATATACTCTTAAGGAAAATACATTCTAGTCACTTAATCTCTCCTAGTAAGAAATAACAAGAAAAAAGAAGTAAAAGGGTGAAGTAAGAAGTTCTCGAAGAAAAAAGCAGGGACTAAATCGAAACAGGAACAATGAATAATACACAATGACAACAAGGCAAAGTTAACTTGCTCTATGAGAAATGAGAACAAAAAACATTTACCTTTTTGAACCAACATTCCAGAATATCAAACCCAATACCAGTGCGCTGATTGTAGTAAAACATAACCTCATGCCATTGTATGGAGGAGTTCTCCAATAAATAAGATTTTGTTTCCACAGGCAAGTCAGAAATTGGAAGATCCTGTCTTGTGAATATCTGGAAGAAAACTTCAATGGTTCTGAACCATCAGGTGGAATGCTAAAGCACTTAATGGAAGCTTCCACGTTCCTAAAACAAGGATGTATAAAACTCCAGTTGTGAATATTGTGGAACAATAAAAAAACATGGGCAAGTGCAATGTGGAACCAAAAAAACATGGGAGAGATCTTGGCCACAGCAGAAGGACAACATAAGATTTAAGATCACCTGAATTGCTCAGATTTCCTGTAAATTGCTTCGCAGTCTTCACCAATTCTCTCTTCAGCAGCAGGTGTAGTCACCTCAAGCATCCAAGTCGCTGGATTGTAACCAATGGGAATTGGAAGGATTCCATTAATTTCCTGCATAGGAAAAAGAAAACAGGGACAAACTTCACATAGGTAAACAACGCAGTATATGATTATTCCAAAAATTAACTGCGCACGTGATTTGCAAAGATGCAAAAGGAGTACAAGAATATTTTAAAAAGACCCCTGTGCATCAAATGGACAGGTCAAAAGATAGAGAGAGATTTGCATGAGCGACTATGCCACTACAGGACCTAACATTATTCTTGCAAATAAAAAATTAGAATTATTGCATTCTGAAGTCCAGATAGTCATATTTCTAGTTCACACGACAGTGAACCTCATAAATTGAGAACTAGACATAATGAAGACAGGATGTTATTACCTGAAAATAGTTTATCAATATTTGTGAGTTCACACCAAGCTTCCCTCCATATATAACTCGCCCCCCTCGTTTCATAAGAAGTAGCTGTGCATTTAACTACAAAGATTAGAACACTTCAAAAGAAACTAACACATCAAATATAGTTCTCAAAGAAGTTGTCAATTGACTGCGAAAGAAAAGTTTACCTCATCGAATGCTTCAAATATATCAATGCTTGGTTGATGTATCGTGCAGACCACAGTTCTTCCGGTATCAACAGTATTACGGACAGTTCGCATCACTATTGCTGCTGCTCGTGCATCCAGTCCAGATGTAGGTTCATCCATAAATATAATGGAAGGATTTGCAACAAGCTCCACTGCTATTGTTAAACGTTTTCTCTGCTCCGTTGATAGGCCAGTTCTACCAGGCAAGCCAACCAAAGCATGTCGTAGATTATCAAGTTCTACTAATCTCATCACTTCTTCAACAAACTCCTGAAATGCACGATAATGATATAATGCCATGGAAACATTCCAATATGTTACAGAATCTCGTGCAGCAACTCACATGTCTTTTCTCTTTGTTGACTTCCTTTGGGAGGCGAAGAGAAGAAGAAAACTGGAGAGACTCCTCAACTGTCACTTGAGGAGAATGTATATCATTTTGCTCAACGTATCCTGATATTCTGGCAAAAGTGTGCTGCTCTTTTGGGTGACCTGATATTCTAATATCCCCTTCTATGTATCCACCAGTTTTCCTACCGGCAAGCACATCCATCATCGTGGTCTTTCCAGCTCCACTTGATCCGACCAAGGCAGTAAGAACACCAGGTGAGAATACTCCACTTACGTTGGACAGGAGTTGCAACTTCTTCTCTGGTATGCCTTCTAATCTCATTTCCTAAGAGCTCAAAAAATTGTTTTACACAACATAAGAAAGTGAGCTCCCATTAAATATATTTGGTGGGCCGATAAGTAGAAGTAAAGGAAATCAAAACCAATAGACAAACACACCTTCGGCATATCAACAAAGTAATTGACATTATGGAAAGTCATTGTCAGTGGTTGAAATGGAAGGATCATTCCCTTTTTTTTGCTGCCCTCTTTGGCAGATGTTGGACTTAACTCAGGACCGTGACCATTCACTGCATAAACCGGCATATGTATATAAGAGAGATATTCCTACAATATACACTGCTACAATCAATTCTGAGGAGCACAATCCAGCAAAAGATGCTACAAATTTATAAATTGAATGTCATTGGTAAAAATTGTCAAAATGACTGACTACCATCCGAAGCTGAATTCTCTTCTGTATCATCATGTGGGATTACTGTCTGCACTTTCTGGAGGGCTGAAATGGAAACATAAGAGATATAATATTTAAATGAGATTAAACACATCCATATATACTAAGAAGCAGCAGAGAGAATTTATTTTAGGCATGATCTACTTTAACAAGCAAAAGAAATGTACAGCAGTATAAAAAACATCATTCAAACTTACGATTAAGGTAGGCCAAGGCCAAAGTCACTATGTTGTTGAAAAGAAAAGCATAAAGTAATAATACTCCAACTCCAACCCAATACCAATAATCACTAGTAGGTAAGCTATGTGACTTGAGAACGTTGTATCCAACTGTATCGTTCCCAATTGCCGATCTCTGCACAGAGATAGTTTCCAAACCCAGTAAAGTACTTGCAGAAGTCATCCAATCAAAGATATCTTAACTTTTCTGTCATGAATATGAAATGATACGAAGCAACAAAAAACAGGCAGAAATTTGTCCATTAGCCTGAAGAGCATACCTCCATCCACCTTGTGGCTGTAAATTCGTTGACAGAAATTGCACTTTGCCCATAGGATAGTGGTGACAACCAAAATGCCCAAACGTACCATGGCTTCATCATTGCTGAAAGAAGAACAACCTAAGCATTAATGATAACAGAATTTTTTATTATCAATAAAAGATTTTGAACCTACATTTTGGAATGATGAATCCCCCCAACAAGAATATAACCAGCAGTGCAGCTGATCCAAACGTATTTGCAAGGACCATATCACGTGCAACAGCAGCCATCGACCGGAAAAGACCCAATGCCATTTGGTGTACAGAAAAGAGTAAAAACATGAAACGGAAAAACCTGAAACGTTTGACAGAAGTAATGAGTACAGAAAAAATACATGCATAAAGAACAACATCTACTAAAGTAAAAAAGATATACCTTCCTGCACTAGGGGCAAAACCAACAGTGTAATACACAACACAAGACCACACAACAGCTTCAAGAATGGAGTAAGGTACACGCAGAATCCAACTTGTGACAGACCATGCTGATGCAGGATGAAATAAATTATCTCTTTGCTTGTAGAAGATAGGGAGCCGAGATATCATAAGAGGTAGCTCAGAGAATCCATTGAACATCATATGCACCAGCCCAAAAAACAGGCCAGAAAGATAAAGATTGCCATTCATCTCATCTGTGGGGTGTAGCCTTGTTCGTAAGAACAACGTGCACGTGACTAATCCAATAAATGCAACCTTTAACATATGTAACAAATCATAAGAGATATAAAAGAACTATGAAAAAACTTCAGAAAGAAAACTAGAATAAAAAACTACATGACTAATAGGTCCCCTAAAAGGTATACATAGAGTATATGCATTAAAGGTTACCTTCTCTTTTTTTTTTTCTCTTTTTTCTTTTTTAAGCAGTTTATTCATCAAATGATTTTATAGCAAATAGATAATAAATATTGAGTTGTTTCCGAAGTAAGAAGGGTGAATTATAGGTGCCATATATAATTAAACTAGACACAATACACTTATTACAATTAATGAAACGTCTAAATATATAAGTGACATTGTAAAACATACCTGGCATGTCCTAAATATATATAGAAAACTATGCCTGGTGATTAACAGCAGTTCTCGTCCAAAGCAAGCGTTAAAATGCTCAAATTTAGATACAGCAAATTTCTTCTTATACAATGCCAAAGGATGACTCTTGCTTTTATCATATGGAACAGAAAGCGAGGACTCCAGAGACTTTCCAAATCTGGAACTTTTGAAAGCCTGTGCGATTTCTGGAACTGAAAGGAACACGTATGGTTTTGAAGAATCGGTCCAGTACTGGGCTTGGTCCTTTCTAGATGTCACCTGGAATGAGATATGTTAGCTAGATAATGCTCACCTAGGAAATACGAAATAATTATTTGTCTTCAAGAAAATACCTCTTGAAGAAAATCTGCTACCCCCTTACGTGGTGGTAGTCGAAAACCTAACGTCTCAAAAAAGTCCAACACTTCAACTCGAGGGCCTTGATATACAATGTATCCTTCAGATAATAGAACCAGATCATCAAACAGTTCAAATGTCTCAGGTGCAGGCTGAAGAAGAGCCATTAGTACGGTAGCCTCCATTTGATGGACAAAGTTCCTAACACATTTTACAATTTGGTATGTGGTAGAGCTATCGAGTCCAGTAGATATTTCGTCCATAAATAGGGCTTTTCTTGGCCCAACAACCATTTCTCCTGTATAAGAAATAACACCAAACAACCACGTATAATTTAAGATTTCAACTCTCATAATTCAAACGCATGTACACCACTCAACAAATTAAAGCCTTCACTAGTCCAAATACAAGTTCAACAAATGTACAATTTAACAGCGTGAACATAATATAGAATTACTATTTTACACTTAAAATGGGTAAGTTTCAACATCTATTATTCTTTGCTCTCAATTATGGCGACAGTATTTGAGCGCCACTCCTTTTGATGTTTGGAAACTTCCCAGTTAAACTGACAGGAGGTACATTCTGTTACTACCAGACCGAGAGAGAGAGAGAGAGAGACCTGTGGTAACTCTTTTTCTTTGGCCACCTGAGATGCCTCTGAGCATGTCACTACCAACAAACGTCTCTGAACATACATCAAGACCAAGCACTTTCATGACATAATCTGTTGAAACACTGTGCTTCTTACCGCCAACAGATGATGCCTGTGCAGTCAAATTTATTTCACCACTCAATCAGGATAAAGCTAAACACGCACCATTCATCAATAAAGAACAAAATAAAAGCATGCTCATACACAGTCACAGTAGCAAGTTTAAAATGACAACCTTCATAAATGCATCAATCTCAGGACTTGGCCGTATATTATTTTCCTTCTCTAAACGGTTCAGATCTTTCATATAACCTATAAGCACCCTCAAAATATCATTACCAATCATGAACCACACAGGAGTTGTAAATAATAAGCCTTTTTTTTTTCTTGTTGATAAAAGGGGCTATAAAAAATAAATTAATGAGAACAAACCTGCAAAGCCTTCACTTGCACCTTGACATCTAGCAGCAAAATCCAAGGTTTCTCGTACAGTTAGCTCTGGAATGTGATCATCTGTTTGGCTAATGTATGCAGCAGTCCTTTGAACGCAAAATTCATCAAGCTTATGGCCATTATATGTAATACTACCACTTTGCTGAAATTAAAAAAAAAAAAAAAATGTTGGGCATTGAAAGGGCCAGTTACTAGCATCCAATTAATATCTCAGTTAAAAGAATCTATCCTCAATGTCTTTACAAGAGGTAGTATTATATACCAGGAAAAAAATTAAATTCTAAGTTTCTATGTCAAATTAGTAGAAACAAGAAGAATCGGAGTGGAGGGGAGAAAAAGAAAAACAGTACACTATCTCCATTTTTAAGTCTTAAGAATTTCATTCCCAATTCTTTTTTCAAATGAATTTAGGATCTACTCAAAGCCATTTAGGATGCACTAGGTTTCAAGGTCAATATGTTAAGTTAGTACCAGCAAGAATAAAAGGAAACAGTGAGTATGCAATAGGAATCTGCATGCATGTGAGCTGCTCGTGGATATAAATGCACGAAGTAGGCAAGTGCTAACCTCTAAGTTGTTGTCAAGTTTCCCCGCGAGAGCCAAAAGCACGGTGGATTTCCCCGAGCCTGGAGGTCCTAAGAGTAAAGTCATCCTACGAACGGCAAATCAGTGTGATTAATTGTCGGTTCACGCAAAACACATGTCAGTGTGCTTTTGAAAATTACTTTATCTACCATTTTTTTTTTTTTGGGTCTATATATCATCAAATTCATAAACCACGAAGAAATTAGCTAGGGATAATTCAAGATTATTGAGATTCTAACTTTCTGCATAATTGAGTACCCACACATCGCAGTTTCAGTTTTTTAAAGTATGGCACTGTGTCTTCAAAACCTTATTGATTTTTTTTTTTCCTTCCCTGTTAGAGACCAACCAAGATGATACTAGTGATCATTACAATCCAAATCGGAGTAACAGAGGAGAAGCATTTGAAAGTGCTTTTATTCCTCATACGAGAACCAATTACATCCCCATCACAAAACATTGTGAGATAAGGCTACAATTTTCTAGAGAAAAAGGTTTGGTTAGCTTTTAAAAGTGATTACACCATTTTTAAGGAATAAAATGCAAAATCGAAATTTACTTCTAAACGTTGGTGTTTACGTTCAATTACAGAGCGTCGTTCTGCTAGCAGAGAGGATATTTTTTCTTTCATTTCTTTCATTTCCTCTTTCCAAACAGCTCTTTGTAAAAAAGAAGTAAGAACTCGTATTATATATACCTTCCCGGTTTAACGACACCACTGATGTTGTTCAAGATGATTAAAGAGTGTCTCTTTGGTTTAAATATCCGTAAGCTAGTTAGGATATTCTGCACTCAGAAAAATTAGGAAGAAAATAAATAAATTATGAGAACAAACAAAATAATTAAATTCATAAAATACGCAAATCTAGTACAGAAATATAATTCTCAACCTCAATGGCGTCACGAGAAGAATTAAACAGAGTAGGCAAAGATCTTGAACCGGTTTGAACATCGGCCACAATTTTCAAGTTCTCGTACCTTACTTCAACCTTCGGCACCTCCAATCCGACTCTATTGATGATGAAAAATTCTAAACAGTTAATACAATCAGAGACGCAAGCACGAATTAGATTATATACGTACATCATAATCGAATTTTCTGGATATAATGAAGCTTATACTTGTACGTATATGCAGCTTATGATTTTCATGGATTTCAGATTCCGTTTCCATAACTTTTTCCAGAATTCAATTGAAATAAAATTTTAAAAGAATGAAAGAATAGCAATTAATTAAAGTCATATTCTGGAATTCGGCTTTCTTGCAACTCGCAAGCGCTTGAAAATCTCACATGCATTTCCAAAACAAGAAAAACAGAACCACAGAATGAAATCTGAATCAAGCTCAAAGTTCATACTAAAACGCCTTGGTCATTTCTCACAACTAAACAACGAATCCGAAATTCACAGAGGGGCAGAGAATCACAGTCGCTGCAGCCTACACATACCTATCGAGGCGTTCTTTGATAGCGGAAAGCAACCTATAGTTATCTTGTTCGTTCGTCGCTAAGGCCTTCTTCACAACGCGCTCGCGGCTGGACCGGCTCAGATTCCGGACGTCGATCGTCTCGGTCCGGCCATCCTCTCCACCACGCTCCGATGGCGTCCGGTTCATCAAAGCAAAGTTCGTCCGCCTGAACGACGGAATACTCTCGATCGCCGCCCACCGCAATTCCTCCTCGTCCTGCGCCACGGATTCTGCATTGGACGGCCTTCCAAAGGAATTCTCCCTTACTACATTCTCAAAGTACTCGCTCCCATCCGTCGCCGCCATAGCCAAAGCTTCACTCTCGCAGACTCGCTAGACCCTCTCTTTCTCTCTCTCCCTCTCTCTCATATAGGTGTCTAAGTTAGAGACGAAACCTTTTAGCTGCAGCTGTGAGAGGAGAGGATGAATGCGAAGGGGTTTTTTTTGGTTCAGTTTCGCCCCCGCGAATTTTGAAGCAAGTGGAATACCGAAATCGCCCTTCTCTAGAAGCCTTGCCAGGTGTGTTTTCTTTTTTGACTTTTCAGTTGCGCTAATTACCCGGCTTTTCCGTCTATATTTAATTTTTAATTTTTACCCAAAAAAAGAAATGTTAGAGTGAATAAGCTCTTTATATTTTTTTTTTTACATATCCACACAAGGAAAGAAGGAACGGAGATTCAAATTAATGATATCCTCTTTATGAGATGTGATCCACAGCGGATCTCCTCTTTATGAGATGTGATCCACCGCGGATTGAGTTACCCCTTAGAGAAGCTCTTTATATTTAGGTCCCATTTCTTTCGACGTAAAATAGTTTCCGTCGTAAAATATTTTCACATAAGTCATTTTTCCTGAAAATTTTTTTTGGCAAAAACATTTTACGACGTTTAGTGTGCATACAGAAAATCACAAAATTTATATATATTCATTAAATCATATTAAACTCTAAATTTATGGGTAGGTCCCAAGACCCGCTCGAGACCTGCCTGAACTTTACTAGGATTTGCCCGGAACTTGTTCAGGATCCGCCCAGGACCTGCTCGGGACTTAACCAGGACCCACCCAAGACTTTATTGGGACCTGCCTGGGAGTTGCCTGGGACCTGCCTGGGACTTAACCGGGACTCGCCCGGGACTTTACTGGAACTTGCCTTGGACCCGCCTTGGACTTGTCTGGGACCTGCCCAGAACTTGACTAGGACCCGCCCGGGACTTGATTAGGAGCTATCCAGGACCCGCCTAGGGGCTGTCCGAGTCTCGGGCCCTGGTAGGTCCCGGACAGGTCCCGATCAAGTCCTAGGCGAGTCCCGATAAGGTCCCGGTCAAGTCCCCGGCAGGTCCAGGTCAAGTCCTGGGCAAGTCTCGGTAAAGTCCCGGGCAAGTCCTAGTCAAGTCCCAGGTGGGTCTGATTAAGTCCCGGGTGGGTCCTAGTAAAGTCCAGGCAAAGTCTCGGTCGAGTCTCGGGCGGGTCCCGGTCAAGTCCCGAGTAGGTCCCGAGCAGCTCCAAGGCGGGTCCCAATAAAGTCCCGGGCGGGTCCTAGTCAAGTCCTGGGCAAGTCTCGATCAAGTCCCAGTAAAGTCCCGGACAGGTCCCAGTCATGTCTCGGGCGGGTCCTGGGTGAGTCTTTGCAAAGTACGTCAATTTGAAAATGAGATGCTGAAAATGAGAAAATGGTTTACGGTTTTCAAAACTGTAAACCATTTTCCAAAAATTAAAAAAGAATTTTCGGTCAAAGAGAAAATGTTTTCCGTTGACTATTATTTTAGTTTATATTCTTTTACAAATTTAAAAGATCAATCATTAGATCTACAAAGTTTACCATTGACTTATGTAAGGTTTATATAAGTTCACAAATCTAATAACTAATTTATAAGATAAGACATATCAAATATGAATAAAATATTGACCCATAACATTTCTTTTATAAGAAAAAGATTGAGTAAAATTAAATCAGAGCCATTAATTATAGCATCTCTTATAATTTGTTTTACAACACCTAACCCATTAGTCCGTTAGTTTAGAGTAGTGATATTAATCAAGCTAGCGTGAATGAATTTTAATATTAAAATATTTAAAATTACTATTTATTTTTTTGTAATAATATTTTAATATTAAAATAAGGCCAACGTGAATAAACAATACTCACATGGCTTGATTAATATCACTACTCGTTAGTTTAATATACATGGTTAACCTAGTTTGAAGAAATCCATAATAAATACTCGACGACAAAATTTAGAGTAATGGATTAAACTCCTCAATCTTAATCCACTATTTTCATGTTCGGTTCGTGAGTCATATTAACGGCCCCAAGTACATAGAGGGTGTTTGGTAAACCCCATCACCAGGGGCGGAGATAGGATATTCATTGAGGGGGGCAAAAAAAATTTCACTATAGTGGGACAAAATGAAAACATTTGTGAGGCTATAGAAGACGGGCCTTGCAACATGGGTCCACAAAAAGGCATGATTGTTAATAGGTTGAAAATATAATATTTGTCTCGGCTCACCAATTTTAATACGAGTTCGTTTAGAATTTAACGGAAGCTCTATAGAAATGTTGTTTTTCTCCATAATCTCAGATAACTATAATTATATACTTTATACAATTAAAATATGAAATAAAAACTATATCAATTAATAAATAATTAAATATAAAAATAATTATCAAGAGTAGCAATATAAATATGAAAACAATTAATTTAAAAAAACAATTTAAATCTAAATATAAAAATTTAATTCCATACCTTAATTTTTCGTTGAAGTTGGAAAGTGAAAAGAAAAATCAACAATTTAAATCTAAATATACAAATTTAATTACATATATACCTCAAATTTTCGTTGAAGTTGGAGAGTGAAAGGAAAAATCGACAAGTCTTTAAGAAGAAAAATGCCTCAAAGTTTTGTAATTTTTGTAAGATGTAAGGACATTTGACAATTGATCTTTAACCTCTTTGAATTTAATTGACAAATTACTCTAGGAAATAAAACATGTGGCTTAGAAAATTAGAAATTACAATTGATTTTTTGGTCTCTTTTTGTGCTTTGCAAGTTGCATGCCGTATTTTATTTTTTGTCTCTTGCACGCATATTAGCATATACCATACCTTCTTCCATACTTGAAGAAAATTATTGGGAAGAGTTGAACATGTGAACAAGACTTTATAATTTTATAAAGATTTTTTTGTCTCTTTCTTTTGCTTTGCAAGTTGCAAGTTGTAACTTTTTTTATTTTATTTTATTTTTCTCTTGCACACGTGTACTTTATTTTCTTCCATAGTTTAAGAAAAATATTAAGAATTGCATCATCTTCAACCTTTTGTTCTTCTGCAACTGCAAGTTTGCAAGTTTCAAATAATAATGATTAAAGTTGACTTGACTGCAACATCTTCAACCTTTGGTTAAAGGGGGCATTTACCCTCGAGAGTTGCTTAGAGGAGGCATAAATCCATAATCATGTCTTTTATTTTATTTTATTTGTTTTTTATATTTTTTTTTACCAAGGGTAAAGGAGAATTTTGAAGGGTTGATGGGGGCAAATGCCCCCCCCCCCCCTATCACATTCCCTTAACGTTAGTTTTTCATTGCACTGTTCATGAATTAAAAAAATAATAATAAATGATTAATATGAGAAAATAAAAAATGACTGAAAAGTGAAAAAAATTGTTTTATAGTGATTTTTTTTATTTGAATAGTAAATTATATGATATAAAAAGTAAATGATTTGATATGTTTTTTTTTTAAAAAAAATGAAATGAATAATGTAGTGAAATATGGGGGCATGTATTGTAATAGGGTGTAAGTTAACAAACAAGGCCATAGAAAACGAAGAGAGAGAGAGAAGAAACTTCTCACTACAATTATCAAACGTGAAATACAACCAACTGCTGCAACAATATTACTCAAAAGACTGCACGCACCCCCTTGTTAGTAGTGTACAACAAAGCAAAAGGAAGAGAACGGATCCTCCTGTAGTCATCCTCCCAAATGTAATGTAAAAACCAAAAGGAGGGAATGAGACGGTAAACAACCACATACTGCTTCCAGTAATATGTCAAAAAAAAAAAAAAAGTTTTGCCTGAATGGCTAAGCAAAAGGCAGGCAAACTTGCTTCCTGTACAGAGCTGGCGGATGGAAAGCACAAAAAGTTTCCCACGGTTGTAGAAAATGAATACTTCCAAGTTCACTTCAGCACCAAAGAGAAGAAATGACTTCCAAGTTCACATTTAGTATTAGACTAACGTTTGACCTTATTAGAACAGCGAGTTAATTTCCATTCAGGTTTACTGGACTTCAACTTCGAGCCCTTGGAGGTGAATTTGTCATCATCAGAATCATCATCACTTTTATTCCCAGACTTTCGATTCCGCTTCTTCTCGGCTCTTCCGCAAACAATTATCTTTGTTTCATCTTTTTGATCCACAGGCTCGGACTCCTCCTTCGGCCTCCAAATGAAAAGTGATCTACAAGAATAGCATGATTAGACCACAAACAGCAACAAAAGCAAACTAAAAATTACATTTCACATCCACATTCATTTACTTAAAAAAAAAAAGAAAAAAAAAAGGAAGCAACGTGAATCCTCTCTGTTACTAAATTTCAACTACTATATATTAACATGACAAAATAATAGAATTTTTTAAGTCATTAAGACAGTAATCCAGCTCAACAATTCATATTCGCTATATCAAATCCCAAAAAATAACTCGAATCAATTCAGGACTATGTATGTCCTCCTCCCATCAAGACAAATTAATCTCAACATTATGTTAAGCAGAACTTTGCACAAACAGCTATTACACCTGGGATTACATTAAATAAAACTGTGGAAATTATCTAATTAATATGATTACTTGATAGTGCCAATAACATATGCGTCGTATAGCTAGTACACAGTGTCACTGTCACCAGTAACCATTTCTTCTTTTGACAGTACAAAAGAAGACCTTATTATCGATGGCATAACTGAGGAACATAAAAATAGCTTCATTACTTAGTATTAAGTTGATGAGAGAACAGAGTGCAAACCTCGAACTACCAGTCGCCAAAACATCATCACGTGGATGTAGCTTGTTCACAGGACTAATAGTTGTGATGTTTGGATCCATGACCTCAGCAACTAGCTGTCCCGTGCTGATGTCTATGAAATCAATGGGATGCAAGGCAGCTCCATTATAATTTTCACTAATGTAACGGCCAATTACCACGAGGGACTCTGATGGGTCCTGCACCGAAATGTATCTCAGATTTCCAATGGAAAAGAGAAGAATCAAAGAGTGTAGTATACCATAAACATATGCTAAATAATATCACCTTTGGATCCCATTCAGCTTTAAAAGGAGTCAAATGTCGATTAAAATCATGACTATGCACAATTTCTCGGCTAGGGGATTCCAAATTGCCAAATATAGAATCCCATATGCGAAGACGATTGTCCTGTGATGTGGTAAGGATTTTGCTGCCCGACAGTGGAGAAAAATATGCTGAGTTAACAACTCGCTTGTGTGCAAGGTTGTACAGAGAAGAACCAGCTTCCATTCGACGCATATCCCATATACGAGCCTGAAGTGCAGAAACCATATATCAGGTCTACTACAACCAGAATAATATTTATAAGTAAATTCATATAGGATCATATATTTACAAGTTAAAATGAGTAGTGAGATGCTTTCACAGAATAACTCTACTTTCATCATAACAGTATTTTCAAAACAAAATATTAAAATATAAGATGGGAGAGAAGAGCACAAAACCCACTTATGTCTTGGTACACCTAAGGAAACAAACAAAAAATTCAAAAACTAATCAAATTAAAAAACTTACAAAATGATCATTTCCACAGCTTAAAAGAAGCTCCGGTTGAACAGGATTGCAGTGGAGTCCAACAACTTTGCTACCTTTCTTATGGATCAAAATTGCCTCCCCAGTTTTGTTGTTCGAGCGAGTATCAACACTAAATATGCCATAAGAGAAAATCAAACCTAACTGTGAGTAGCCACCAATTACTACAAATACAACATATACTTTCAGAAAACTATTTCAGTAGCAGGCAATGCAGAGGGACAACTTCTAACAGAAATTTAACAGAGATGGCAAAAACTTGTTAAACAAAGTGCCAACTGTATGAAAAAGGTGTCTTTCTAGCTGGGAACACTTCTCATTAACTGCTTGCATTATCTATATGTACTTTTGTCTTTCTGAACATAGAACTCTTTATTTGCAACAAAAAAAGTGAGTAAGAAAAATACTTACAAGTAGAGAAAACCGAAATTATCAGCAACAAGCACAAGACCTTTCTCTGAGTTGACATCCATTCCATAGAGCATCCTCCAAGTGCTTGGACCCTACAGGCAAACCATATATAATCCATGCCTGATGAAATATTTATGAGTCAATATCGCACAGGAATAAAAGGTCTCACTTTCCATCCTCCTCCACGCAAAAGAGACCCATAATCCCCAAAGGACGTGAGAGGGGCTGGATTCCCCATGTTACCTCTCCTTTTCCTATTACTATCTTTTTCACTGTTGAAAATAAGCTGAAATGAAAACCTTATTGCTGCCACAGAGATTTCCAAACACCATGTGATTTTTATTTTATTTTTTTATAACACAACTACAAAATCCGTTGCACAATGCAAAGCATTCTCAGATGCATCAGAAGGGGTACTTAACCTTAAAATGGTTTCAGAAACTGAATCAGCATATAAACCAATGGTTTAGATTCCTGTTTATTCTTTTTGGTTAGTAGTTTCATACATTGAGACTGAAGAAAATAAACCGAGCACTCGAGCAGAGAGGGGAACTCACCAGATATGTACAGATCTAATTAATTTAAAAAAAAATGTATACCACAAAGGAAAATGTTCTTGACTACAAGGGGAAAAGAAACTCCTTTTACAGTAAAAAATTTATCAATGGAACTCTATTTCTAAAACGGTGGCACAAATAAATCAAGTCTAAAGAGGAAACCCTTATAATAAACTTTTGAAAATCACAGTGTTTAATTGTCAGATCCAATAGCTTATTTGGACAAATGAAAACCACTCCACGCACTCAAGATTTATAAGGTAACATGAAAAGTCACACTTTTATGATCCCCAGAGAGAAAATGGATGGAAATTTCACCTGCCACCCATCAGGATTAAGGTTCATTAAAGATGATGAAATCCCAGTCTCCAAGTCAGTGCAACTAATGGTTCCATCTGAGGATGCAGCATATATCGAATCATCATTCATAGGTTTGAACCTGTAAGTACATGGATACTAATTAGCCATTTAACTTTGTGTGTGTGTGTGTGCGCGCATATATATATATATATAGAGAGAGAGAGAGAGAGAGAGAGAAAGAGGGTATGGCTCCATAGAGATAACTAACCTCATGTTATTCACTATACAAGAGTGTACATTTCCATAGACTATCTTTTCATGCACTTTAGCAAAATCCCAGATTCCAACTTGTCCTTTCTTTAACATCAAACCAGGAAAAAAAAAAAGAAGAACAAGTGTTAATGATCATAAAACAAGCACATCAGATAAAACTTGAACCAAGCAATGACGTACAATGTAGGGTAAGACTGACCTTGTCTCCAGATAAAAGGATGTTATTGTTTTTCGGATGGAACTCTAAGCATGTTACCCGTCTACTATGATATCTGATAACTGCACAATTCACCCGATCTGGGATTATGAACGCTGGTTTGATCTATTGCACAGAAAATGAAAAATACAACAAATTCATTATTCATTATGCTGAAGACCACATATTACCCCTAACAATACAATGGTAAAGCTCTATGAAGACCCAGAAATCCAAAAAAGTGACAGAGTTGTAACAAAATGCAGAACAAAATGACTCAGTTTCAAGTATGAAAGGTACTAATATCTCAAACATAAATGGAAGATTTATAAACAGCTCAAATGCCAGAAAACAAAACAAACAAAATAGTCCAATTGTACAGAATGTTTCAAGTGTATAATTATGGGGTATGAGATTTCATTAGTAAAGAAAACTCACACAAAAAGCATTCAGTCTTTTAGACCCAGTAATTGCAAACACAGAAGCCTCAATTTAACAAAGCCCAACCATGACTCCATGATTCAAAATCCATATCAAATCTATGGTAAAATTTTGAAGTAGCAGCCTGAAGGGGGGGAATCCCGTTTTCCTGACAAAAAAAAAAGAAGAAAAAACCTTGGGGAAGGTAGGCAGAGTGGCAAGCCAACGTTGATGCAACCCATTTGACCTACTTGGAAACTGAAGTCTTGAATCCTCCATGGGCCACCCGCGTTCAAAATCATAGCCACCTAATTGACATTTGTAATGACCTAGGGAAAGTGCTAGTCGCATCTTCGTTATCAGTCCACAAGGACTAGTCAAGTTACAATTAAAGCTCCACAAAATCACTTATAGAGCCAAATTTTAACTAAAAAGTAACCAATGTAGAACTTAGCACCTATGAGCGCCTTCATAATCCATCCACTCAATGTGAATAATCCACACATCCAATGTAAAACTTTCTAGGGTGTTACAATCTCCTCCACTCAAATCCTTAATGTCCTCATTAGAATCCATTGGTGCCACATGTTATTAGGTTACTCTGATAGTATTTGTAATGACTTAAGGAAAACACTAACCACATCTGCGCTATCACTCCAAAAAAACTAATCAAGTTACAATTAAAGCTCCATATAATCACTTATAAAACTCAATCTCAACGAGTAAGAAACCAATGCAAAACTTAGCATTCATTAGCACCTTTATAATCAATCAATCCACTCAATGTAGGCAATCCACACATCCAATGTGGGACTAACTTTTTGCAGTGTTACAAACTTGATAGCTAAAGTACAGTATGTGAATTGTAACACACCTAAGAGTCTCCTTATTGTGCAGTACCAAACGATCAGTAGAAAATTTACATATAAAATGACTTAAATATTACATGGCATATTAAAACAAAAAAAAACAAAAAACAAAAACAAGAAAAAAGAAAAAAGAAAAGAAAATCTTAGCTACCACGAAAAAGAAGCAGATAGTTCAGTGAAGGCTCACCGGAAGAATGCCTGGTCTGAGTTGGCGCTCAAAGACATATTCCAATGGGTTACTGGTGTTTCTGCGGGGTGCAGGGGTGACCCCATGCTCAGTAGCTACTCGATGCGGGCATGTTACTGTAGTGTGGCCTTCAATTCACAAAACCCACATGCCAAAACGCATAACCAACATCAATAATAACACCATTTCTTTCTCTTTTTCGACAATGTCACAATATCAAAATCATTGCATCAGAAAGATATAAAACTAGAACTTTAGGAAGTGCATCCACGACCAAGAACATAACATATAAACTGAACAAAACAAAATCTTAACTCCATAAAACCAGTCAGCAAGGAGACACTGCAATTTTCTTAGCATCAAATCAGAAACCCCCCAAAAAAATTAAAACTTACCAGGCATTTTGCAGAGAAAGCATGGTTTCATAGGGCAGTCTATATACGTAGCCCCCTTGAATCCCGCTTCATGCCCCACCTTTTTGCAAACCTGAAATACAAAAAGACACGTTAAACAACAGAAAACACAACCACGGGGTATCAAAACCCTATAAGAGCACCTGGGTAAGTAAAAGCCTTTACTTTGCAAACTTTCTTGAGACTAATAGTAATGGGCGCTTTCCCTTTCTTCTTCTCATCCAAGGCTTCCTCCTTTCTCTCTCTAATTTCGCTCTCCACAACTTCCTCCTCTTCTTCGTCTTCCTCTTCCTGGTCTTCTTCTTCTTCTTCTGACGAGCTCGGTTCAGAGTCTGAATCTCTCTTAATGACTACTTTCGGAAATTGATTTCTGGTTTGGGGAGCCATTTTCGGAAACCAACAAATGAGCAAACGACGATATTTGGTACGAGGAATCGGAAATGGAATGGAAGAGACCGAGAACTGGAATTAGGAGCGACAAGGAAACAGTAACCGACCTTCCAACACGAGGGGCATTGGGAATTAAAGTCACTGAAATGCCCCCTGGAAACAGGTTCGGGGCTCGGATACTCTTGGAATATTGTTTCGATTCTCAGGGTATCTCCGGTATTGTGGTTTTGGGCGTGGCGGGAGAAGACGTGGCTCAATATATGCCGTTCGAGCTCTACAGAACAATCCATTTTGAAGAAACGGTGTCGTTTCACATGTTGACATCCATTTCCTAGATTTGCTGTACTTTTGCATTGACCTTGCATGTATCATGCTAACAGGGTTCATGTGACAGCCGTGGGTTGCATTGAGTTTTTTCTTTTTTCTTTTTTTTTTTACATGTTCATATAAGTGGTAGAGGAAAATTCAAATTAGTAACTTTCGCTTCATTAGATATGGTTTCAGCTGATTGAACTACCTCTTAATGACAAGTTTTTCTTTTCTGAATTTAGGGTTATATTTAAAAATAATCTCAGTAATTCTCAAGGTTGTCAAAACACTTTTTTGGATTTAGAGTATGATAATAATAGTTTTTAATCTTTATATATTTATCAAATTAATTCATTTTAGACTAGAGAATATTTAATTAATGGTCAAGATTTCTCTACCATAAATAAGACATATGTCCTATTAATAAAAAATATATATTATATATATTTTAAAAATAATTATAAATAAATAAATCTAATAAATTAAGGGGTGGCTACCAATGGCCCTTGTATTTTGAGATTTATATTTTATCTCGCAATATGAATTTTTCTTAGATGAATCAGGGTGTGTTTGATAAATGCTTTTGGCAAGGCAAAGGCATCCCCACTTTTTTATTTTTTTTTAACATTCTCTCATTTTTTACATCACAATAATTATTTTTTTTATTATTCAAATAAAAAAATCACTACAAAACAAAATATTTTCTTTTTTTTTTATACTAAACATTTTTACTTTTTCATTTTTTTTTTAAATATTCTTACTTTTTTCTTTCACATCAATTAATTTTATCCTTTGTCATGCCAAAAACGTTTATCAAACAGACCTTCAAATTGTACTAAAAATAAAATAAAAAACGCATAGAATCCAACATAATTGGACAAGCCCAAGTGACCCCTACAATATATAGCCAGGCCCAGCAGCTACAAATAGCAAACTAAACCCACAACCAGAAGCCGAAAAGCATCCTAAAGATATCCATCACTATTTTTTATTTTTATATGTCCGCACAAGAGGAGGTGGGAGATTCAAATTAAAGACCTCCGTTTCATTAAGCGTGATCTCAGTGGAATGAACTACCTCTTTGGGACCCATCACTGATTTTATTATTTGATAAAAAAACGATATTAAGTAAATAGTATAAATAGATCACCATTACTCATATGTTTTTTTTTTTTTTTAATAAAAATAATTGGTTTCATTCTCCTACTCATTTTTTGTTCATCTCCATATTATCCCGCTCCCCTTTTGTTTTTTTGTTTTTTTTTTTAAGTGTTCTCCGACCATATCAGTAACTTTGGCCTCTTCGCTATGCGTCAGTTCACCCTCCACCGTGTTTTGTTGTTCATTTCCTCTCTGACCGCTGCTGCTTGATGGTTGTTTATTTGTGTTTTTTGTTTTGAATAAGAGATTTATTATATATTGATGGTTGTATTTGTATATGAGTTAGTGAAAGATTGAAGTCCTAGATAGCACTTGATTCTAAGAATTTTTGTTTGTATCTATGACTTTGTAACCTCATAGCATGTGGCTATGATTTTGCATAGTTTTATGCTTTGTGATATAATAACTTTTTTGCTCTTCTCTCTCTCGTAATTTTTAACCAATGAAATCCTTATATTTCTATTAAAAAAAATAAAAAAATAGACATGTGAACCCCAAATATTCAATAGAAGTAGGATATATTGTCAAAATAATAATAAAACAATTGGAAGAAAACGAAAGAAATGGACCTTCTAAAAAATCCAATTTGGAAACACTTGATTGCAAATAAAAAAATGAATATTTTTGTCATTTTATGCATTTGATTCTTTTCCCTTTCGATATAAAATTATGTGATAAAGACTAGAGTTTGTGCATGCTTGAAACAAAAACCTAATAAATAAATAATCCATAATAGGAAAAATGTATACTCCACAAATATGTATGCTTCTTATTGCATGAGCACAAATTTGATTCTCACCATATGATAATGAAAAGGAATTCTCTTAATATCTCTCTCAACTTCATCAAACTAGCGTTCTATAATTTTTCCCATGAAAAATAAAAAAATAAAATGATATACCCATCAACAACTTGGCACCTGATTGAGCTGAGACCCTTCCATAAAGAAGTCGACACTTGAGAGCCGAGACAAGACAACGACGATTCTCTGCTAATTTAGTAGCATTTGGTGCCACATTTCCAGGACTTCCAAAAGTACACGTAAAGAAAGACGACCGGTGACCCAATTGTTCACAACAATCATAATCACCATATCTTCCGTTGAGATTCGCTGTTTTTATTGTCGAGAAATAATTTGTGAACAAGTCCTTGGGCATATTTTTTTTTTATTGAACTGTTTTCGAGACGAGTTAAGTTCACAAATTTTTTCATTGTATCAGATCCTATCACATGATAAATGGATCTCACACTACTTACTCAATGACAATGATCAAGAAAAATAATAGTTTGCAGGTGAGGAGGTATTAAGGAATAATCTCACATTGCTTGTGGATAAAATATTAGGCATGTTTATAAGGAGTAGGCAACCCTCTCTTATGAGATGAGTTAAGTCCATAAGTTTCTACAATTACAACAACTTTTTATAAGTTTTCATCTGTTCGATTAGGTTTCAGACAATCCACCGCCTTGCTATTAAAATAGGTCTATGAGAAGAAAAAGAAAAGGTGAAATGGATTATAGGAATAATGTTAAATTCATAAATTACTATTGGATTTGGATAATCATGTTAATAAAAAGATAGTTTATAGTATGTGCATGTCAAAAAGAATGACTTAACTCAAATTGCTTTGAATAATCAATAAGCGTGAATTCATAAGAACTCTTTCATATTTAAAATTACTTGCAATTCGTATAATAAATTGCTAGAAATCTAAATATGAGATTGCAAGGCTAATATATTTTGAGAAGTTTTTGTAAAAAAAAAAAAAAAACTCTACAATCATTTCTACAAATTAAATTGGAATTTCTATAAATTTCTGAGTATATTCTTCCCGGGACCCTACACAAGAGCATGACAAACATGTATGCACCATGTGATCGGTACGTCCATCCATCATATAACCTCAACTTTTATATTTTTGGCTACTATATTTCCCATATGTCATTTGTCAAGCAGTTTTGTAGTATCCATTTGAAAGTGACATTCAATTTCTGGTAGTTTCGTTTGATATGTAGTTTCATGATCATTCAACCCCTAGGGAGTTTTGTTTTGTTTTTTTTTTACACGATATTTTTAATTATATATATATTTTGTGGGTATTATCCGTCAAAATGTCAGGGATTTTTTTTTTTTTTTTTTTTTAAGAAGCTTCGCGTATCAATCTTTGAGGAAAATTTCTGTGCACATATGTACCACATGACATGGCACATACTCAGACCACATGAAGGATAATAAATGACAATATTTATGGCCAGTTCCTTCCACCACGAGATCTCTGCCAAATAATCAATTTTGGGTTTGATTCCATCATTATTTAGGTAATTCTGTAACATTTCTTAAAAAAAAAAAATTAGGGAAATTAGCTTTTACTCCCCACGAACTACCACGTGCTGACTATTTGCATCTATGAACTACTAATTTTATATTACACCCCTCATGAACTATTATTTCGTTACCAACGACCCCTTATCATTAGTCAAAGACGTCAAATATCACGGTCAACATGTCACGTGCGTTGCATGTGCATTCTTTTGAATTTCTCTCTCCCATTTTGCCCTTACTTGCAATCTCAATGTGAAAGAGATTAAATTTTCTCACTAATAGTAGGGGGTCGTTCGTAACAAAATAAAAGCGGAATTAAAATAAAAGAAAAAATAATTTTAATGTGGTTCGGTCTATGACCTACATCCACAGATAGGGCTGGGTATCGGTCATATCGGTCCGGTTAATAGAGTTATCGGTTATTGACCGATAAGCTATCGGTTAACCAATTCTTGACCGATTACCGACCGATAATCTATCAGTTAATCGGTTAATCGGTCATATCGGTAATCGGTTAAACCGGCCGGTTAAATCGGTTTTTGTTAACTTTTTATTGAGCTTTTTACTAGTTGTTAATTGGGCAAAAAATTAGTTATTTTGAGAGCTCAAATACTTTTTGTTGGGTTAAAGCCTAAAATAACTTATTAAAAATTAGTTGTTTTGGCCCTTTTGGGAGCCTAAATATATATATGGCTAAACTAGCTTATTGAATCTTTTTTTATATTGATCTACTACATCTTTTTTATATTATAAAATAAAAATCAAAAGAGTAAAAAGTATAAAATTAAAAAAAATTAAAAATTAAAAATACTTATCGGTCATATCGGTTAACCGATAATAAAATTTTAACCGACCGATTACCGACCGATAAGATTATCGGTATAAATTTTTTAACCAATTACCGACCGATAATTAACGGTAACGGTTATATCGGTTCGGTTAATATCGGTAATCGGTCGGTTAATCGGTAACGGTTAATTTGCCCACCCCTATCCACAGATAAAGCCATAAGGACTACATTAGACTCTTATTGAATGAATGTTTACAATACATAATGCTCTATTTATAGAGCTTACACATAAATGCAATCATAATCAAATCACCTAATTTAGGGTAATTTTTTTTTTTATAGGGTAATTAAATCAGAATCAAATCCCTAAAATTAGGTTAATCTAATCTTCATCAAATCCATAATTTTAGGGTCATTACTCTAACAGTTTATGGGGAGTGTAATGTAAAATTTGTAGTTTATGGAGGTAAATGGTCAATGCGTGGTCATTTGTAGGGGAAAAAGATAATTTCCCCAAAATTTTTTTTAAAAAAATTGAGATACATTTTTTGATTTTCAGCATTTAGTGAGAAAATTTAATGAGGAAGTTACCTTCAACAAAACGAATTATGATCATCTACAGTTCATTTGAACGAGATAAATATCCACTGAATTATATTAGAGGGATATTTTTGTGACAAAAATATTGATCCAATATATTTTTTAGAAATTGCTTTTTTTGAAATCGCTACTTTTTAAAATCGCAAAAGATTTTTATAATTAAAAAAAATATGTTTTAAAATCAAATATTTGTTATGCCAAATCGTAATTTTGGTTTAAATTTGAGGCTTTTTAAAATAAGCACCTCCTAAAATGCTTATAGAAATCATAGATTTTTATTTTTATTTTATTTTAGATTAAATGTTTTTTAAATTATAATGTCAAATGCCTTACGTTTTGCGATATTTTTTAAAAATACATATTATTCTTATAAAATTGCGATCTCAAACGCACCATCAATAGAACTCAAGGCGACTTGTGTGAGTAATTTTTTGTTGTGAAAAGTCGAACTCACACCCTATTTAGTGTTGAACAATTTTGAAAAAAAAAATTAAACCACTGAATCACCAACGATAGCGTAGGCCCACAATTAATTCATTCAAAATGAATGATTTAACCTAAAAGAAAAAAGAAAAAGAAAAAGAAAAAGAAAAAAAGAATGATTTAAATCGAACCACGTCAACGTTTAAATATTGACAAAGATCAAAATTCAAAATGACGTCGTTTACGTTGTCGCTCCATATGGCCAATCCACATTCGCTATAAGAAGCGCTGCAACAGTCTCAACGACCGTTCCAATTCCAATTTCCAAGCTGTGTTGTGTGGCGGCAAAAGAGAGCACAAATAAAATAGCGGCAGCAGAAGTAGAAATCCGCAGCTTCACCTCTAACCTAAACCAGGATAATGCTATCCTTGCCGCTTCCTATTCCGACCAAGAACACTCTCATTTCTCTCAGACCCAAACACTTTTGCTCTCGCAGAACCTGCAGAGCCCAAACACACCCCTTCTCTCCACTCCCTTCTCCTAAACCCCTCAAGCCCCTCGATCCAACCACCGTTGCAAGAGTAGCTCTCAGAGAACATGTTCAAGAGGAGGAGGAAAGAAGAAACCGGAGCGCCCTCGCCGGAGTGTCGCCGGAGGGAGAGCCGCTCCCGTCGGAGCTCCAGGATGATCTGATGCCGAAGCACGTGGCGGTGATCATGGACGGCAATGGGAGGTGGGCCCACCAGAGGGGGTTGCCGACCGCGGCTGGCCACGAAGCCGGCTCGCGGTCGCTGAGGGAGCTCGTCGAGCTCTGTGGCCATTGGGGGATTAGGGTTCTCACCGTCTTCGCCTTTTCTTATGATAATTGGATCCGGCCCAAGGTCCGTTTGCTCTAGGTTTTGACCACTTTTCTAGATTTTGGAAGTGGGTTTTTTTGCGTTGATTTCACTTTTTAGTTAGAAAAGGCAAAATTTCGATTGACATTTTTGTTATTTAGTGCTAGCTTGGCACTTTTAAGAGTACTTCTACTGCTTTTGAATGTGGAAATCGTAGTGGTTTTCGTTAGATTCACAATTTTCTTTCGGACAAAAGTGGGAAATAGTAGTGATTTTTCTTAGAGTAACGGATAAGTCTTTTTTAACAAATTACTGACACTAAACGTGCTAACACGTGACAGAAAGTTATAAAAGACTTCACATTACTCGAAATTCATAATTTTCTATAGCTAAGGATTTTGAGAACGATAGTAATTTTTATTAGGGGATTTGGCTTAGGTGCTGAAAAACAAATTATAGCATATTTTATGTATTTTTTCAACGCTCTAGATATAATTTCAGTCATTTTTTTCTCGTGAAAAACTTGAAATTAAATTTGAACTGTCGAAAAAACTGGTGCTGCAGTTTTTTTTTTTTAACAGAAACTAAGCCAAATCCTTTATTATGTATAGTAATGCTAGAAAATAGAAATCACACTTTTATTCTACCATTATCCTACCACCTGGTGGGATAAAGGTGACTTAGAACCTGAACTCTACTCTATTTCATGTGTTGGCCTAGAATTTGGGCCCACAAAACCCAAGGATTAAGGCTTTCTAGAGTTCTTGAGTTAGAATCTGAACTCCACTCCATTTAAAGTATTGGGCCAGAGTTTGGGCACACAAATGTGAGGGTAATTAATGTTTGAATAATAATTAAATGATTTCCGTATTTTTTGTGTTTTTGTATGTTTTAATTTGTCTAGAATCTATAAGTGAAGCTTTTTAATGGTTGGTTTGGCTATAGTGCAGGTGGAGGTGGATTTCTTGATGACTTTGTTTGAAAGAGAAATAAAGTCACAGCTGGATATTTTTTTACGGTAATTGTTATGCACACTCTCTCTTTCACTTGGGGGGATTTCCATTTCCCATGGATTTAAATTTTGCCGTTTTTGCATTCATTCTTATTATATTTTGATTGCGTACAGTAGATATTATCTTGGAGAAAATTTGAGGTGATTCCCAAGAGGTACGTAGTTATAGTTTAAACCGTTCGTGTGGAGCATAAGTGGCAAAAAAGGAGTCAGATTTTTTTTTTTTTTAATTTATCTTTCTGTGTCTTCTTTTAAAAATTGCAAACTTTGAATCATTTAATCCAAATATTCATATAGATAGAGAGCTGTCGCAGATTAATCTATATGCAGTTTCTGGATTAATTAATCGGTAGACTAATTAATCAAGTTGGTATTGTGATGTACCTTTTCAATCTAATGACTTGGTCATAGATTATCCCATCCCAGTTTTTTAGCCACTATTTAGAGATATTCACATTCTTCTACAAGTGTACGGGTATTTTAGGATTCAAATTGTGTAAATATCAAGGATGTGAGCAAATTACAGAGATAAGAAAGGTTTCTGTTACCTGCCTTTAGTTGAAGAGCGTCCTTGTGTTAAGGTAAGTGCTTGTATAAGATGTTAGGATCTGGCCCTAGATGGATTTGGCCAACACTGAAAGGAAGTAGGCGTTAGGTAGATTTTATCAAATCTTTTCTTTACATCACAAGGAAAAGGGATGTACATAATCTAGTTACCTAGGACTTTGTTAGATCGTGGAAGAAGACAGGATGAGCTTCTTTTCTGCCATTTTCTCTCCATTTAAGAAGGGATGTACGTACCATCCTTTGCTTTCTTGTTGTGATGTTTCAAGTTTTGCTTGAGAGACCTCTTTTACTCACTACTCTTGTTCAGTAATGCTATTTCCATGACGGCCTATGAGCTATCACTTTCTGGAAGAATTCCCCTGCTCCTGGCAATTACCTTGGTTGATTTTTTAAACTAGTTCAAATAGTGACTGGATGGTCCTGCTTCCAATTTTTGTATTTGCTCGCCATTCATAGAATCATCTAGAATGGTGGTCCCAACACCAATCAATTATATGATGTGAATCATATTTTTGAATGCATTTGGAAGCTTGTTTGCACTCGGGTTTAATGATAGATATCATCTTTAGAATATTTGAAATTTGTTCAAAACTGTGCAGCAATGCCCAGAGTCTTGATTGTTGTCAAATGCACAAAACAATCAATGTAACTTCTCTTTGTTAGACATGCATTGAAAAAAAAAAAAAAGATCAGCTACGTCTTTGAGATTTCTTGTCTGAAAAAAAAAACGTAGTTTCATAAAGAAAAAATTATCAGTAAATTTGGTTATGAACATCTTCTACAAACAAAATTCAAATCAAATTAAACCCTACTACAATGTACTCTGTACACCAAATATTCTATCAAGTATCCCCCATCTGCAACACAGTTTCTCATTCTCCTCAGTCCTTCTAAATTTTCCTTGGGCTATCCACGTGAGCTGACCTCCCATTTGATCTGCATAACTATTCTCTCTTCTGTTCTTATATGATTACCATGTTCTATATCATTTTTTTGTTTTCAAATGTTATAAACAACATCACTCTATCCCAATCTACATAAAACTGCTTTCATTGTTCTACTCTTCAGCTTCCTTAAACCCCAATTCATCATATCTTCCCAGCTCGTCTGCAGATCTTCAACAAAACACATACCCTAATTCATCATATCTTCCCAGCACCCAATCCCAATTTGACTGCATTTGGGTTTCATTAACGAGACATTTTATATAGAAAAACATTATCAGTAAATGTGCGAAAAATAACTGTTTCCAGTGAGCGTAAGACTTCCAGAATTACATATATAGTTTTTTAAGATTCATTCTTCTATCTTTTCTAAGATCTGATAAATAGGACATATTTTACTTCTTGATTCATCAGTTCTCCAGCTAAAGGTAGTTTGGTGGTCAAAATTAATTCAACGGATCTTATGTGGATCTTTTGTCATGAGCTGCAATTTGTATATTCCTTATTCATCTATTTTTGCACGTTCCTTAGAGATTTATTATGTGAGTAGGGTTCCAGGTAAGCACCTTCCGATACAACCTTAGAAGCTGGAAATGCCAATGCCAAGTTGGATAGACTGGCCTGCGATAGTCCAACAGTATCTTTTGTTAAACATCTAAATGTGGATGTTTGTTTAGGAAAGAAAACGGATTTATTTGTTTGATCATCACATATTGATAAAGTAGACACATGCTAGCAAGCAAACCATTGTTTCAGATCTAAGGGATGCACAATGTTGGATTTTCTTTCTTCTTAATACCCTTATTTCACTGTCACCTGTTACTTTGAACATCACATATGCTAAGCAAAGCAATTACGGATAGGGTTTTCCTTCAAACTGGGTTAGAGGAATTTCTTTCAACCTTTTCACATGTAGAGGACTTTTATAAATTAGGTTTAGGAAGTTTGGGGGAAAACTCTATCCAGCAATTACATCCTTGGTAGTAGACCAGTGCTTTAGTTTTTATGTGATAGTTCATTGTTGGTTTCAGTATTGAAGTTGTTTTCATTAACAGAGATTTATACAGAAAACAATCGGTTTATGCTCGTTGCTTTTACAGGGAAGGTATTCGAATAAGTGTGATCGGTGATTCCTCAAAGCTTCCAGAGTCTCTACAGAAGTTGATAAGTGACGCAGAGGAGACCACAAAAGCCAACTCTAGACTCCAACTCATTGTGGCTGTTAGCTACAGTGGGAAATACGACATCATACAAGCATGCAGAGGTATTGCTTCCAAAGTCAAAGATGGTTCTCTTGAACTGGAAGACATCAGTGAAAGCCTGATCGAACAGGAATTAGAAACCAACTGCACCGAGTTCCCCTACCCTGATCTACTGATACGAACCAGTGGTGAACAAAGAGTTAGCAACTTCTTATTGTGGCAGTTAGCCTACACTGAATTTTTCTTCGCACGAGAACTTTGGCCTGATTTTGGGAAATCTGAGTTTGTAGAGGCTTTATTTTCATTTCAGCAAAGACAGAGACGCTATGGTGCACGTCTGTAGGCAATTGCCAGGTACAGATATATCTTAACTTCTATTATACAGAAAGCTTGTACCATGAAGTTTCCTTTGAGAATGGCTAGTTCAACAGACAACACGCACCTAATTAGCATCAAGGTGCTGGATGTGCATAGAATAAACAAACAACATGTAGAATTCATATATTTAGAATGATATATCTCTATTTGCCAAATATGGGATAGTTCTCTTTAGCAAGAACATGGGATAATTCATCATTGTGTTCATTGACATCGCATAAAGTAGCATTGTTGTCGACAAGCTGATTGCATAAAGCAGCACCTTTTGTACTCAAATGTCTTAAATCTTCGGGTGGTTGTGCTTCACATTTGTTGGTCATTTTCCGCAGGAGCACTTAATCGTTAACACCAAAAGAACTAGGATCTCTTACAATTGTGGCGCTCGTATTGTAATATAATTTGGACTGCCCACATAGAGAGGGTTGTAGGATCCACCTATTATCCCCAATTACAAGAAATCCTAATCCACAACAGAGTATAACAAGGATCGGAATACTTTGAAATTTCCTCCCCTAACTTTCTGAAATTCAGGTATGAAATGAGAAAGGAGGGTGAAGGTTTGGCACCCTGAACAATCTAAAGACCTGTTTGGGCACTTTTGGAACTGCACCCACTCTCTCACATAAAGCGGAAATTTCTCAAAAATCTTAATCCTAACAACAATGAGACCTCAATCATGACAACAACTTGTAATTAGTTGTGAGAATACCATTACCAAGATAAAGATGGTAGTATTGTCTGATGTGGCCATTTTGTACTAATCCTTTT
Source organism: Carpinus fangiana (assembly GCA_006937295.1). NCBI lineage: Eukaryota > Viridiplantae > Streptophyta > Magnoliopsida > Fagales > Betulaceae > Carpinus > Carpinus fangiana. The sequence continues at coordinate 39,402,702 of CM017324.1, read as the reverse complement.
TAACTATGGATTGAACAGCTATACTTTTAAGAGCACAACAACCTCAGTTTGGACAACAATGAAATGGACGACAACAAAGAATGATAATTGTACTATAATTAGGTAGCTACCTATCGATCATATATAATTGTGCCGACCTTTTTGATAATATTTATCTAGATTTTTATATACATTTATGATTAAAGAACGTTATGGCAGTTTTCATTAGTTTCAACTATTTAAAGTAGGTCACCATAATTGCTATTTACTTGACATCTTCACCGTACTCAATAAAGAAGGATTGAGATTCCATCAAATGCGGTCTCCAAATCATTTTTTTGGCCAGCTTGGGGATTAGGAGTCCTCTTAGGGGTAGTTGCCTAGTTGGTGGTTGAAAACTTTAATGGCAGCAATGGTTTAGCTACTCCTAATCATTAGTTTGAGGATGGATTAGTCGTCTTAATGATTAAAATGAGGGTTTGATCAATAATCACTTATATGACTGATGCAAGTTATCCTCTTTCGTTGCTTCTTAATTTGTTTATTCAAAATAAACAGTTCAAATTGAAAGTATGATTGCTCCCCCACATAATACCTCCAAATCTCAATCCTTCATCAAAATAACATAGTCGGGCACCCTTCTCTCTCTCTGTCTCTCAGCTTTATGGGTCAATTGGATTGAGATACCTTACAATTAGGAGTCCCGACAATTCTCCTATCCTTGGAATCAGGTAGGTGCACTGAGAGATTGACCTCAATGAAGCATTGAAGCCCTCATGCCTTAATAGGAGTTCCTTATTCCATTATATCAAATAATGGCCCCCTCTCACATCCCTTACAATTTTTCGTTGCCCCTGCACTTTAGACATAAATCATAGGAATCTCAATTGAGTCAATTATATAAAAGTAATGTTATATACTATATTTTTATCTCATAATTATCTTATAATATTGACTTAACAATCATAACTAATCATTATTATTTTTATTTAATAATGACCGCTCCAAAGGGTTGGTTGCAGGGCGGGGTTTGNTCTCTCTTCATCCAACTTTCTAAATTCATCTCTAGTTAGTTGGTACGAGTAATGTTACATATTTAACTCTCATTTTACTTCATTCGGTTGAGCTGACGTGACAAAGCTCATCCATCCAATAATATGAAGTTAGGATGAGAATTAAGTATTTATCATTATTTTTGTTCCACATTCTCATTTTACTTACGTTTTATTGGGGGCTGGTATGACATTAAATCATTATTTAAAAATAAATAAATAATAAGAGAGTTCAACTACCAAGGTGAAGTGGGTTGGTACGTTCTGTCCCACAATCATTAGACCGTAACGTGGGGAGTAATAATTGGTGCTTAGAGGTTTATCATTTGTGTTGACTCTCTCTTAACCATGGCATGGATTAGCCATCTTAAAAAGTCGTATATTTAGGATTAATAAATAACAAAAAGTACAACATAAAAAATTAAAAACATGACTTTACTTTATCTTTAGTCTTATCCATACTTTAAATAATTTAGGGGCTGCTATATAATAAACCATTAAGTTTATCTTTATTTTTAAATTAAATAAAAGAAAAATATGTATATCTAAGAGTTTCAAATTGTCAATTCGAGCACCTAATCATGTTTTGTTAGGAATTATGTATTTAAAAAATAGTCATTTGTTTTTCGATAGAGATCCCCGGTAATAGTCTAAAAATTGCTAGGAATTTTTTTTAAAATCCTAGTCATTTATTTTCATTCGACAGTCATGAGTCTGCCATGTGTCCCACTTAATATAAAATAATATTTAAATTTTAAAAATAAATTAAAAAATATATATTTTTTAAACATGGGGTGGTTCGGCCACCCCATTTTCCTCCTAAGGGGTGGCCGGTCACCCCAGCTCAGCCTAGGGGGTGGCGTTGGCCACCCCCAAGGACCAGTTTGGGGTGGCCGGCGCCACCCCCATGGCCCCAGGGGGTGGTTCGGCCACCCCCTGGGCCCTAGGGTGTGGCGTCGGCCACCCCCTAGGCTGAGCTAGGGTGGCCGAACCACCCCATTTTTTTTTTAAAAAAAAAATATATATATTTATTTATTTATTTTTAAAATTTAAATAATATTTTATTATTTTATATTAAGTGGGACACGTGGCAGATCCATGGCTGTTGGATGAAAATCAATGGCTAGGATTTTAAAAAAAATTCCTTGACAATTTTTAGATTATTGCTGGGATCTCTATTATTTGTTTTTACGTTTTTAAATCGTAGATAATATATATATTTTAAAAAGCATAGTTAGTAAGAGAGATAAAATTTTCTTTTAAAATTCAATTTATTAAAACATTTGTTTGAATCATGAAATGAGTTGATGATCCTTTGTGCAATGAGATCAGACAACCCTTTATGGGAAAAAGTATTTTCTATGTACTGGTTCATAGAATTCGACCACTTGTTGAATATAATCATCTCTAGAGTGGACCAAATGCATTATTTCGACAAAGACAAAACTCCTTATCCAACCAAAAATAATAAAATTATACACTTATCAGTTTTTGCATAAGAAAATCACATGCTTTAATGACTTTGTTAAAGCAGTTTTTTTTTTAGCCGAATTGGCGGCAAAACAAGAAAAAAAAAAAAGAATTGCCGGTCTTAAGAAGCTTTTGATGCTTAAGGAAAGTAGAAGAGAAGAGAAAAATGAATAGATAAAGAAGGAGATGAGATAATGTGCACCCTCCGATTATTTTTTATGTAGAGGCCGTTTGAATAGATCAAATTTTTTTTGACATGTCTACACAAAAGAAATAAAAATAAGAATAAAAATTCGAATTAATGACATCTCTTTTATAAGGTGTGGTCTTCAACAAATTGAGTTATCCATTAAAGACGCCAGCCCGAGTATTCCTAGGGTGATTATTTTTTGTCTCGCCATCTTTATAGACTTTATCCAAGGAATCCCTCTAACCAAATTTAAGAAAAAAAAGGAAAAAAGAAAAAGAAAAAGAAAAAGCTTAATCCGTTAATAAACCTTGGTTTTCTAGAAGGAAAAGAAAAACAATTAAAACCTCACCAAAACAACATAAGATCATTAAAGACACATTATTCTTACGACAATAATTGAAGATAACGCAACTTTTACTGACTTACATACACTGGATAATGATCACGTTGTCTTTTCCCCGAATGAGCCGCCAACTTCGCAAAACCAATGGGCAGCGCCAGCTGGTTTTGACGACTCTTTAAACCACCTTTTACCCCCCTGCCCCATTAAAGATTTAAGGGTTTATTTTTTTATTTTTATTTTTTAATAACAATTATGATAAATATTTTAAATTTTACCATCTTAAAATATATGTTTTTAAAATTATAAATTAAAGTGGTATAAATCTGAATTAGTAAATAAAAATAGAAAAAAAATGATTAAACTAGTCTAGGATGTAGACTTGTATCAAATTGATCTATGTGGAATTAGAATTCTACATAGACTTTTATTTATTTATTTATCTATTTTTTTATTTGTAGAATTAGAATTCAACTCCCTAAGAAAAAAATGAATAAAATCTAAAAGAAAGTAAACTAAAAATAATTATATTTTTAGAAAAATAGGGCTACCTCTCCTCATAGAGCTAAACTTAAGGGATCAGTTTAATAATTTTTTTAATACAATATAGGGATAATTTCACTTAATTCTCTTAAATATTGTGCCTTTTATAAAGATTTTAAAGTCTCTTACTTTGGTGTATTGAACTTTCATTTTCTTTCAGTTATTTTCTTTTGTTAGAATTTTCTATTAAATTCTAACGGATGAATGCGAAATTTTAGGGGTATAAAATTATTATAATTATTTTTTTATTTTTACTGTCTTATTTAACCTTAATATCTAATAAAAATAGAATAATTAAAATGAAATGAAAGGTTAATAGACTAAAGTCAGGGAATTTAAACAATAAAGAGGTATTTACCAAAAAAAAACACAATATTTTAGGGGATTAAGTTACCCCAACAATATATATTAAAATTGTTAGAGCTTAACAATAGGCGAATCCATGTCGGTCGGGTCCAGTGTAATTTGTTAATTTGTTTTTTAATATTTTTTTTTTAAAAATTTTAAATCAATTAAAGATAATGACGAGACATTATTCTCGTTCCTATAAGGAATTCGGAGCTCAGAGTCAGAGCAGAGTGAAAGGTTGCGGTATAGTTCGTGTTCTGGTTTTGTTTTTCACGAGAAAGGCTTCATCGGCTGCAACGAAAACTGTGATTTTCTATCTTACGCGGGGTTTGGTTTTGCAATTTTCTCATTTTTTCTTCTTCTTCTTCTGTTTGGTGGATGAGAATTGTTTTACGGGAAAGTACCCAGCCATGGGAAAGCCGTCGTTCAAGGATTCTCTGAAAGCGCTTGAAGCGGATATTCAGCTCGCCAATACCCTGTACCTCTCTCGCTCTCTGTCTCTCTCTATCCGAGATATTAGTGCTTTTTTGAACTCTGTGGAATGGGTTTTTGTTTTTTTGCTCTGGTGCGTCTATATAAGGGTGTGAGTTTGTTTTTCTTGGGTACTGTTTGATTTGCATTCTAAAAGAAAAGTTCTTGCTTTTGAATGTCTAATTGTGCCATAACATGTTGTTAGATTATATGTGTTGTATTGTCCCACATTGATTACTTATGTGTGTATCTGAATTATTGGCCTGTATATATAGGCTAGCCCCCTTTTGTTCTTAATATTCTCAAGATGTATCAGAGAACAGGTTCTGAATCACCTTCCCCACCCTTTTCCTTTCCTTCCGGCATCCTCTGTCTTATTCTCAACACATGTAATGGCTAATGACATTCAAAATGTTTGTTTCAGTAGAAATTAATCAAATGTTTAAAAATGATTCTGAGTTTTTTTAGCTTCACATTCAGGCTTTGTTGGTATGACACAAAGCAAATTGCAGATATTTCTTGTAGTGAGATAGAGACGGGACCTGATAAGGAATTTCATCTGTTGGTTGACTTGTTCTGCACACAAAGAACCCATTGTTTTATCTTACCCACTTATGGGCCCCCCCTCAAACCTTAATGCTTGGCCTATAGAGGTGCTCAATCAGAGTAAATTCATTAGTATGTGGTAATACTAATGATATTATTATTATTATTATTGTTATTTGCTTATTAGCTTCACTTTTTGGGTGGTGACAAAATGAGCTAGACTAGGCTGCTCAAGTATTTGAGAAAGTGACATGGGATTTTTACAAAAAAAAAAAAAAACTCAAATTTTGCTGCTTTGAGTATGACTATTTGAAAACATGATGTCTTTAATTCCATTTTTTTTTCTTTTCTTTTCTTATTTTTATCTTCAAAAAACAACAAACGAGTTGGGTTTATGCACATAAAATCTGACAAATTCATATTCTATGTTGCTATTGTAGAAAAGAGTGTCTACAATGCTAAGTAATATATTGGTAGGGATAAAGGACTCTTTCGGATTCAACTCCTTTCTAAGGATCTCAGTTAGTTGGGGTTATGGGGAAGTTGATTGAGCTGAGTAGTTGGGGAAAATGTTTACTACGAGTGTCTGACTTCTATATTACTTTGATGATAGGATCTTTTCTGGATATTATTAATCCTGTGATATGCTGCCTTCTTTCCCTTGTTATTCCAGGGCTTTAGATTTTCCAAGGGAGAATGATGGAGCACGTCTTCAGATGAGACTGTCCTACAGTCCAGTTGCTCACCTTTTTCTTTTTCTTGTTCAATGGACTGATTGTCACCTTGCTGGTGCACTTGGTTTGCTTAGAATTCTTATTTATATGGTATGCTTCTCTCTGCTTTCTCTTCTCAGTTCTTTTAGTTTCCACTTTCAGATTTGTTTGTTTGTACTCTCTCCCCCCACCCCATCCCCTCTATTGGGTCTTTTTCAATTATCCTTTTACTTGGTTCTGTGATTATTTTGCTTCCTTTCCCCCTAAACAATGTAGAAATTTATGATGACTTACTTCCTTCTTGGGTGCGGCAATGTGCTGGATTGGTGCAGACCTATGCAGATGGCAAGACCACTATGTCTGTGTATGAAAGGAAAGCAAGCCTTAGAGAATTTTATGGTGAGTAATATTCAGAGAAGGTGAAAATACTCAATTTTGATACATAAATATATTAACACTACTGTAACTTCTTCCATTTTGGGGAAAGAGAGAAAGATGTTCATCTCTCTCTCTCACCCCCTCAACCCCCCCNAAAAAAAAGGAAGTGCTGATTAGTTTGGCTTTCTGTTAACAGCGGTGATATTTCCTTCTTTGTTGCAACTTCATAGAGGCATCACAGATTTGGAGGATCGAAAGCAGAAAGAGGCATGTAACCTCAGATTCAAAAGACAGGATGAGTTGGAAAGAGGGAAACTCTCTGAAGTTGACATAGAAAGAGAAGAGGAGTGCGGGATTTGCATGGAGGTGAACAGCAAGGTTGTATTGCCAAACTGCAGCCATACTTTGTGTTTGAAGTGTTATCGGGAGTGGTAAGCTGCTGTACTTCTCTAGACACATCCTGTATATCATCCAATAATTATCTACATAAATAAAATAAAAAAGGAAGTTAAATATACCATTCTGTAGGCAGTTTTAAATAAGAAAGCATTATGTTAGACTTGACAAATCAGTCCGTTCTTGCTACAAATCAGTCTGTTCTCTCTCTTGCGAAACTTCTCTGAGAAGTTAGTCTGACACAGCTCTGCTGGGGACTCCTCCCCTCTCCTCCTCCTCCTCCCCTCCCTCATGAAGCTTCCTCCTCCTGATTCTTTTGGTCTATAGTTTTTTCTAGATCCTTCCGCTTCTTATGAGGCTTTATCCATTGCCTCAGGCAAAATATCCCTCATCCTCCCAAAATTGCAACTTCAGTACCTCCACCACTACCTTATTGCCTCCTTTGATCCGCCATGACACTTCCTTCTCCCAAAACTTTCGTGGTTTTCAGATTTGGCTTTTTCCAAGCTAGATTTGTCATCCTTCATCAGCTTCGCTCACCACTGTCTTCATTGAATTGTCTGCTCCCTGCACCGCCTCCCGCACCTCTGCCTGGCTTTCATTTGGTTCTCGTGCGTCTACACATGGATTTACATGGCTGCGCGTCCCTGTCATCTCCTACGCTGGAGCCGCAGATTTTTGGGTTTGGTGTTGTATTTATGATATTTTCTCTGTATATCTGTTTTGTGTTGTTTTCTTTGGGTTTTAACTTCTCTGCCGGTGGTGTTGTTTCCTTATTGGTGGGGTTCAGAAATGGTTGCAAGATCTTTGGAGGTTTGTGCACCTTCCCATGCCTCTTGGCTATGCTGTCTCTAGTATAGATAGGATTGAGGGATCTTTTAAGGTTTGTGCCCCTTCTCAAATTGCTTTTTATGGCGGCTCTCAAATGGGCCCGGTCATTCATTTGACCCATTCCCAATAGTTCTAAGTTTTTTCTGCACTGATGTGGTTGCTTTGGGCAGTTGTTGGGTTGTCCCACCTTTTGTTTTTCTTTTCTTCTTTGTTGTATTTCCCACGTTGCCTTCTTCCCCGTGATGAATAGATTCTGGATACCATTCTGTAGTGTCCCATTGACAATCGCAGTTTGTGGCCTTCCATTGGTATCTTTCTTGAAAATTGGACTTGTTAGGCAATCTTCTCGAGAAGATACGATTCAGAACTGAGAACAGTTTTCAGTTGTTCTTAGTCTTGAAAATGTCTTTGAGAAGCTATCCAGTTGTGAGAAACTCCTACCAGTTTTCTCAAAGATGAGGGGTGTTCCTCAACAATGTTTTATGGAAGTATCTGTTTCAAAACCACTTTCTGTCTTTCCTAACACTGATTGGGATCTGATGACATATATTCGCTGTTTTCTTTAGGCGTGGGCGATCTCAGTCATGCCCCTTTTGTCGAGATAGCCTCAAAAGAGTAATGTCCGGTGACCTTTGGATCTACACAGATAAGTGCGATGTTATTGATTTATCATCAATATTGAGGGAGAATCATAAGAGACTGTTCATGTACATCAGTAAATTGCCTCTTGTTATCCCAGATCATGTGATTGTTCCCTATGATTATCACGTTAGGTAATATAGTTTATGTACAGGCTTTGGAAAGTGTATATGATAAGCTCGGTTGTATAATGTATTTCTAACATACTGAAATGAATTTTTTTTTTTTTTTTTAATTTTAAATTTGGCTTCAAGTTGTAAATATTGATTATCTTTTTTAATCGATCTCTTTTTTAATTTGGCTATTTCTAGTTTTCAATTGTGGCAGTATGAAAAGTAGCATTATTCAATATATTATATCTAGGGTGACTTTTTCAGATAGTAATAATATTTTCTTGGCTGTCTTTTCACATTTTATTATTCTTCCACGAACCTGGGATTTCATTGTTCCCATATTTCATTGAACATCTTGCTTTCTTTCATGCACTAAACTTGTACCAATCATTGCAATTGATATTGTTTCTTTTTAAAATTGATATTACATGTCACGAACTTGAATCTATTTATTTTGTTTGATTCTTTAACAAAGTCTATTGATATTGCTTGTCTTTTTAAAATTTGATTAAGTTTAAAATTGCCATTTTTTTTTTCTCTAATTAAGATCCTCGAGATTTCTTAGAATAATTTTATGGTAGTCTTTACAATTTTAACCATTATTTTTAAATTAAATAATTAGATTTTATGTATCAACATATATCGTTAAGAGAGATGGTGTCAAAGTTCTAAGATGAGGCCTTGGTGATACGTATCAGCTTGGTTTTCAATTCTTGATGTTATAATATATATTAAATTTTTTACTTGGGGTATATTTATAATTTAAAATAACTACGTCATCTATTAACACATACAATTGGCATATGATGATTGGTCTAATGTCAGTATATTGTTAATTAATTGGATAATAAGTTCACATATAGACCTATTTGAAATAAGAGAAACATCCAAGGACCTAATTGTCAAAATTGAAAACCTAAAAATTAAATAAAAATCCCTTGAAAACTTAAGGACTAAATTTGATTTTTCCCACCCAAAATTACAAGCTTGCTCTCTTGTTTTGGCAGACTAGATATCCTCAGAAATTGCTCAGTAAAAGGTGAAAATTAGACCGATAGAAGGGTAGAAGAAACAAAGAAGAAAAGAATCGTGGCATATATATGGAGCGGATGCTGCCAAATCACAAACCTTTGAGGATTGAAAAAATATAGATGAACATGAAGCAGATGATTTTGGTTCAGGATCGATCACTTTGCATGCTCATGTAATCTGCATAAAAGCGAGGTTGGTTTCCTTCATGGTGAACATAGGCATAGCCTCCATGGCTAGAGATATCAAGCCCTGCAACTTCATCATCAACAGAGATTCTCAAAATCCTCAGCTTGTGAAGGGCATAGAAAAGAGGCCCCATTGTCAAACTAACCCACCCCACAATCACCAAAACCTCAACCACTTGAGCTCCCAGCAAGCTCCACCCTCCACCCATGAACAAACCATATGGTCTGCTCACCCCTGACTCACCTGAATCATAGGCTTGAATCACAAATTCTTCTTTAGCAAACAAGCCTGTAAATATCAGACCCCAAGCACCACAACCACCATGCAACTGGGTTGCCTCCAATGGGTCATCAAACTGTAGCTTCAGGGCCAAGATATTGAGCCCAATCAAGACCCATGCGGCGAAAAACCCGCACACGATCGCAGCCCACGGCTCAACAACTGAGCAGCCCGACGTGATCGCAACAAACCCACCAAGTACGCCATTGCAAACATCCAAAGCATCCCAATGGCCCACGAGTAATCGCCGGCTGAATAGCGTTACGATTCCGGCCGCCGATCCAGCTAACGAAGTGGTGACTGCGGTCCGGCCCACTGCCGTCCAATTACCTTGGTCGGTCGTGTTCGGATAGGCCACGAGAATCTTATCAAACGAGCCCGGATTGAACCCGAACCACCCGAACCACAACAAAAATGTGCCTAGCACCACAAGGGTTGCATTGTGGCCTCTCATTTGCACGGGCTTCCCAAACGCATCGAACCGGCCCACCCTCGGGCCCTCTATGAAAGAGCCCCAAAGCCCAGCAATCCCACCAACCAAATGCACCACCCCACTACCAGCAAAGTCGATGGCTCCTGAACCAAACAGCAATTCACTGGAGCTGGGACTGAGCCAACCGCTCGACGACCAAACCCAGTGAACCACAATCGGATAAACAAACCCAGTAAGGAAAAACGAGAAAACAAGGTAAGCAGGGAACTGGGTTCTTTCTGCAATCGAGCCACTCGTGATACCTGCTAATTAAAATATAAATTACACGATTAAATTCATCTTTATTTTTTATTTTTTCATCAGATTAAGCTATTTGAGAGAATACCTGCGACGGCAATGGCGAAAGCCCACTGGTAAAGAAAGAAGCTGTAGTCATAAGTGGTGTTGGGAATGTTGTAAAGCGCAAAGAAGTTGGTACCGATGAAAGGGTTGGCAAAGGAACCATCGCCGAAGGCAAAAGCAAAGCCGAAGAGGTAATAGGAGATGCTACCCACGACGGCGTCAACAACGTTGGTGAGCATTATGTTCATGGCGTTCTTGGCCCGGACTGAGCCGGCGCAGAGCATGGCGAAGCCGAGCTGCATTACGAAGACGAGGTACGCCGAAAAGAGGAGGTAAACGGTGTTGATGGAAGCCGTGACACTGTCTTCCCAAGAGACCTCCATGGAGAACGAGAGAGAGAGAGAGAGAAATGTTTGGTTGGTGGAAGAGAGAGAGAGGGAAGATATAGGAGGATTTTGATAAGTGTATGCAAATGGTAGATTGAATGGTAGTTGTATGACCACTAGTGGGGTCGCTTCTTCGTCTATACTCTATATACATATATACGTGTTGTTGACTAGCTAGTTGTGCAGTCTAATTCAATGACTTGTGGTGACTGGATATCTAGTAGCCAATTTGTACAATATTAATTGAATAATAAATGATGATTTATGTTTATGTAATTTATTTTTTTATTTTAATTAAATATCTTTCTTAGCAGCCTCATTTATTAAGGGAGAGTTTGGGCCTATAAGTGAAGTGTATAATTTTCAACAAGTTTAAATTTTTGGTACAAATGACGATTTAACAAAAAAAAATTGTTTTGTTCGAAATGCAGAGAAGAGCCAACAGATCAACAAGGTCCAAGCTCCAGCTCCGGCGAAAGCAATGTGGCAGGCTGGCAGCAACCGGAAGAAGAATTCATAAAGTTTAATTGGGATGCTGCTCTAGACAAGAAGACACAGAAAATGGGGCTGGTAATCATTGTCAGGGACCATGAAGGAGATGTGGTGGCAGTGTAGTGCTCTAGAAGACCCCATATCATCAACCCCACCGTAGCAAAGGCTTTGGTTGCATGGACACTTGCTGAGTTAAGCTGTACACTGGGCTTTCGAAATATAGCAGTGAAAGGTGATGCTCTGAAGGTGGTGTTGGCACTGGGTTGTGAAGGCAATTGCGGAGGGAGGTATGGCCATTTGGTGGAAGACGCTAACACTTTGTTGAACCAATCATCCAAATGGAGGGTAAACCACGCAAACACTTTGCCAGATTTGCTCTGACGCAGGAAGAGGATCAGCTTTGGAGGTCTAATTATCCAGAATGTATTAGAGAGATTGTATTACAGGAGAAAGTTTCTTGCTGATTAATAAATTCTGGTATACCCATTTAAAAAATAAAAAAGAAAAAGGATTTTCAGTGCTTCTCGTACACTGGATCAAAATCACATAGAATAATACCATATCCTTTTTCGCACGCCACATTCTTAGACAATGTGCTGACTACGTACAAGCTCTTATTTTTCAATTATTCAAGCATGTACCACACGAGATACTAGTTTATCCACTCTAATTGACAACATTGCTCATCTAGTTGATTCATTTGGTGAACCTACGACACTCGACTTTAAGGATTCAAATGTCGGATCATGAGGCGTCTGAGAAGGTGAACTCAGCACCATGAACTGTCCAGAAACCTGACTCAATACACGGAATTCCTAGACATCTTGAGACCGGGTTCCTTCTTTCACACCGTGTCCGAATTCCTGGGAAATAAAGTTTACATATGCTCAATAATGTTCAATATTCAAATTGATTTCCATATACTCAATGATGTTGGACAGTATTTATAAGGGAAAGCTTGCAGCGCAATGGGTACCTGACAGCGTCACATAGCTATAGATATACATATATAATATATATATACAGGCAGGAGAATCTAAGTGGAAGTTTTTGTTTACAAGCGGCAGCTCTGAAGACGAATCAATCAGTGGCTCTCTATGTAGCCGCCCGGGCCACCATCTCTCAGCATACTTCGGCTGGTGAGGGAAGGTCTCATTGTAACAATTGCAGACTCATTAGCTCCAGCTTTGAGGGCAGCCTTTCCTGCTTCCAAGAACCTCTTGACTGCATCCTCAGCGTACCAGTTGGCTTCACCCACTGTCATGCTTTTGCCTATTTCTGGGTAGGTGTAAAGTACATAGTCACCATTGAGCTGGGATGCAAGCTGGATCAGTTCAACTTGAAATTCCGAGAGCCTCAAATCTTCTTTCGGTCCCCGTGGCCTCAGTGATCTCTTAACTTCGGGAAGGGTTACTGCATCCAAATCCCCATGACTAATTTTAAATAATCAATTGCAAGAAAGCAACTAAAACTTTCTAATGATGCCAAGATAAGAAAGTTAATTGCATGTAAGCTTTTGATCTAGACCTTGGGTTCTTCAAGTATGATAAGCAGACGAGTGCTGTTATGAACTTGAGTATCAAGTCCTCAACAAGGTAATATGGAGTAGGTTCTTAGAGGAAACCTGAACCTCCTACAAACCAAGGGTTTGCAAATAAACTTCTCTCTATATTAGTTTTATTCATAAACTTGCAGTACTGTTCAAAAAGATAGTTTCATACTCAACAGTTCTCAAAAGTTGCTGCTAAAGCTATACACTCAAAAGGGTATAAATTGCCCATGGAGGCTCGAGATTTAACAGAATGGACGGGTCCAGTGGGAATATGTAGTTGCACATGCTTCTCTTTAGGTACATCACACTGCCCTCCCAACCCTCAGAAAGGAAAGAAAAATGAAGAACATCGCAATGACTCACAACATATCAGCATCTTGGCATAGTTAATATATATGCCCCTGAAATAAAAATGCAGGTCAAAAAACTTTTTCTTTCTCCTTTCAAAATAATGCAGATATTTTAGTGGCATACTAAAAAATGGATGGTGAATATCTATGGTATTCCTGCTGGGAGAAAAAGGGTAACCCAATTAAAGATTCTTGTCAAACAATAAACAGCAATTGGCACTACGAGGCAAATTCCACCATTTGTGCCATAGAAAATGGCCACTTTTTGTCTTTTTTACTCTAAACTGTCAACTATTTGAAATTAGATAAATCACTAAGAAAATAAAAGTAATTTGTAATTATCAAGGAGACTGGTAGAAACCTGGACAATCATCACGTGGAGTGTCACGAAGGCGAAAGCACTTCTCAAAAGTACCAGCCCATGCATCCCTCTTGGTCAGGAAGTTTGATTCCAGATTGAAAAGCTTCTTTACAGTGGCGGGGATAGAAGAATGTTCATATTGTGAATATGGTGTTGGCCCCTCTGGCTCATGAATCACTGCACCAAACAATCAAGAGCAAGTCCTTAGGCCAATGGACTAAAATCCAACATGAAGTAAAAGTTGGAAAGGTCTGAGGCCAAACATCTGGTGCTGATATGTAATAGCTCTTTAAAATTGATAACTCAACCTGTGTTATTTATACAAAATATTCATCTTGAAAACTAGAACTTCAGTAGAATGTGAATAATATAGAAGCTGCACAAAAAAGTGGCCAAATAACACATCTGTAGTTTTCATTTGATGCATGGCTAGAAAATTGACAAAGAAGCCAATATACTGTTCAAGCTCCGTCTAAACCTACGGAGAAATGACAGTAACCCAGCACAGATTTCATTGTTGATGCCGAAGGGGAAGCTTATTCACAAGTCATCATCAGAAAACACAAATTTCATATCCACTTCATTTCACATTTTTCCTATCAACCGTGTCTATGTGAGAGTGTTTCTGTCCTTTGCCTCGGTATGACCCTTCAAACAGCTGGGATGTTGAAAAAGTTTCTCCTCTGCCTAGGCTATACCTTAACCTATAGGAGTGTCGCGCCAAAGGTCTATGTTACGGGGGGGTCTGGAAGTAAAATGTCTGGTTAGCCAAGAAAATGATTTTACCCGACCCCAAAGGTTACATATATATTTACATGGCTATATTATTAAGCAAAAAAAAGAGAACTCCTCCCTACAACAGCCCAACTCTTTAGTAGGTCACAGCAAGCACAGATTCTTGACCCCCTTCCCATTCAATAAGGTGCCGAAAAATGGTTTCTTAATTTTCAAATAATTACATACATCAATCACAGCTATTCAAATTTAAAGCAACAATAACTTAGTATACCACAATTTTAGCTTTGAATCCTCAAAAGTAGAAGTATTGGATGCCTAGCCAACACAAGAAGCATGCACAAAGTAACTAAAAGTAGCCATAGCAAAGTATGTCACAAACGCCCAAGCGCTAGAGAAATTTCATTATGATATCACAGCACTCACCACCAAAAGCCTACATGCCAGACCAAAAATTCCAACCACAACCATCTCCTCTTATAAACATCATCTTTGTTCTCCTCATCCAACCAAATAAGAAAAGTCACAATGTCAAGCAAGCCAAATTTTATCTCACAACACTTCTATCATAATCTTATTTCAAACTAGTGAACTCTCATTCATAAAGTGTAGTGTTAACAATAGTACATATCAAAAACTCTATGAGGAACCAAAAACTCAACAACACAATTTGGCAACTTTAAAGTAGAATGTAAGATCACGACCGTTAATTTCAGAGCATGATATTAAATCACGGATCAGTGATCCATGTCATTATCCAGATTAAATTCTGGAGATCTAATGGTGTATATATAGCCAAATGTTGAATATGGTGCCAAAAACATTTAAACTATCTAAACTATGTACACCTTAGATACAAGAAAACAAAATGTTGGGTGAAAAGTGGATACTCTGCATATCATACTTATTCCTTAAATCACAGGTTACCTCAAAATTTAAACCTTAATTACTAAACCATTATTCCTGATATTGAGATAACTTAATATGACTTTACAAAATTAGAAAATAAAAAGAAAACTCACCGGTGCCCTTGTCGACCCAGGGAGAGACCAGTATGGTGGGGACCCGAACACCCAACCGGTCGAACCGGAAGTAAAACGGGTCGGGCCCAATGATCCCGTCCGGGTTAGGCACGCCAGAGACAGGCGTGGGCACGTGGTCATAGAACCCACCATGCTCATCATACGTAATCAACAAGGCCATCTCGTTCCACTGCGGGCTGGCCCTCAGGGTCTCGTAAACCTCCTTCACGAACTTCTGCCCGAGCGCCACGTCATGCGATGGGTGATCATCATTGGCCGGTGACACCTCCACGTCAAAGTACCTCTGCTCGATCACCGAATAGTTGGGAAGCTTACCCAACTTCGCGTGTCGTTTAAACTTCAACGAGTAGCTGTGGAACTTGGTTGCGTGCTTTAGCTTCCTCAGGCTCTTGAAGAAAAGCGTAGCGGGGATGTTTTGGTAATATATCCCAAAGCTGAGGTCATTTTCGTCCAGGGAGTCGAAGATGGTTTTCTGAGGAAAGCCGTGGATCAGGTCCTTGCGCACGTTGCTCGCCGCGCCGTGTGACGTGGCGGAGTGCACGTAGAACCGGTTCGGCTGAGTCGAAGCGGGGACCGAGGCGAACCACCGGTCGAACACGGCGAACTCGTTAGCTAAAGCGGTGTAGGCCGGTACAACCTCCGGTTTGAACCCGCTCATGACGGTTTTGGACATGCCCTCCTGCATGCTCTCGGCTTGCTGAGCGAACCCGTTCATCAACGGCCGGGCCGAACTGTCGTTTGACCCGAATATCTGTTCCCGGATAGCCTGAATCGAGTGGCCCGGGTCCGAATCGATGAACAGCGCGTCA
The DNA here is from genome assembly GCA_006937295.1 of Carpinus fangiana. Taxonomy (NCBI): domain Eukaryota; kingdom Viridiplantae; phylum Streptophyta; class Magnoliopsida; order Fagales; family Betulaceae; genus Carpinus; species Carpinus fangiana. Next base: position 39,386,693 of record CM017324.1, on the reverse strand, counting down.
TCTGAGACGAATACCTCCGGGGAGTCCGGATCGGAGACGAGGATCCGGTTCGATTCTTCTCCGGTGAGGCCGTCTATGTCGGGTCGGGTCGCCTTGAGCCATCCGAGAACGTGGTCGAAGGACCGGTTCTCCATGACCACGACGACCACGGTTTTGATGGGTCCGTTGATTTTGTGCTTCTGTTTGCGCGGCTTGAACTCTAGGGACTGAGCAGAGAGTATGAGGTAGAGGAAGAGAAATACGGCGAGGGGTGCTCGCCGGGAAGCCATCTCCCGTAGCCGGAGCAGGGAAAGACCGGCAACCGGAAAAGGGCCTCGAGGTTGTCTCTAATGGAGGAGAGCAGGTATTTGCTTTGAACCGGTACAAGAAGAGGATATTGGTTTTGTAACTTTGCTTGACCGTTTGGGCATATGCTTTGCGAATAAGGGATTAGAGGAGACGATAGCTGCTTTTTGGAAGATTTTTGTAATGGGTTTTGTATGTAAATACATAAATCAAAAAGCAATTTTGTCTTCTCGTCTGTCTTTTTTCAAGAGAGTTGGTGTCCCATACGGTACTTTGGTTTTTGTGGTTCAGGTGACTACTTGTGGCCAGTTTAGGGTTGTCTCATGTCTGGATAGAAAGATTATTCGAGGAAAAATAGACAAACATCTCTTTCAATTTTCTCCAAATTTAAAAACTCTACAAATTTATTTTAGTTCATTTAGTTGGCCACTTTTTAAAATTATTAAATTTTTTAAGTTTTTCTATTTTAATTAAATATTATATTTTATTGATAAAATCAACTTTTAAGCTCTTTGTATTAAAAATCAATTTTAGATTTTTTGCATTTAAAAATAAATAAAAATTAGATAGCATTACTGACAAAGAATTAAATTTAGAAAAATGCTATGGGTCAATAAATTTTTCTTATTTGGTCCAACTATTAGATTTATAGGGCCCACCATTAACTTATGTAGGATTCATATAAATCTACAAATCTAATAACTAATCGTAAGAAAATATGAGCCCAGTATAAGGAATATATTGACCTCTAGCATTTCTCTTAAATTTAATATTTAGTAGATAATTTGTTAAATAGTATATTATGTGAGTTTTGTTAAAATTTTAAAGAAAATCTAAAAGTTGAGAGTTCATTGCCAATGTTCTTACCCGATTTTGACTTTCCTGGAAGTGTTTTTATCTGATCCTTAAACTAGTAAGAAAATTTTATGGTTTTAGTATAGGGAATTTGAGAAATGTTAGGTGTTATTCTCCTTGTATCCTCTTTGCTTTAGATGAAAACTATTTTATAAAAATCAAGTAAGAGAAATAAAAATAACTTCTTTTTTTTTTTTAATAAAATACTTTTTACATAAGATTGAGATAACACGAGAAGAATACCAGGATAACACCGAGAGAAAAACATAAATGGTTTACAAATTTTTCAAAAAGATACCTAAAATTTTTAAAATAACAATTTTAAGGCTCGAATTTTGCACGTTAATTAATTTATTTTTAATTAGATAAGAAAAAGCCAATTACAAGACTAAGTAACTACAAAAGGAATGAACATCTTAACAATAAAGCTCAAAAGGTGTATAAATTCAATGACAAATTCTAGGATCCGGTCTAAAAGGACCAAATTTTGCACGTATATCAAATTATTACTTCAGTAAATTTAACCATTCAAAAAAGTAACAGTCATATTGTTATTGGGCACATAGCCACGTCATCTCCTACAAATTTTGTAGAGGCTCAGCGACCAACCGTGACATTCACCCCCATAGTTGGTGGAGCAGTGAATTTACATGCTGACCATGGGAAGAGAATTGGACAGATTTTCTTTTTCATTTTTTTGTAATTTATTATACTTAATTAATATATTAAATATTGATGTGGCAAGTGATGCTGACATGTTAACTATGAAATAGCGTGGTCACTGTGGTGTACACGTAAACACAATCTTATAAAGAGATTACGTGGCTATTTATAAGGAGCAAAACTCAGATTTTTTTTTGTGAGGGAGCTAAAAGTCAAAATGAGTTGTTCGTGGGGCAAAACAGTAATTAGTGTTATGGGCTACTTCATGCCAAATGTTGGTCTCTGCCACTGGCTATTTGTCCAAGTGGCAATTTATTTTTTAGATGGAAAATTGAAGGAAGTATAATTTGATAAAAATAAATTGTTAGGACAAAGTTTTCTTACAAATTGAGTTAGAGAAATTTTTTTCAACCTAGTGTATAAAAGTTATATATATTCCTTAAACATGTAATTTTCATATATTCAAAGGACACATGTGCATCTCACATGTTATTAAATAAACAGACATATGTCACTTTTATATAGTAGGTTGAATAAAATTCTACCAACTTAGTTTGAAGGAAAAATTTGTCCATCTCCTAATGTTATCCTTTGTCCTCCTTGTCCTATGTGAAATTATTTTATAAAAACAAAGTAAGAGAAATAAGAAGAATTTTCATTTTTGTTTTTTATAAAATAATTTTCACATAAAATTAAGAGGACACGAGAAGAACACCAAAAAAGCACCTAACATTCCCCTTTGATAACGTTAGTAAAATTGTCATTTTTTAAAGGGGTCGGTAACTTTATTTATCCATGAACTTACGTATTGTTTGCAAATACCACTATAATATTTAAAATCTCTCACACTTTAATGTATTAATCTTTTGAATTTTTTCAATTACTTTATGATGACGAGTAATTGCGCCATCACACCACTATGCCATATGAATTACCCGCTCACACGCCAAGATGCGTTATGGAGCACAAGTCAATTTAATTCTAAAAGTTACCTTTCCCGGGCTAATGGAGCCATCGATCGCACACAAATAAATACAAATGCATACACCTAACCGTTTCAATTTGATCTGTGAGTTACCGTCTTCGTTTTGGTCTTGGACGCCGACAACCTGTCAGGCCTCGATTTGGTCTTCGATGCCGACAACCTGGAAGGCCTCGTTTTGGTATTCGGATTCTGGCAGTGGAAAACAACAGAGAGGCAAGCATCGTCGTATGACACTGATGATTTGGCCCATGGGTGGTATACGTACTTGGTAGAGTGGTAGATAGAGAGAGAAAGGATGGCGGGGTAGTTTGCAGAAGAAATCGTGGTTTGGTGGTAATATCAGGGGAGAAGTGAGAAATGTGGGAATTAAGTTTAGTGTACGAGAGAGAGAGAGAGAGAGAGAGAGAGAGAGAGAGGATCAGCTGAATGAAGATGAAGCGAAGAAAACTCCATCATTCTTTTTGGCTAAACGTTATCCTCAAAATTTCTCAGAGCTTTCTCTTTTGTTTTACCTTTTTCTTTTTTACTTATTGATAAAACGAAAGATGTTTATGGGTCTTTGTTGACTGGGTGAGTCAACAGCTGGGCTGGTGGTGATGAGTGATTGCGTGGAAGCTGCTATGGCATTGCATAATGCCTTTTCTTTATATGAGAAAAGGAGAGAGAATTTTGGTTGAGAAGGGAATGGGAAGGCTCTCGAGAGTCGAGTGGGGTCTCCCGTAGTCTACTGCCAGAAAGAAAGCAGAGTAAAAAATTCCTTTCCTATCTTTTTGAGCCACAAAACAGGACGTCCTCAAACTGGGGTGTGGAGACAGCGGTTGGGTGTCTTTCGTAATCTCACGTGCCGGTGGAGGCCGCGACGGAGGACGAAGAAGTGAGAAATGTATATGAACGAGAGACAAAATGGGTTTAACGCTCGAGGCTCGTTTGGATTCGATCTAATGACCTCCACTTTATTAAGCATGGTCCACAGTCGATTGAGCTACTCATTGGGATAATAATGGAATAGTCATTCTTATTCCTTTGTTTGGTATTGTCCAATAGGATGGTGAATGAAATCATATAGTAATCAAATTTCTTAAAATACCCTTATGATACATATATAATTTTTTTTTATTAAAGATTTTTTTTTTTTGTTTTGAAACATAAACAACTATATTATAATTTTTTTTTTTTTTTAAAAAAAATTTGTCAAGTATGTTGCCTTTATTATTATTATTATTATTTTTCCAGTTATGCTACAAAATTATTTATAAAAATAAATAAATAAAAAAGCATATCATCATCATTGTACTGTTATTTTATATGCTTTTTAGTATTTTAATTTTGTCAAGTATATTGCCTTTTTTTTTTTCCAAGTTATGCTACAAAATTATTTATAAAAATAAATGAATAAATAAAAAAACACATAAAAAACACAAAAGCACCGAGGGCTTTTGTGGTAAATCAAATGGAATCTTTATTCTCACTTGGAAAAGAATAGTTATTCCTCTTATTTTTTTAGAAGAACAACTATTTCTTTGTGAAGGGATTAGCTATTCTCATGGAATAACAATTCTTACGAATAGGTCTTTACCAAACAAAAGAATGGCTATTCCACAGGAATAGCTATTCCATTACAGGGGTAACGAAATGGGCCCTCAGTTTCTTAGGTTTTGATGGCCGAGACTTGGATTAGGATTTTACCAAAGGTCCACCGCTTAGGGCATGGCCGAAAAGCCTTTTGAGAGGCTATTAGGTTGGGCTCAAACCGGCCCAACAATTTGACCTATGTGGCTAGGTCACAAAATTTTGCAACTTATAACTTTGTGTATCTCTATAAGTGTGAACACACCTGATCAATTTTTTATCAGTTATTGTTAAAAATAAAAAAATAAAAATCTAAGGTTGGTTGAATTGTCAAGTCAACATTGTGAAATAAAAATGTGATTTTTAATCTTACCCTCTGTGATATTCCAAAATTTATCCTTTGAGTAAATGTGGCTTTAATATAAAGATAATGAAGACTTTCAACTTTGTTAAGATTTATATGGAATTGAGTAAATAGACTTAATTTGGAAAATGACGAGAATGACTAGCTAGTTAATTAAAGTATATGTACTGTTTGAGTTTATCAAGCTTGATGATCCAGCCATGAAGGTGTTGATATATAGTTGTTCTCTTTGTTTGAATAGTACTTTTGAGTTGATTTAAATGGTTGCATGTAAGGAAAAGAAATAATAATAATAAAAAAATAAAATTACAAAACACTTTCCACACAGCTCAGAGTTCAAGATGAACAAATCCATCATCATAAAAGAGACACTTCCTTCAATTAAAATAAAATTAAAAAAAAAAAAAAAAAACCCATAAAAGGAACAATGTTTTGGGGGGAATTGTGCTGTCGATTTGCTGACGGGTGAGACCTCATCATCATCTATAGACGATCAGTATACAAACCACTTTCATCTACTTCTATAGCATTTGCCCAATCAAAAACTAGTGGTATGCTACGCTCCTTGTCTCCTGCATAAATCAGGAATTTCTGCTCGGAGAAGAACCGCTTTGGTTTGTCTCCTCTTGTATCCACTACATTTGGGTCATCAACAAGTAGATGAATTCCACACTTCTTCACTTGTATTTCACCCTTAAGCTTTTCACTCCAGTCCATCGATATGCACACAAGTTTGACGGACACCTCTATTTCGTCTCCACTTTTCATCTCAAATCCTAACAGCGGATGAAAAATCTGATGATATCTCATCACTTGACTCACCTGTAAAAATATATGATCTTCACAGCTACCAAAAACCCGAAAGGGTGTGGACCCTATCGTCAAGTCCGTTTGATGAGTTCTAGTTTTATTACGTAATGTCCAGTTCAAGCAACCCACTCGAGATTGGTCTTCTTTGTTTGCTGCAAAAATAACGCAAAAAAGCACCTTGCCGATTTTACCATCCCAAAAGGAAGGTACATGAAAGGATATTAAAGAAGCAATTCCCTGATAATGGGTACACCACCAACCCATTGTATGGCAAAGGGAAACACCTTCATCTGCCTGATGGCTAAACCAACTTGGGATCTCACTTCCGGGGAGGCAAATGCCACCGTCTGCCTTGCACATCATCTATTTCAAAAAAGTGTTTACGTGAGAGAGAGAGAGAGAGAGAGAAAGAGAGAGAGAGAGAGAGAACCTGGAGGACACTTTCCCTAAAAGCAGGTGATAGATTGTTGCACCTTCCCATGTGAAGCCATGCTCCAGGTCGCCAACTCATCGAACTTTGAATCTCAACCAGTTTGTGGCAATTATTAAGGGACAAAGATCCTAAATTCTCGTTCGTCCAAGTAAAGATTCTTTCCAATGATGTGCAGTCATTTGCACTCAAAATTCCATAAACTTGTACAATGAATGGGACTAAGACTGATTGAAGAGTACTACACTCGTCCAAATACAATTCCAATAATTTAGGAAGGTAGTTGATGCAATCAGGTAGGTTACGGAAATTGTTTCTTGATAAATCCAATATTTCCAGTGAAGATAAAAATCAAAATTCAAGAGGAAACTCATCTTCAGACAAATTATGCCCACTGAGATGTAGCTGTCTCAGGTTCGTCAAAAACCATAATTTAGAAGTGGAAGGAAAGAAACTTAAGTGCTTGGAACTTTTGGGTGATATCCATGATGAGGATGAGGATGGGCGTTGCTCAATATTAGTTGTTCTGCCTGCCAACAACAAGTTTAAAGACTTCATATATCCTAATTGTTCCGGTAACTTGTCAAGTTCTAAGCAGTCCGACAACACAAGAGTTTCAAGAAGCTCTAAGTTAAAAATGCTACTTGGAAGATTTCTAAGCTTCTTGCATCCGCCTAAATCTAGTTCCTTTAGTATTTTTAGAAGTCCAGTAGAATTGTGAACCTCAACCAAGCTTGTACAACCATCAAGTATCAACTTCTTTAGGCGAGAAGTTTCTAAAAAACTCTGGTGATTTGATGAGGCATTCATTTCCATGTAATGATAAAGTTTCAAGATTCTTTAGAAGGCTAAAGGAGGATGGTAGTTGCTTAATAGCAGTGTTCTCCACACACAGCTCCGTTAAAGCCATCATATTCCCTAGGTTATCCGGTAACTTTTGAAGATTAAAGCACTTAGACAAGACAAGAGTTGTAAGAGATTCTAAGTTAGAAATGCTGCTTAGAAGATTCTTAAGTTTCTTGCATTTTCGTAAATTTAGCAAAACAAGTCTTTTGAGATATCCAATGGACTCATGAACCTGAACCAAGCTTGTGCAACCCTCAAGTATTAGTATCTTCAATTGTGGGACTTGTGAGAAGTCTGGTGACTTGGTAAGATATTTGGAATTGCTGAGATTAAGGACCTTCAACTTGTTGAATATTTGTGAAACAAAATATAGAAAAAATAAGTTCTTGTTAGTTAAATATTTAACATTAATAGAGGAAAAAGAAACAAAGCACTGTAAAATTTATTATACTTTCTTCTTCTTCCAAACTTGTTTGACATTACTGTGCTGCATATCAAGAATAACAAGGTTTTCTAGATGAAAATTATGTGGTAGAAATTCCAAAGGGCACTTATGCCAACAAAGCCATTTTAGCTCTTTAGTGAGGCATTCATAAGATCCGGTGAGATGTACAAAATCGATTTTGAGCAATCTCAAATTCTTCATATTCGTAAATGCTTCAGTTTTCAAATGTACATCTTCATATACAAGGTGATTTAAAATGAGACCCTCAATTGCTTTTGATCCCTAACAAAATAGATGGTTGGATTAGCAACGCACATCCTCATCTTGTGTAAAGCTAGAATAACTTTGAACTGGAGTATGTATTCTCACCATAATTTAAAAGAGAATACTATAATGATTTGAACATGATTAGAAAAGGTTAAACCGTGATTGCATACCATTTTAATGTTGTAAATTGCATAACGGAAAAAAAGCACTATAAGATAAATAAATATATATACCACTTACCGTTTGGTTTTGCATTACATTTAAGACATCCTCATGTAACCACAATCTGCTGCGCTTTTGTGGATGTTTCGGCGATTCTTTATGAACAATTTCCCTTCCCATATCTCGAATCAGATTATGCATCATCAGTTTATTTTGGAAATCAACTGTAACAAGTGACCTCTGAATGAGAATAGATATACCAATCCCTGGAAAGAAATTACAACCATCAAGTATTTTGAAAGCATATTCTTGGTCCATACCGACAAAGAAACATGCAATATCAAGGAATATGTCATTTGTAGGACTCTTCAATGAATCAAAACTTATTCTAAGTATTTTTTGAATCTTGTCATCAGGAGTTATTCGTAGTCTTTCCAATTCACTTTCCCATTCGGCAACACTTCTATCTTTAAGAAAAGAACCCAAAACCATAAGAGCTAATGGAATACCTCCAACATAAGTCACTGCTTCAATCGAAAGCTCTATGTAATCTTCTTCAGGATTGGTCATTTTGAAGGCATGCCAACTGAGTAATCGAAGAGACTCCCGACGATTCAATTCTCTGACCTTATATTTTTTATCAGCTCTCGATGGACTTAACACATGTTCATCTCTAGTGGTTACAATGATTCTACTTCCCGGACCAAGCCATTCCTTTTCGAGTAACCAATTTAGTTTTTCAAAGTCATCCACATCATCAACAATAACAAGAACTTTTTTTCCATGAATCCTTTCCTCAATTATACTAATTCCTCTATCAACATTATCAATCTTCAAATTTGTTTTCAAGATATCATTCAAAATTTGCTCTTGTAAAACAAGTAAGCCATCTGGCTTTTCTGAGCTTTCTTTAAAGTTTGAAAGAAAACTACTTCCTTCAAATGCAACACATATTTCATTATAGACAGCTTTTGCTAGGGTTGTTTTACCGATACCACCCATTCCGTAAATGCCCACAATGCAAACATTACTTGCTCCAAGATTTAATAAATCTTTTATATCTTGAACACGAGACTCCATTCCTATTGGGTATTTGGCAACATTCAAGCGACATGGGTTTACTTTACACAAAATTTCTTCTAAAATATACTCTTCGATGAATCTTGATTCATACCTGAGAACAATAGAATAAATAAGCACAAGGATAAATTAAATAAAATTGTGTCTCATCAACACCATAAAGATGTTAGCATCTCAATCATTAAAGATGTAATATGTCATGACAAACAATTACGTTTTATAAAATTTAGTGATAATTATCATTTAAATATATTTATATGTAATTTCTTCACTTGATGACATGCCATGAAACAGTTTTTTACTTTTTTTTTTTCTTCTATAGCAGAAAAAGCCATTAACTGTTGCCCGCAAAGAAAGGTTACATTGTCATTCCTCTGAATTAAGTGCACGATATTTTATCTAAAAAGCAATCCTAGACTTAATTATTCTACCAAAAAAGGTTTGTCTCTAGATAGCATTATCTTGATATCCAATAGAGTTGGCACGAAACATAAAATCATAAACCTTCTCAAGTCGAACACTAATTTTCTTCAATCCATTTAGCTTAATGTTACTTTTTTTTTAAAAAAAATAAATAATAATAATAATTTTTGTCTAAAATTTACAAGAAAATAAAAGGACCAAGAAAAAAAAAGGTATGAAAAAGTACAAGAGTCCATAGCATAATACCCATTTGCAATGCATTTGAGATCCCAGCCAGAACAATTCGCAGCATCAGTAAGAGCTTCCTTCCACCTCTGCACCCTCTCCATATTAGTTTGAAATCGCTCTTCATGTCTAGCAAAGGCTTCCGCAAAAGTTCCAGTCTGGTTCCGAACATCTGAAGGGTCCACATGGTAAAATATGGGAAAAAGAGTGTGACATTTGGTATTCTTACAGTGAACGATCTCCACAAGCTCATCTAGGCACCACCTAGAAGAAGCATAACCTTCAGAGAAAATCACAATGGAAATTTTTGATCCATGAATCGCACTAAGTAGTTCTGTAGAGATAGTCTTTCCTCTTGGAAGCTCCTCATCATCTCGAAACGTGTGAATTCCGAGTCGCTTTAAAGCGGAATAGAGGTGATCGGTGAAGTTCTTGCGGGTGTCTTCGCCTCTAAAACTCAAAAAAACATCGTAATTGCAATGAGGTCCGGAAAAGGAGGTACTTGTTGTGGTTGAGTTTGATTGAACTGCAAAATGAGACAAATCCGGTGAGAAATAGGAGTGGTAGAGCATGTAAAATGGGTGCAATCAATATTTTCCTCTTTTTTTTTTTTTTTTTTTTTTTCTAATTTTTAAAATGAGAAACAATCGATAAGCCTAATTCAAAATGCAAATTCTTTTTATGGATCATCCACTCTGTTTCTTTTTCAACATATATTTTATTTTATTTTTTTAAAATAGCTTTCACTTCCACTGTGGCGGAGAACGAAGCCTTAGTGGAAATGAAGGTCTCTCAAATGGAAATTTTGTGGAGCAATCTAAATCACACCAGTATGCTAGCTAATAAATTACTCAAATCAAATGGCAACACGCGTTTTTCTAATTCAAACAAGATAGACTTTGATGGACGAAGAGAGTAACGTGAACACTATTTATTAATTATTAATAACTACACCTTCGATTAGCTTAGAAAAAAAAAAAAAAAAAGGCATAAAAGGATCTACATTTGGGGGGAATTGTGCTGTGGATTTGCTGATGGGTGAGATCTCATCATCATCATCATCTGTAGAATGGAACTACACTTTCATCTACTTCTGTGGCATTTGCCTCATCAAGTGGCATTGTACACACCGTGTCTCCTCCATAAATCCGGAATTCATTGCCGACGAAGAACCGCTTTGTTTTGTCTCTTCTTGTATCCATTACATTTGGGTCATCGACAAGTACTAGATGAATTCCACATTTCTTCACTTGTATTTCACCCTTAACCTCTTCATTCGAGGAGTTGACGGATACCTCTATTTCGTCTCCACTTTTCATATAACCTCGCATAAGATGACAATCTCCCATTGCCTGTACAAATATTTGATCTTCACAGCTACCAGAAAAGCAACCAGCTGGGGACACAAGAAATATAGCCACTTGGTGAGTTCCAGTTTTATTACGTAAATCCCAGCTGAAGCCACTCACTCGAGATAGGTTTCTGGGTGCTTCCTTTTTTGCCGCAAGAACAACGCAAAGAAGCATATTGCCGATTTTCCCATCCCAAAGGAGGGTACACGAATGGATATTGAAGAACCGATTGTCCGATGGCTAAACCAATTTGGAATCTCACTTCCGGGGAGGCAAATGCAACCTCCATCTGCCTTGCACAACATCTAGTTCAAAAAAAGCGTTTACGTCATAACTTGTCTTGCACAACATCTATTACAAAATAGTGTTTGCGTGGCAACAAATCTAGCCTCAATATTCAAGCTTTCATAAATAATAATAAAAAAAGGGTTCGAGAAAATACAACATTTATTTGATTTTCTAAATATTCAAAATTAATTTGTAAATCAATTATCCCACAATACAAGCAAAACAAGATAGAGTTTGATAGGCCATGAGAGTAATTAACGTGAACATTATTTATTAATAAATACACCTTCGACTAGCTTAGAAAAAAAAACACAATCCTTCAATTAAAATAAAAAATAAAATAAAAAACATAAAAAGATATATATTTGGGGGGAAATGTGCTGTCAATTTGCTGATGGATGGCATGAGACCTCGCGCGTCATCATCTGTAGAAGAAAAGCATCACATTCACTTTCAAGTTTCATCTACAATATTTTCCTTAACTAACCTTTCACTGAGTGGTATTTCCATGTGTCCTGCAGAAATCGGGATATTGAAGGAGTACCACTGCTTAATTGTTTTGTATCCACGTGTATCCGTTACACTTGGCTCATTACCGAGTAGATGAATTCCACACTTCTTCACTTGTATTTCACCCTTAAGCTCCTCACTCCGGTCCATCGATATGGACGTAAGTTCGACGAACAGCTCTATTTCGTCTCCGCTTTTCACCTCAAATCCAAACGGCTGATGATCTCCCGTCTCCTGTACAAATATATGATCTTCACAGCTACCAAAAAGGCGATAGGATGTGGACGCTATCCTGAATTCCATTTGGTGAGTTCTAGTTTTATTACGTAATCTCCAGTTGAAGCTACCCACTCGAGATAGGTGTGCTTCCTTTTTCGCGGCAAAAACAACGCAAAGAAGCATCTTGCCGATTTTACCATCCCAAAAGGAAGGTACATGAAAGGATATTAAAGAAGCCATTGTCTGATAATGGCTAGACCACCAACACTTTGTATGGCTAAACCAAAATGGAGTCTCACGTCCGCAGTGGCAAAGGGAAGCACCTTCATCTGCCTGATGGCTAAACCAATTTGGGATCTCACTTCCTGGGAGGCAAATGCTACCTTTATCTGCCTTGCACATCATCTATTTCAAAAAAGTGTTTATGTCAAAATTAAACGAGAGAGAGAGAGAGAGAGAGAGAGAGAGAGAGAACCTGGAGAACACTCTCCCTAAAAGCAGGTGATAGATTGTTGCACCTTCCCATGTCAAGACATGCTCCAGATCGCAAACTCATCGAACTTTGAATCTCAACCAGTTTGGGGCAATTATTAAGGGACAAAGATCCTAAACTCATGTTTGTCCGAGTTAAGATTCTTTCCAATGATGTGCAGTCATTTGCACTCAAAATTCCATAAACCTGTACAATTAAGGGGACTGAGATTGATTGAAGAGTACTACACTCGTCCAAATCCAATTGCGATAATTTAGGAAGGTAGTTGATGCAATCAGGTAGGTTACGAAAATTGTTTCTCGATAAATCCAATATTTTGAGTGAAGATAAAAGTACAAATTCAACAGGAAACTCATCTTCAAACAAATTACGCCCACTGAGATCTAGCCGTGTCAGGTTTGTCAAACACCATAATTCACAAGTGGAAGGAAACAAACTTATGTGCTTGGAGCCTTTGGGTGATATCCATGATGAGGATGAGGATGGGCGTTGCTCAATAGCAGTTCTGCCTGCCAACAAAAATTGTAAAGCCTTCATATTCCCCAATTGTTCTGGTAACTTGTCAAGTTCTAAGCAGTCAGACAACACAAGAGTTTCAAGAAGCTCTAAGTTAGAAATGCTACTTGGAAGATTTCTAAGCTTCTTGCATCCGCGTAAATTTAGCTCCTTTAGTATTTTTAGAAGCCCAATAGACTTGTGAACCTCAACCAAGCTTATACAACCTTCAAGTATCAGTTTCTTTAGGTTAGAGGTTTCTAAGAACTTTGGTGTTTCGATGAGGCATTCACTTCCACATAATGATAATGTTTCAAGATTCTTCAGAAGGCTAAAGGAGGATGGTAGCTGCTTAATAGCAGTGTTCTCCACACGCAGCTCCGTTAAAGCCATCATATTCCCCAAGCAATCCGGTAACTTTTTAAGATTAAAGCACTCAGACATGACAAGAGTTTTAAGAGATTCTAAGTTATAAATGTTGCTTGGAAGATTCCTAAGTTTCTTGCATTTTCGTAAATTTAGCAAAACAAGTCTTTTGAGATATCCAATGGACTCATGAACTTGAACCAAGCTTGCACAACCCTCAAGTATTAGTATCTCTAGTTGTGGGACTTGTGAGAAGTCTGGTGATTTAGTGAGATATTTGGAATTGCTTAGATTAAGGACCTTCAACTTGTTGAATACCTGTGAAACAAAATAAAGAAAAAATAAATTCTTGTTAGTTAAAATTTAACATTAATACAGGAAAAAAAAAAGCACTGTAAAATTTATTATACTTTCTTCTTCTTCCAAACTTGTTTGACATTACTGTGCTGCAAGTCAAGAATAACAAGGTTCTCTAGATGAAAATTTTGTGGTAGAAATTCCAGAGGGCACTTATGCCAACAAAGCCATTTTAGCTCTTTAGAGAGGCATTCATAGGATCCTGTGAGATGCACAGAATTGATTTTGAGCAATCTCAAATTCTTCATATTTGTAAATGCTTCAGTTTTCAAATGTACATCTTCAAGTACATGGAGATTTAAAATGAGACCCTCGATTGTTTCCGATCCCTAACAAAATAGATGGTTGGATTAGCAATGCACATCCTCATCTCGTGTAAAGCTAGAATAACTTTGAACTAGAGTATATATTCTCACCATAACTTAAAAGAGAATACTATAGTGTTTTGAACATGATTAGAAAAGGTTAAAACGTGATTGCATACCATTTTATTGTTGTATATATATATATACACCACTTACCGTATGGTTTTGCAATACTTTTAAGACATCCTTATGTAACCACAATCTGCTACGCTTTTTTGGATGTTTTGGCGATTCTTTATAAACAATTTCCCTTCCCATATCTCGAATGAGATTATGCATCATCAACTTATTTTGGGAATCAACTATAACAAGTGATCTCTGAATGAGAATAGGGATACCAATCCTTGGAAAACAATTACAACCATCAAGTATTTTGAAAGCATATTCTTGGTCCATACCAACAAAGAAACACGCAATATCAAGGAATATGTCATTTGTAGGACTCTTCAATGAATCAAAACTTATTCTAAGAATTTTTTGAATCTTGTCATCAGGAGTTATTCGTAGTCTTTCCAATTCACTTTTCCATTCAGCAACACTTCTATCTTTAAGAAAAGAACCCAAAACCACAAGTGCTAATGGAATACCTCCAGCATAAGCCACTGCTTCAATCGAAAGCTCTAAGTAATCTTCTTTAGGATTGGTCATTTTGAAGGCATGCCAACTGAGTAATCGAAGAGACTCCCAACGATTCAATTCTCTGACCTTATATTTTTTATCAACTCTCGATGGACTTAACACATGTTCATCTCTAGTGGTTACAATGATTCTACTTCCCGGACCAAGCCATTCCTTTTTGAGTAACCAATTTAGTTTTTCAAAGTCATCCACATCATCAACAATAACAAGAACTTTTTTTCCACGAATCCTTTCCTCAATTATACTAATTCCTCTATCAACATTATCAATCTTCAAATTTGTTTTCAAGATATCATTCAAAATTTGCTCTTGTAAATGAAGTAAGCCATCAGACTTTTCTGAGCTTTCTTTAAAGTTTGAAAGAAAACTACTTCCTTCAAATGCAACACATATTTCATTATAAACAGCTTTTGCTAGGGTTGTTTTACCGATACCACCCATTCCGTAAATGCCCGTAATGCAAACATCACTTGTTCCAAGATTTAATAAATCTTTTATATCCTGAACACGAGAATCCATTCCTATTGGGTACTTGGCAACATTCAAGCGACTGGGGTTTACTTTACACAAAATTTCTTCTATAATATACTCTTTGATGAATCTTGATTCATACCTGAGAACAAGGATAAAATAAATAAAATTGTGACTCATCAACACCATAAAGATGTTATCATCTCAATCATTTAAGATTTAATATGCCAAACAATTACGTTTTATAAAATTTAGTGATAATTATCATTTAAATACATTTCTATGTAATTTCTTCTATAGCAGAAAATGCCATTAATTGTTTCCCCGCGAAGAAAGGTTGCAATATCATTCCTCTCAAGTGCACGATATTTTATCTAAAAGGCAATCCTAGCTAGACTTAATTATTATACCAAAAAATGTTTGTCTCTAGATAGCATGATCATGATATCTAATATAGTTGGCACGGAACATAAAATCATAAACCTTTTCAAGTCAAACACTAATTTTCTTCAATCCATTTAGGTTAATGTTACATTTTTTTTTTTAAAAAAAAAAAAATCAATTTTTTTTGTCTAAAATTTACAAGAAAATGAAAGGACCAAGAAAAAAAAATGTATGAAAAAGTATAAGAGTTCATAGCATAATACCCATTTGCAATGCATTTAAGATCCCAGCCAGAACAATTCGCAGCATCAGTAAGAGCTTCCTTCCACCTTTGCACCCTCTCCAAATCAGTTTGAAACCGCTCTTCATGTCTAGCAAAGGCTTTCGCAAAAGTTTCAGTCTGGTTTCGAACATCTGAAGGGTCCACATGGTAAAATATGGGAAAAAGAGTGTGACCTTTGGTATTTTTACAGTGAACGATCTCAACAAGTTCATCGAGACACCACCTAGAAGAAGCATAACCTTCAGAGAAAATCACAATGGAAATTTTTGATCCATGAATCGCGCTAAGTAGTTCTGTAGAGATAGTCTTTCCTCTTGGAAGCTCCTCATCATCTCGAAACGTGTGAATTCCGAGTCGCACTAAAGTGGAATAGAGGTGATCGGTGAAGTTCTTGCGGGTGTCTTCGCCTCTAAAACTCAAAAAAACATCGTAATTGCAATGGGGTCCAGAAAGGGAGGTACTTGTTGTGGTTGAGTTTGATTGAACTGCAAAGGAGACAAATCCAGTGAGAAACAGGAGTGGTAGAGCATGTAAAATGGGTGCAATCAATATTTTCCTTTCTTTTTCTTTTTTTTTTTTATTTTTTTTTTCTTTCTAATTTTTAAAATGAGAAACAATTGTTAAGCCTAATTCAAAATGCAAATTCTTTTTATGGATCATTTACTCTGTTTCTTTTTCAACATATATTTTATTTTATTTTTTTAAAATAGGTTTCACTTCCACTGTTGCGGAGAACCAAGCTAGCCTTAGTGGAAATGAAAGATTTCAATCAGTCTCTCAAATGGGTCTCTCTGTTTCTCTCTCTCTCTCTCTCTCTCTCCCAGAGAATTTGAGGATGAAGAAGACTCCAATATATATTTGACTTTCACTAGAGTTCTCTGCTAAATTTTATAGAGCAATCTAAATCACACCAGTATGCTAGCTAATAAATTACTCAAATCAAATGGCAACACGTGTTTTAATCCAGCTAGCCATAACACACAAATGCATATCTATTTGATGTGTGAGTGCGGCGAATACAGTACCGTCTTTCTTTGAGTCTTCGCCGACAAGAATTATGGGAGACTGGTTTGGGTCTTGGTCTCGCACTGGTGATTTGGGCATTGGGAATTGAGGGGGATCGTAAGAGGACGTGGAAGCCATGGCAGTAATTGAACCGACAGGAAGTGGATGGTTATGTGTGCCGTTATAGGTTGTTACGAGTATAGACATGTCCTCTGAGCATCTCCACACCTAATTGCAAAAGAATAAAGAAAATTTAATTCAAGGAATGAATGAATTAAAACCTTGTATACAAATATTCAAATTCAGTTTTGGCAATATTATTGTACCAGTTTCCAAACTGGGCAATATGGATCCACTGTGCAACCATAGATGTATACTGGAAATGGATATTCTTTAGTAGGAGATGGCACCCCGCATAATCCCCATTGGCATCCATCGTTGTTGATCTATAGCAGAACTTTTTGATTAAATTAGAATCATGTGATTGTTTGTTCTCATAAAACAAGTTTATATGTGAGAATTAAACTCACCGAGGCTACTTCACATCTGTCTATGATCGTAACCCTTGCTTCCCTATTGGCGTGGGAGGCAACATCGTGATCGTCTTCTTCTCCTGCTGTGGCCTCAGCTGCTTCTTCTATATCATGCACATGTACTCTCTTCATTCTTTCCAACTTAAAAATATATATATATTTAAAAAATACCTTTAAATTCCACTATATATGGCCGAGAACCAAGACATAGTGGAAATTGAAGCGGAAATGAAAGTTTTGGCCAATAATCGGAAATCGGGATCGGGTTTTCACCCCTAATATTATCCACCTCTCCCTAACAATAGATGCTATGGCTACCTAGCGTTTATAAAGAGTTATACTAGACAATCTTTTCACCTAAATGGAAAGAGCAAATTATGTAGAAGAATTTCAAAAGAAAACCAGAAGTTGCTTTTCTGCTTCTACATTTTCTTTTTTTTTTTTTTGACAGCTAGATACACGCAAGCAGTTTTTCCATTTCTGGTTTGATTTAAAAAAAAAAAAAAATTCAGATCAACACAAATAGGGAGCCTAAGAGTGTAGTAAGATTTTTTTTTTTTAAATGTGAAATCAGAATGAAGCGTGGATCTTGGAAGTCAAAGAAATTTTCTCCTTAATCATTTTTGAAAATCTTAAACTACGAACAACAACTTTTCCCATGGAATTATCTTTTTAATCATTTGCCTGCTAATATGAGCTGATCATGAAGGTCTAGAAACGCATTTTTCTATATAGTCAATGCAATTCATATCAATTATAAATAGAGTGAAAAGGAGCATAATTAGGTAAGCAATTTAAGCCGTTGTCATCTTCCTTTTTTTTTTTTTTAAATGATATCTTTTGAAAGAAGGGAATGATAGTGACTTATATCTTTTCTCATGTGTGGCCATACAAGAAAGACACAGTAACAGACACTTCGATTGAGGAAAAAAAAAAAAAAAAGGACTGAAGAGAGGCAGCTTCTTTTTCTGCTGTTTCTTAAGTAGATTTTTTTACTAGAGTCGGTGGTCACTAACTTAACCCTTAGTCTTCACACATGCTTACATTTTTACTAGCTTCTTTTTCTGCTGTCATAATTTTTGTATTTTCTTTTAAGAACAAAATTAATTGGTTTTTTAATTTTTTTTTCTTCTCATATTTGGTATAATCTGGCGTGGTAGTGTTTTTTTTCCTTAAACTTAGGTTTATTTTGATATGCTGAGGTGTCACTTGCTGATTGGTGGGCACAAAGGGGTGGTTTGTGCCACTTGCGTATAGAAGTCACTCTCCTGGCCGAGAACCAAGCCATAGTGGAAATGGAAGAGGAAATGAAAGATTTCTATCAATCACTCAAATGGGTGTCTCTGTTCCTCTCTCTCCCTGAGAATGAGAATTTGGAGATGAAGAAGACTCCAGTATGTTTGGCTTTCACTAGAGTTTCTCTGCTAAATTTTGTGGAGCATCTAAATCACACCAGTATGCCAAATAAATTACTCAAATCAAATGGCAACACGTGCTAATCAAGCTATAACACACAAATACATATGCATATCTATTAGATGTGTGAGTGCGGCGAATACAGTACCTTCTTTCTTCGAGTCTTCGCCGACAAGAATCTTGGGAGGCTGGTTTTGGTCTTCGTCTCGCACTAGTGATTTGGGCATTCGGAATTGACTTGTAAGGTCAACAACAATTCCTTGGGAAGGGTCGTTAGGGTCAGTCATATAGTAGTAAGGAAGGGATGCTTTGGTGAAACTGTAGGTTCCTTCCGAAAGAGGATTACTTGAATCCAATAACCTGAAGAAATCTGCTGAGGCCGCGGAAGCCATGGCAGTAATTGAATCAACAGGAAGTGGATGGTTATGTATGCCGTAATAGGTTGTAAAGAGTACAGACATGTCCTCTAAGCATCTCCACATCTAAATTGGAAAAAAATAAAGAAAATTCAATACAAGGAATGAATGAATGAGAACCCAAGAGAAGCAAAGTGAAGTGAAATACATTCTATAACAATATTCGAATTCAGTTTTGGCAATATTATTGTACCAGTTTCCTAACTGGGCAATCTGGATCCATTGTGCAACCATAGATGTATACTGGAAAATGATCTTCTTTAGTAGGAGATGTCACGTGGAATATTTTCCATTGGCATCCATCGTTCATCTATAGCAAAACTTTTGATTAAATTAGAACCATTTGATTGTTTGATCTCATAAAACAAAAGTTAATATATGAGAATTAAACTCACAGAGTATACTTCATATCTGGCTATGACCATAACAATTGCATCCCTATTGGCTTGGAAGGCAACATCGTCATTGTCTTCTTCTCCTGCAGTGGCCTCAGCTGCTTCTTCTGTATCATGCACATGTACTCCTCTTCGATCAATCCTTTTCAACTTAACAATATATATATTTTTAA
Source organism: Carpinus fangiana (assembly GCA_006937295.1). Taxonomy (NCBI): domain Eukaryota; kingdom Viridiplantae; phylum Streptophyta; class Magnoliopsida; order Fagales; family Betulaceae; genus Carpinus; species Carpinus fangiana. The sequence continues at coordinate 39,367,124 of CM017324.1, read as the reverse complement.
AAATGGTTTTAACTTCCACTATATATGGTCGAGAACCGAGACATAGTGGAAATGGAAGCGGAAATGAAAGTTTTCTAGCAGTCACTCAAATGGGTCTGTCTGTTTCTCTCTCTCCCGGAGAGTGAGAATTTGGGGATGACGAAGACTCCAATATATCACTGGAGTTGTCTGCTAAATTTTTTGGGAGCATCTACATCTTTCACTGGAAAAGTCAACAGCTGCTAGCTTAGGGTGATGAGTAATTGCGCAATCACACCAATATGCCATATAAATTACTCAATCAAATTGCCATTATACCCGCTCACATAATACTTTTTTTTAGAAAAAAATCAAACGCAAGAGAAAATATTTGAGCACCGAGTCTTATGGAGCACAAGTCAATTTAATTATAAAAGTTACCTTTCCTGGGCTAATGGAGCCATCATCACACACAAATAAATACAAATGCATACACCTAACCGTTTCTATTTGATCTGTGAGTTACCGTCTTCGTTTTGGTCTTGGACGCCGGCAACCTGGGAGGCCACGATTTGGTCTTCGATGCCGACAACCTGGGAGGCCTCGTTTCGGTGTTCGGATTGTGGCAGTGGAAAGCACAAAGGCAAGCATTGTCGTATCACACTGACGATTTGGCCCATGGGTGGTAGAGTGGTAGATAGAGAGAGGAGATGGCGGGGTAGTTTGCAGAAGAAATCGTGGTTTGGAATTGGTGGGTAATATTAAGGGAGAAGTGAGAAATGTGAGAATTTTGGGTTGAGAGAGAGAGAAAAGAACAGCTGAATGAAGATGAAGACGAAGACGAAGACGAAGAAAACTCCATCATTCTTTTTGACTAAACGTTATCCTCAAAATTTCTCGAAGCTTTCTCTTTTGTTTTACCTTTTTCTTTTTTACTTTTCTTTTAGATCATAAAACGAAAGATGTTCTGGGTCTTTGTTGACTGGATAAGTCAACAGCTGGGTTTGGTGGTGATGAGTGATTGCGTGGAAGCTGCTATGCCATTGCATAATGCCTTTTCTTTATATGAGAAAAAGAGAGAATTTTGGTTGAGAAGGGAACGGGAAAGCTTTTGAGTGGGGTCTCCCTCTCCCAGAAAGAAAGCTGAGTTAAAAAGTTCCTTTTCTTGAGAAAACATGTCGGAAGTTGTAACTGTGAAGGAATAGACAAAACTATAGAGTAGTGCTGCTATACACAAATTTTGGTTGCAGGTTTTTCATCACCTGCTCTGTTTAGATCTTACAAATAGTGGGTTTAGATGCCATGGATGGAGATTCAAATGCCCAGGGAAATATTACAAGTGTTTTGATTTGAATATTTGTACGTAGCTCCAGTCCTGTTGCACCCATGAAGATTACTACTGTTTTTGCTTAAATGTTTAGTAGAAGTTTCTATGTGTTTTTAGACTTTGCAATTTGCATGTCTGTGTGTAAATCTTTAGTAGAAGTGACAATCAAATTACTATATCTGTTCAGATTTAAGGGCCAAGAAAAAAATCGCCATACCATTTGGGTAAGGTGACACATTGAAAGAAAACATAGTCATGGGTTTCAATAATAGTCACATCTCACGTAAATGCCTAGAAAAAAAAAAAATAAGGGTGTCACATAAATATAGAAAAAATTTGTATCCATCTGAAGGTTCCATCAATTTGGATGTAATAGGAAGAATGCACCAAATGAATTCCTAAATGAATAATTTGATTCTCTTAAAAAAAAGGCAACATCATAATGGTCGGCCATTGATTCGTTCTTGCTATAGACTCTCATTAATCTAAATGCTGATTTTCATTGCCACATTATCATAGTTGTATACACATCGTATGAGAGTCTACTAAATAGCTTTTCTCAAATTGTAACCACCAAGTCCAACTTAATGAACATCCTCAATGACACATTAAAGTCCATTATCACCGTTCCTTCTTAGTCCGATAAAATTAACTTCCCGACACCGTTTAATGAATCTACCCAATACAGCCTTTCATATTCTTTTTTTCTGTACATTGATATGTCCTTTGGGTGTTTGATATGTGTAGCTAGATTATCCACATCAAGCTCATTGGTCCATCACTTCGCAATTTTGTGCAAAATTCGTGAGGGAAAAGGCTAAAATTATACCCACTTTGGGGGCTCTGGCTGTGTTGTTTCTTACAAAAGAAAATTGCTGTCCCACATGGGAGGGTGGTTGCGTCGCCGTCACAAATGCTGCGGAGTTGGGCGTGCCGACTGGGTTACTTGTGATGAGGGGCTCAAGTCAGCCATACAAACGACTAAAATTAAGCCTGGAAATTTTTATTAAAAAAAAAACAAAAATTAATCTTATCTTATTCTTATTTTCAATGTGGACAAATTAAGCTTATTAAGGCCTTGTGGCATACTGTGATGGGGTATTAATTTCAGTTTTTTTTTTTTTTTTTTTTTTAATGCTAAAAATTAATTTTTAAAAGCCAATTTTATATATAAAAAAATTATATATATTTTAAATAGAATTATTTTTTTTGGAAGGCCAAAGCCGCCAACCTTAAGGTGGTTTCTGCCCCTGATTGTTGCGACTTTGGAAGATGTCTATACCATTTACGATCAACTTTCTACCAAGTCATGCCCATCCTCTGTGAAGACTTCTTAATTTTGTCATGCTATATATATTCTTTAGCTTGTTTTTTCTCTCATTATTATTATTTTTTTTATTTTTTTACTTTTTAAAATTACTATTGAAACTGTATGGCCTAAATGTGAGATTCAAATGATGAATAATAGAAGAACGAGCGCAGAGAAGGAGCGAAGGACTATGAAAGAAAATGAATCTTTTTCTCATTGCTCATGTGAAAGGAGTTAATGCTTTCTAGCTAGCTAGTAGCCTAGTACAATAATTGTCCACATTTTTGTTGGCTACCTATATCTAATTATCTATAGAATCCTTGAACACTTAGAAACTTTTCTTTTAAAGAATTTATGGTGTAATTTAATGTGAAAAAAAACTAGCGGTAGAGAAGGGATGATATTAAAATCTGTCAATACGATGGTATTTACAACTGAAAATTTTCTTCGTGGAAATCTAGATGAAGATCACAATTTGTTTTGCACAATTCGTAGTAGTACTGTCTGAGTTCGCATTATATATACTAAGTCTTTATAATTTCATTCCTAAATGGTTTTCTTCTCTTCAATTTTATATCTGAACCATCGTATTTGGAAAATTAATGGAAGGGTTGCTGCTCATTTTTTTTTTTTTTTTGGGGGTAAATGTAGCTGATGGTAGCTATACATTATTTGCTTTGGTTGATGGGAAGCCACGTTAGTTATAAATTATTTTCATTATGAAAGGAGTTAATGTTTTGTAGTACAATAATTGTTTAGTTGAATAATTGTCAACATTTTTGTTGGCTACCTATGTCTTGTCCACACCCGGCCATTTCACATTACATTTTTGTTGTTGGCTTCCGTTGAACCTTTGTGGCTTATTAACTTTTCTTTTAATGAAATTACTGTGTAATTTAATGTGGGAAAAAGTAGTGGTAGAGAAGGATGATCGTCCTCATTTTTTTCCCATGTCATATCTTATCTTATTCTGACGATGCTTGCAAGAATTATGTCACGTGAACCATGACGAAAGGTGGATGTTGTTATGTTTCTGCAATAAAGAATCATCCTTCAAATTTTAGCCCCAAATTATGTACCAATGCAGGGGTAGCCATTAATATCCTTATTTTAGCCCCAAACTATGACTACCAGTCTACCATATAATATCCTTATTTCTACTACTGCAACGTAGCCATTAATGTGAAAACAACTAAACAAGTAAAAGATAACTCCTCCAAACTCCTTCTTCAAAGTAACATAATCTTACACTACATTTGGCTCCACACTTCTTCACTTCAATTCCTTCCCAAAGTGATTAGTCATATATAATGACTAATTTACGATTTTTAAAACCAATTGGAAACCAATTTACGATTTTTAAAATTAGAAACCAATTTACAATGGTTAATGAAAGATTTATTGGTTAACAGAAAATGATTTTAGTTTGACCAGCATTTATGTTGCTCCAAACACCGTAAAATATGGAAATCAATTTCAAGAAATTATTTTACGCCGAAATAAACAGAGCTTTAGTAGATAGTTCATCACCGACCAAATCTTGTGAAAAAACAGCATCAATGTTGTAAACACTGGAAAAACTTTAGAAACGGAGCACCATATAATATTTGGTTTGTACAAGAACCACCCTCCATTTCTAGTTCCATTTTTTTTTTTTTGGTGAAATTGACTTGCAAGCTAGCTTTTGGCTAGTTGGGACTTATTTCATTTTATCTTTGAATTATTAGCAATTGACACATATAATTATTATTGGACACGTACAAACTTCTTTCAAACTGATTTGGAAGAAATTTCTTTCAACCCACTCCAATAAGTGACAAGTACTGTCATTTAACATTATTGAGTTTCTAAAAAATTAATGTTTGGATTTCTTGATTAATGGAATGACAATAAATGACGCTTAAAATATTGACAAATGAGGCATGATACAAACCAAACTTTTTTGTCTAACAAATGTCTAACTTTTGTCTTCTTTTATAATTTTTTTTTTTAAAAAAAAACAAAATGAAAAAAAATAAAAAATGACTTAGACAATAATATATATTTTTTGTCTATCTTTTTTTTTGGTATTTTTAAAAAAAATGAAAAATGGTATTTTCATCCACTTCATTTTAAATGACGAGATGAAAAAATAAATAAATAAACAAAACAAATTTGGAGGATAAACAAATTGACTGAAAGAACTTAAAATTCGTTTGAGACTTTTCTTATTATTATTTTTTTTCTGGGCCATTTGGAGTAGACAAACATGCAAACACTGCAAGATTTCAGAAAGCCCACGTGGACCGTAATTTTTCTTCCATATTTTGGCAAAAATTTGATGTAAATAAATTAGGAAACAACTATTACGTGTCAAAAAACAACGCCGTCTGTGGGAATTGAACCCACGACCACATGGCTAAAGCCATGCGCTCTACCGGCTGATTTTGGACCCTTTAAATCCGGGTAATTGTGGCTATGATACAATGGTTAAAAGACGCAGAAGAATCACGGTTGTGATTATGGCTCACGACCCACGACCCACAACCACATGGTTAAAAGATGCACCCGAAGCAGTATCTCATTATATTACTGATATTGTTAATTTGTATTGAGAGTTCTGCTTCTCTCGAACGAATAGAATGCGAGACTAAATTAAAAAAATCTGATGCCTCTACTACATTTAACTTTTATATGTAATTGATCAAAGGAAAATAAATAATTAAAAAAAAAAAAAAATTCCCAAACACTTTCTACACAGCTCGGAGTTCCAGAATGAACAAGTTCTTCATGTGTCCATCAATTGGATGATAAATTACCGTTCGGATGATAGATTAGTATTCAAGCTTTCAAAAAAAAAAAAAATGTTTGGAGAAAATACAACATTTATTTGATTTTCTAAATATAAAATTTTGTAAATCAATTATCGCACAAAGCAAGCAAAAGAAGATAGAGTTCGATAGGCGATGAGAGTAAAGTGAACAATATTATTCATTTGCTGATGGGTGAGACCTCATCATCATCATCTGTAGAATGGAACTGTAATAATCACTTTCATCTAGTTCTGTAGCATTTGCCTTATTAAGTGGTATCATACGCTCCTCTTCTCCGGCATAAATCGGGAATTCCTGGAGGAAGAACCGCCTCATTTTGTCTCCACTTGCATCCATTACACTTGGCTCATCAACTAGCAGATGAATTCCACATTTCTTCACTTGTATTTCACCCTTAACCTCTCCATGATCCGAGAAGTCGACGGATACCTCTATTTCGTCTCCACTTTTCATATAACCATGCAAAAGACGATTAAATCCCATCGCCTTTACAAATATTTGATCTTCACAGCTACCAAAAAAGCAACCAGCTGTGGACAGTATAACAAAATCCATTTGGTGAGTTCTAGTTTTATTTCGTAATTTCCAGCTGAGGTTACCCACTCGAGATAGGTCTCCGGGTGCTTCCTTTTTTGCTGCAAAAACAACGCAAAGAAGCATCTTGCTGAATTTACCTCCCCAAAAGGAAGGTACACGAAGGGCTATTGAAGAACCCATTGTCTGATGGCTAAACCAACTTGGAATCTCACTTCCGGGGAGGCAAAGAGAACAACCGTCATCTGCCTTGCAGATCATCTATTTCAAAAAAGTGTTTACGTCATAATTAAATGAGAGAGAGAGATGCTTGCAGATCATCTATTTCAAAAAAGTGTTTAAGTCATAATTAAACGAGAGAGAGAGAGAGAGAGAACCTGGAGAACACTCTCCTTAAAAGCAGGTGAGAGATTGTTGCACCATCCCATATGAAGACACGCTCCAGGTCGGAAACTCTTCGAACTTTGAATCTCAACCAGTTTTTGGCAATTACTAAGGGACAAAGATCCTAAACTCTCGTTCGTCCAAGTTAAGATTCTTTCCAATGATGTGCAGTCATTTGCCCTCAAAATTCCAAAAAATTGTACATTTAAGGGGACTAAGATTGATTGAAGACTACTACACTCATTCAAGTTCAATTCCAATAACTCAGGAAGGTAGTTGATGCAATTAGGTAGGTTACGGAAATTGTTTCTGGTTAAATCTAATATTTCGAGTGAAGATAAAAGTCCAAATTCATTAGGAAACTCATCTTCAGACAAATTACGCCCACTCAGATCTAACTTTATCAAGTTTGTCAAATACCATAATTCATAAATGGAAGGAAACAAACTTATGTGCTTGGAGCCTTTGGGAGATATCCTTGATGAGGATGGTACACCACATCCAAGTATCGGCATAATTGCGGGATTCCTCATAAGACCCAAGGAGGAGGGTTGTTGCTCAGTAGTTGTTCTGCCTGCCAACAACAATTTTAAAGCCTTCATATTTCTCATTTGTTCCGGTAACTTGTCAAGTTCTAAGCAGTCTGACAACACAAGAGTTTCAAGAAGCTCTAAGTTAGAAATGTTACTTGGAAGATTTCTCAACTTCTTGCATCTGCCTAAATCTAGTTCCTTTAGTATTTTTAGAAGTCCAATAGAATTGTGAACCTCAACCAAGCTTGTACAACCTTCAAGTATCAGTTTCTTTAGGCGAGAGGTTTCTAAAAACTCTGGTGATTTGATGAGGCATTTACTTCCACGTAATGATAAAGTTTCAAGATTCTTCAGAAGGCTAAAAGAGGATGGTAGTTGCTTAATAGCAGTGTTCTCCACACGCAGCTCCGTTAAAGCCATCATATTCCCCGAGTAATCCGGTAACTTTTTAAGATTAAAGCACTCAGACAATACAAGAGTTTTAAGAGATTCTAAGTTATAAATGCTGCTTGGAAGATTCCTAAGTTTCTTGCATTTTCGTAAATTTAGCAAAACAAGTCTTTTGAGATATCCAATGGACTCATGAACCTGAACCAAGCTTGTGCAACCCTCAAGTATTAGTATCTCTAGTGTTGGGACTTGTGAGAAGTCTGGTGATTTGGTGAGATATTTGGAATTGCTGAGATTAAGGACCTTCAACTTGTTGAATACCTATGAAACAAAATAAAGAAAAATAATTTCTTGTTAGTTAAATATTTAATGTTAATAGAGGGAAAAAAAAGCACAATAAAATTTATTATACTTTCTTCTTCTTCCAAACTTGTTTGACATTACTGTGCTGTATGTCAAGAATAACAAGGTTTTCTAGATTAAAATTCTGTGGTAGAAATTCCAAAGAGCACTTATGCCAACGAAGCCATTTTAGCTCTTTAGTGAGGCATTCATAAGATCCCGTGAGATGTACAGAATCGATTTCGAGCAATCTCAAATTCTTCATAAAGAGATTACGTGGCTATTTATAAGGGGGCAAAACTCAGATTTTTTTGTGAGGGCGTAAAAGTCAAAATGAGTGTTCGTGGGGCAAAACAGTAATTAGCGTTATGGGCTACTTCGTGCCAAATGTTGGTCTCTGCCACTGGCTATTTGTCCAAGTGGCAATTTATTTTTTAGATGGAAAACTGAAGGAAGTATAATTTGATTAAAAAAAAAAAAATGTGAGGATAAAGTTTATCTACAAATTGAGTTAAAAAAATTTCTTTTAACCTAGTGTATAAAAATGATATATATTTCTTGAATATGTAATTTTTACATATTCAAAAAACATATATGCATCTCACACGTTATTAAAAAAATGAACATATATCACTTTTATGTACTATGTTGAAGAAAATTCTACCAACCCAGTTTAAAGGAAAGATTTGTCCCTCTCCTGGTGTTATCCTTGTGTCCTCCTTGTCCTAGGTGGGAATTATTTTATAAAAACAAAGTAAGAGAAATAAGAACATCATTTTTTTTTTTTTTTTTTTATAAAATAATTTGCACATAGAATCAAGAGGACACGAAAAGAACACATAGTATTCCCCTTTGATAACGTTAGTAAAATTGTCATTTTTTAAAGGGGTAACTTTATTTATCTTTGAACTTATGCGCTTTTTGTAAACATCACTCCAATATTTAAAACCTTTCACTTTAATTAATGTATTGATCTTTTGATTTTTTTCAATTACTCCCCTTCCATTAGAGATTGGAAGGGGAGTAATTGGAAAAATAAGCTTTATACCCCTAAATCAAATGGTAGAAGGGGCAAAAAACCTTTATACCCCTAAATTTGTTTAAAATTTCAAATTTAAAAAATAATTATTATCATTATTATATTAAAAAAAAGAAAAAGAAAAAAAAAAAAAGAACCATTGTGGGTCACCGGGGGTCACCAAGTGAGCCTCCGTTGGTTCAATTGGTGACCCAATGGAGGGTCACCAAGGTGACCTGTGATGGTTACTTCCTTCTTCTTCTTCTTCTTCTTCTTTTTCTTTTTTTTTTTTTTTTTTTTTTTTTTTTTTTTTTTTTTTTTTTTTTTTTAAATAAAATAAAATAAAAAATGAGGACATTTAATAATTTCACACCAATCCATCAAATTTAATAGAAAATCCTAATAGAGAGGGTATTTGGAACGAAACAAAAGTTTGATATACTAAAGTAAGAGATTTTAAACATTTGAAAAGTGTTTGCAAAATACACGTAATTTTATTTTATTTTTAAATTTAGGTTGCTTTTTTTTTGACAAAACTGCAAAAACACATGTAAAAATTACCAACTTGCCAAAATAGCGTTTTAGGAATATAGAGTGGAGACCTGTTCAATCATTTCTAAAATTGACCCCCTTTTAGTGTGCAGATTGAAAGACATGAAAGGAATGGAATATTAAATTTAAATGAGAAATACGATGTGAAGAGGGCTTGATTCAGGAGCATCCTATAGATTAACATTAGTTAAAAAGCTTAAACTAATAAAAAAAAATTAATCATTTAAATTTTGACGACTAAAAGAAACTTTGGGTTCTAGCCCTCACACTAACTTTAATTTCTATGTCTTGAATGGTGTTAGAGAGATTGACACTTTATTGAAATAAAAAGAAAAGAAAAATTCTGATATGTCTTGTACATGTAACTTTTATAATTGATCGAAGGAAAAGAAATCATTAAAAAATAAATAAAATTCCCAAACACTTTCCACTCAGCTTGAAGTTTTAGAATGAACAAATTCATCACGTGTGCATCAATTGGATGATAGTCGATAAATTACCATTCGGATAAGGTGACACACCCGAAGGTAAAGATAGTCGCGCGTTTCAATAGGATAGCGTTTTTCTTTGAATTAGATTGGAGAAACTTTCTCTAATTCGATCTATAAAAATGATATGTTTCGTTTAAACATATGAAATGCACATGTTTTTTAATAGTAGAGACTAGGGCTGGGCAAGAACCCGTCCAACTCGCAAACCCACCCCTGTCCGCCCCGAAACGCACTAATCCGGTGGGATTTTCAATGTTTTTTTTGTGGATTCGGGTTGGATTTTATCCAACCCGTGCGGGGCGGGGCGGGGCGCAGGTTTTAGATGTTTTTTCATGTGGATACCCGCCCCGCCTTGCATAGATATAAAAACTAAAAATCCCTAACCCTAATATCTAGTCATTCTTTTGTCTGCGTCGTGTTTCTCACTTTCTCTCATCTCCATCGCTCTTTCTCTAGTCTCTCTGATGGGTAACATGGGTTCTCTCTCTCCGCCTCTCATCTGCTTCTCTCTCTCGTCTACGTCACCACTCCACCTCCTCAGACCACGGGGGCTGCTGCGCCGCTCGCCGCTCCCACCTCCATAGACCACGATCTTGTCAATCTAGGGTTTTTTTTTTTCTTTCTCCTCTCTCTCTCTCTCTAGACCTCTATCATGAATCATCCTTTGGTTTCCTTGGTTTTTTTTTTTTTTCCCATTTTTCATAGGTTTGATGTAGGGTTGTGTTTGTTTCTTGTGGTTCTGTGTTTATAGGTTTGTGTTTGTTTCTCGGAGCTCTTAGAGGATCAACGAAAAAGACGAAAATGGAGGAGAAGAAAGAGGAAAAGATAGAAGAGAAGCTACTAGAGGAAAAAGATGAGAGGATCTGGAATAGAACTCGCAATACCCGAAAAACCCGCTCAACCCGCACCTATTGAACCCGCCCCGCAATCCCTGAGCCCGCATGGATATTGCTCGCTGTGCTCGGTTGACAGGTTGGAATTTCCAACACTCGTAGAGTGCGGGGCGGGGGAGAAAAATGCTGATACCCGCCCCGCCCCGCGCCCACCCCTAGTAGAGACAAAGTTAGAATAAATAATATTAAAAATTCATGTACATTTTACTTGTTATTAAAAAAAGGACAAAGTTTTCCTCCAAACTGGGTTGGAAGAATCTCTTCCAACCTAGTCTATAAAAGTGACATGAAAAAAAGTGACACATGTTTCTTTTATAGATTAGGTTGGAGGAGATTTCTCCAACCCAATTTGGAGGAAAACTTTGTCCTTAAAAAAATGGACATATGTCATTTTTATAGATTAGGTTGAAGGAAGTTCCTCTAATCCAGTTTGGAGGACAATTCTGCCCCGTTTCAATAATGGATTAAGATCCCTATAAAATCCTTTAAATTTAAGATTCTTAAATTTATAAATCTCATTAGTTTATTTTATCTGAGCGTCTAAAATAAGTCATGTCTCAAATATAAAAAGAATTTTAGGGAATCTCAATCCTTCATATAAATGCCTAAAAAAGAGAGTCACAAAAATGGTAGAAAAATATAATCAATATTTCTTTAAAATACTTTTTGCAAGTCCTTAATGGTTTTTCCTCACAATAACAATCCTAATATTGCCGGAGTTGTGTGCGTAGCAACAAATCTTGGGAAGAAAATAACCTCAATATTCAAGCTTTCATTAAAAGAAGAAAAAGTTCAAGAAAATACAACATTTATTTGATTTTCTAAATATTAAAAATTTTGTAAATCAATTATCCCACAGTGCAAGCAAAAGAAGATAGATCAGTTTCACAGGCCATGAGAGTAACATGAACATTATTCATTTGCTGACGGGTGGGACCTCATCATCATCATCTGTAGATCAATGGAACTATAAAAATCACTTTCATCTACTTGTGTAGCATTTGCCTCATCAAGTGGTATTATACCCTCCGTGTCTCCTCCATAACTCCGGAATTCATTGCTGACGAAGAACTGCGTTATTTGGTCTCTACTTGTATCCGTTACACTTGGCTCATTAACTAGTAGATGAATTCCACACTTCTTCACTTCTATTCCACCCTTCATGACTTCAGTCGGCAACTCAACAGACAGCTCTATTTCGTCTCCACTTTTCATATAACCATGCACAAGATGATCAACTCCCATCGCCTCTACAAATATTTGATCTTCACAGCTACCTAAAAAGCAACCAGCTGGGGACACTATCGAGAAGCCCATATGGTGAGTTCTAGTTTTATTACGTAATCTCCAGCTGAAGCTACTCACTCGAGATAGGTTTCTGGGTGCTTCCTTTTTTGCCGCAAGAACAACGCAAAGAAGCATATTGCGCGCCGATTTTCCCATCCCAAAAGGAGGGTACACGAATGGATATTGAAGAACCGATTGTCCGATGGCTAAACCAATTTGGAATCTCACTTCCGGGGAGGCAAATGCTACCTTTATCTGTCTTGCACAACATCTAGTTCAAAAAAAGTGTTTACGTCATAATTTGTCTTGCACAACATCTATTTCAAATAAGTGTTTACATCATAATTAAAAGAGAGAAAGAACCTGGAGAACACTCTCCCTAAAAGCAGGTGATAGATTGTTGCACCTTCCCATCTGAAGACATGCTCCACATTAAAAACTCTTCGAACTTTGAATCTCAACCAGTTTCTGGCAATTATTAAGGGACAAAGATCCTAAACTCTCATTCGTCCAAGTAAAGATTATTTCCAATGATGTGCAGTCATTTGCTCTCTAAATTCCAAAAACCTGTACAATGAATGGGACTAAGATTGATTGAAGAGTACTACACTCATTCAAATTCAATTGCAATAATGTACGAAGGTAGTTGATGCAATAAGGTAGGTTATGAAAATTGTTTCTCGATAAATCCAATATTTCAAGTGAAGATAAAAGTCCAAATTCAACAGATAACTCATCTTCAGACAAATTACACCCGCTAAGATCAAGCTGTCTCAAGTTTGTCAAAGGCCATAATTCAAAAGTGGAAGGAAACAAACTTATGTGCTTGGAGCCTTTGGGTGATATCCGTGATGAGGATGAGATGGATGTTGCTCAACAGCAGTTCTACTTGCCAACAAAAATTGTAAAGCCTTCATATTCCCCAATTGTTCTGGTAACTTGTCAAGTTCCAAGTAGTTAGACAACACAAGAGTTTCAAGAAGCTCTTAAGTTAGAAATGCTACTTGGAAGATTTCTAAGCTTCTTGCATCCATGTAAATTTAGTTCCTTTAACATTTTTAGAAGTCCAATAGACTTGTGAACCTCAACTAAGCTTGTACACCCTTCAAGTATCAGTTTCTTTAGGCGAGAAGTTTCTAAGAACTTCGGAGATTCGATGAGGCATTCACTTCCACGTAATGATAAAGTTTCAAGATTCTTCAAAAGGCTAAATAAGGATGGTAGTTGCTTAATAGCAGTGTTCTCCAAATGCAACACTGTTAAAGCCATCATATTCTCCAAGCAATCCGGTAGCTTTTTAAGATTAAAACACTTAGACAAGACATGTACAATAGTCGTAAGAGATTCTAAATTATAAATGCTGCTTGGAAGATTCCTAAGGTTCGTGCATTTCCATAAATTCAGCAAAACAAGTCTTTTGAGATATCCAATGGACTCATGAACTTGAACCAAGCTTGTGCAACCCTCAAGTATTAGTATCTCTAGTTGTGGGACTTGTGAGAAGTCTGGTGATTTGGTGAGATATTTGGAATTACTGAGATTAAGGACCTTCAACTTGTTGAATACCTTTGAAACAAAATAAAGAAAAAATAATTTCTTGTTAGTTAAATATTTAACATTAATAGAGGGGAAAAAAAAAGCACTGTAAAATTTATTATACTTTCTTCTTCTTCCAAACTTGTTTGACATTACTGTGTTGTATGTCAATAATAACAAGGTTTTCTAGATGAAAATTCTGTTGTAGAAATTCCAAAGGGAACTTATGCCAACGAAGCCATTTTAGCTCTTTAGTGAGGCACTCATAAGATCATGTGAGATGTACATAATCGATTTCAAGCAATCTCAAATTCTTCATATTCATAAATGCTTCAGTTTTCAAATGTACATCTTCATATACAAGGTGATTTAAAATGAAACCCTCGACTGTTTCTGATCCCTGACAAAATAGATGGTTAGATTAGCAACGCACATCCTCATCTTTTGTAAAGCTAGAATAACTTTCAACTAGAGTATATATTCTCACCATAATTTAAAAGAGAATACTATAGTGATTTGAACATGATTAGAAAAGGTTAAATCATGATTGCATACCATTTTAATGTTGTAAATTGCATAGCGGAAAAAAAGCACGGTAAGATATATAGATACCTATACCACTTACCGTTTGGTTTTGCAATACATTTAAGACATCCTCATGCAACCACAATCTGCTACACTTTTGTGGATGTTTTGGCGATTCTTTATGTACAATTTTCCTTCCCATATCTCGAACAAGATTATGCATCATCAATTTATTTTGGAAATTAACTGTAACAAGTGACCTCTGAATGAGAATAGGGATACCAATCCCTGGAAAGAAATCACAACCATCAAGTGTTTTGAAAGCATATTCTTGGTCCATACTGACAAAGAAACACGCAATATCAAGAAATATGTCATTTGTAGGACTCTTCAATGAATCAAAACTTATTCCAAGTATTTTTTGAATCTTGTCATTAGGAGTTATTCGTAGTCTTTCCAATTCACTTTTCCATTCAGCAACACTTCACTTCTATCTTTAAGAAAAGAACCCAAAACCACAAGAGCTAATGGAATACCTCCGGCATAAGCCACTGCTTCAATCAAAAGCTCTAAGTAATCTTCTTTAGGATTGGTCATTTTGAAGGCATGCCAATTGAGTAATCGAAAAGACTCCCCATGGTTCAATTCTCTAACCTTATATTTTTTATCTACTCTCGATGGACTTAACACATGTTCATCTCTAGTGGTTATAATGATTCTACTTCCCGGACCAAGCCATTCATTTTCGACTAACCAATGTAGTTTTTCAAAGTCATCCACATCATCAACAATAACAAGAACTTTTTTTTTTTTTTTTCCACAAATCCTTTCCTCAATTATACTAATTCCTTTGTCAACATTATCAATCTTCAAATTTGTTTTCAAGATATCATTCAAAATTTGCTCTTGTAAATGAAGTAAGTCATCAGACTTTTCTGAGCTTTCTTTAAAGTTTGAAAGAAAAATACTTCCTTCAAATGCAACACATATTTCATTATAGATAGCTTTTGCTAGGATTGTTTTACCGATACCACCCATTCCGTAAATGCCCGCAATGCAAACATCACTTGTTCCAAGCTTTAATAAATCTTTTATATCCTGAACGCGAGACTCCATTCCTATTGGGTATTTGGCAACATTCAAGCGACAGGGGTCTACTTTACACAAAATTTCTTCTAAAATATACTGTTTTATGAATCTTGATTCAAACCTGAGAACAATAGAATAAATAAGCACAAGGATAAATTAAATAAAATTGTGTCTCATCGACACCATAAAGATGTTATCATCTCAATCATTAAAGATGTAATATGTCATGACAAACAATTACGTTTTATAAAATTTAGTGATAATTATCATTTAAATATATTTATATGTAATTTCTTCTCTTGATGACATGCCATGAAACGGTTTTTTATTTTTTCTTCTTCTATAGCAGAAAAAGCCATTAACTGTTTCAATTCCCGCAAAGAAAGGTTAAAATATTTTTTGCAAGTCCATGATGGTTTGTCCTAACAATAACAATCCTTATAATGCCGGAGTTGTGTGCCCAGCAACAAATATAGGGAAGAAAATAACCTTAATATTCAGGCATTCAGAAAAGAAGTAAAAAAGGGTTCGAGAAATACAACATATATAACATAAAAGGGTTCGAGAAATTTAAAAAAGCATAAAAGGATCTATATTAATTTGGGGGGAATTGTGCTGTCGATTTGCTGATCGGTGAGACCTCATCATCATCATCTGCGTAAGTCAAATATAATATCTGCCCCACCAAGTAGTTCACTCAATGGTATTTTACACTCCTCTCCTACATAAATCGTGAATTCCTTTCTGGGGAAGAACCGACGTATTTCGACTCCACTTGTATCCATTACATTTGGGTCATCAACAAGATGAATTCCACACTTCTTCACTTGTATTTCACCCTTAAACTCTTCACTCCGGTCCATCGATAGGCACGCAAGTTCGACGGACACCTCTATTTCGTCTCCACTTTTCGAATCAAATCCAAACACCTGACGAGCTCCCGCCACCATTACAAACATATGATCTTCACAGCTGCCAAAAAAGCGATCGGCTATGGACACTATCTGGTAGTCCGTTTGGTGAGTTCTAGTTTTGTTACGTAAGATCCAGCTGAAGCTACCCACTCGAGATAGGTCACTGGGTGCTTCCTTTTTTGCTGCAAAAACAATGCAAAGAAGCATCTTGCCAATTTTGCCATCCCAAAAGGAAGGTACACGAAAGGATATTAAAGAAGGTATTGTATTTGTATGTCCAAGCCAAAATGGAAGAGTCTCACTTCCGGAGAGGCAAACTGGAAAACCTTCATCCGCCTGATGGCTAAACCAATTTGGGATCTCACTTCCGGGGAGGTAAATGCTACCTTCACTAATTGCCTTGCACATCATCTATTTCAAAAAAGTGTTTACGTCAATAATTAAACGAGAGAGAGAGAGAGAGAGAGAGAGAGAGAGAGAGAACCTTGAGAACACTCTCCCTAAAAGCAGGTGATAGATTGTTGCACCTTCCCATGTGAAGAGATGCCCCAAATCGCAAACTCTTCAAACTTTGAATCTCAACCAGTTTGTTGCAATTATTAAGGAAAAAACAACGTAAACCCTCGTCCGTCAAAGTCAATATTCTTTTCAATGATGTGCAGTCATTTGCTCTCAAAATTCCAAAAACCTGTACCATTAAGGGGACTGAGATTGATTGAAGAGTACTACACTCGCTCAAATCCAATTGGAATAATTCAGGAAGGTAGTGGATGCAATCAGGTAGGTTACAAAAATTGTTTCTTGATAAATCCAATCTTTCGAGTGAAGATAAAAGTCCAAATTCAACAGGAAAATCAGCTTCAGACAAATTACGCCCACTGAGATCTAGCTGTCTCAAGTTTGTCAAAGACCATAATTCAGATAAGGAAGGTAACAAACTTGTGTGCTTGGAGCTTTTGGCTGATACCCATGATGAGGATGGTACTCCACATCCAAGTAACGACATAATTGTGGGATTCCTCATAAGACCCAAGGAGGATGGCCGTTGCTCGATAGTTGTTCTGCCAGCCAACAACAATTTTAAAGCCTTCATATTCCATAATTGTTCGGGTAACTTGTCAAGTTCTAAGCAATCGGACAACACAAGAGTTTCAAGAAGCTCTAAGTTAGAAATGCTACTTGGTAGATTTCTAAGCTTCTTGCATCCTCGTAAATTTAGTTCCTTTAACATTTTTAGAAGTCCAATAGACTTGTGAACCTCAACCAAGCTTGTACATCCTGCAAGTATCAATTTCTTTAGGTGAGAAGTTTCTAAGAACTTTGGAGATTCGATGAGGCATTCACTTCCACGTAATGATAAAGTTTCAAGATTCTTCAAAAGGCTAAATGAAGATGGTAGTTGCTTAATAGCAGTGTTCTCCAAATGCAACACCGTTAAAGCCATCATATTCCCCAAGCAATCCGGTAGCTTTTTAAGATTAAAACACTCAGACAAGACAAGAGTCTTAAGAGATTCTAAATTATAAATGCTGCTTGGAAGATTCCTAAGGTTCTTGCATTTTCGTAAATTCAGCAAAACAAGTCTTTTGAGATATCCAATGGACTCATGAACTTGAACCAAGCTTGTGCAACCCTCAAGTATTAGTATCTCTAGTTGTGGGACTTGTGAGAAGTCTGGTGATTTGGTGAGATATGTGGAATTGCTGAGATTAAGGACCTTCAACTTGTTGAATACCTGTGAAACAAAATAAGGAAAAAATAATTTCTTATTTGCTAAATATTTAACATTAATAGAGGAAAAAAAAAAAGCACTGTAAAATTTATTATACTTTCTTCTTCTTCCAAACTTGTTTGACATTACTGTGCTGCATGTCAAGAATAACAAGGTTTTCTAGATTAAAATTCTGTGGTAGAAATTCCAAAGAGCACTTATGCCAACAAAGCCATTTTAGCTCTTTAGTGAGGCATTCATAAGATCCCGTGAGATGTACAGAATCGATTTCGAGCAATCTCAAATTCTTCATATTCGTAAATGCTTCAGTTTTCAAATGTACATCTTCATATACAGGGTGATTTAAAATGAGACCCTCGACTATTTCTGATCCCTGACAAAATAGATGGTTGGATTAGCAATGCACATCCTCATCTTGTGTGAAGCTAGAATAACTTTGAAATGGAGAATATATTCTCACCATAATTTAAAAGAGAATACTATAGTGATTTGAACATGATTAGAAAAGGTTAAACTATGATTGTATACCATTTTAATGTTGTAAATTGCATAGCGGAAAAAAAGCACTATAAGATATGTAGGTATATATACCACTTACCGTTTGGTTTTGCAATACATTTAAGACATCCTCGTGTAAAAACAATCTGCTGCGCTTTTGTGGATGTTTTGGTGATTCTTTATGAACAATTTCCCTTCCCATATCTCGAATCAGATTATGCATCATCAATTTATTTTGGAAATCAACTGTAACAAGTGACCTCTGAATGAGAATAGGGATACCAATCCTTGGAAAGAAATTACAACCATCAAGTATTTTGAAAGCATATTCTTGGTCCATTCCGACAAAGAAACATGCAATATCAAGGAATATGTCATTTGTAGGACTCTTCAATGAATCAAAACTTATTCTAAGTATTTTTTGAATCTTGTCATCAGGAGTTATTCGTAGTCTTTCCAATTCACTTTTCCATTCAGCAACACTTCTATCTTTAAGAAAAGAACCCAAAATCACAAGAGCTAATGGAATACCTCCAGCATAAGCCACTGCTTCATTCGAAAGCTCTAAGTAATCTTCTTTAGGATTGGTCATTTTGAAGGCATGCCAACTGAGTAATCGAAGAGACTCCCAACGATTCAATTTTCTGACCTTATATTTTTTATCTACTCTCGATGGACTTAACACATGTTCATCTCTAGTGGTTACAATGATTCTACTTCCCGGACCAAGCCATTCCTTTTCGACTAACCAATGTAGTTTTTCAAAGTCATCCACATCATCAACAATAACAAGAACTTTTTTTCCACGAATCCTTTCCTCAATTATACTAATTCCTCTATCAACATTATCAATCTTCAAATTTGTTTTCAAGATATCATTCAAAATTTGCTCTTGTAAATGAAGTAAGCCATCAGACTTTTCTGAGCTTTCTTTAAAGTTTGAAAGAAAACTACTTCCTTCAAATGCAACACATATTTCATTATAGACAGCTTTTGCTAGGGTTGTTTTACCGATACCACCCATTCCGTAAATGCCCGTAATGCAAACATCACTTGTTCCAAGATTTAATAAATCTTTTATATCTTGAACACGAGAATCCATTCCTATTGGGTAACATTCAAGCGACTGGGGTTTACTTTACACAAAATTTCTTCTATAATATACTCTTTGATGAATCTTGATTCATACCTGAGAACAAGGATAAAATAAATAAAATTGTGACTCATCAACACCATAAAGATGTTATCATCTCAATCATTTAAGATTTAATATGCCATGACAAACAATTACGTTTTATAAAATTTAGTGATAATTATCATTTAAATACATTTCTATGTAATTTCTTCTATAGCAGAAAATGCCATTAATTGTTTCCCGCAAAGAAAGGTTGCAATATCATTCCTCTCAAGTGCACGATATTTTATCTAAAAGGCAATCCTAGCTAGACTTAATTATTATACCAAAAAATGTTTGTCTCTAGATAGCATGATCATGATATCTAATATAGTTGGCACGGAACATAAAATCATAAACCTTTTCAAGTCAAACACTAATTTTCTTCAATCCATTTAGGTTAATGTTACATTTTTTTTTTTAAAAAAAAAAAAATCAATTTTTTTTGTCTAAAATTTACAAGAAAATGAAAGGACCAAGAAAAAAAAATGTATGAAAAAGTATAAGAGTTCATAGCATAATACCCATTTGCAATGCATTTGAGATCCCAGCCAGAACAATTCGCAGCATCAGTAAGAGCTTCCTTCCACCTTTGCACCCTCTCCAAATCAGTTTGAAACCGCTCTTCATGTCTAGCAAAGGCTTCCGCAAAAGTTTCAGTCTGGTTTCGAACATCTGAAGGGTCCACATGGTAAAATATGGGAAAAAGAGTGTGACCTTTGGTATTTTTACAGTGAACGATCTCAACAAGTTCATCGAGACACCACCTAGAAGAAGCATAACCTTCGGAGAAAATCACAATGGAAATTTTTGATCCATGAATCGCGCTAAGTAGTTCTGTAGAGATAGTCTTTCCTCTTGGAAGCTCCTCATCATCTCGAAACGTGTGAATTCCGAGTCGCACTAAAGTGGAATAGAGGTGATCGGTGAAGTTCTTGCGGGTGTCTTCGCCTCTAAAACTCAAAAAAACATCGTAATTGCAATGGGGTCCAGAAAGGGAGGTACTTGTTGTGGTTGAGTTTGATTGAACTGCAAAGGAGACAAATCCAGTGAGAAACAGGAGTGGTAGAGCATGTAAAATGGGTGCAATCAATATTTTCCTTTCTTTTTCTTTTTTTTTTTTATTTTTTTTTTCTTTCTAATTTTTAAAATGAGAAACAATTGTTAAGCCTAATTCAAAATGCAAATTCTTTTTATGGATCATTTACTCTGTTTCTTTTTCAACATATATTTTATTTTATTTTTTTAAAATAGGTTTCACTTCCACTGTTGCGGAGAACCAAGCTAGCCTTAGTGGAAATGAAAGATTTCAATCAGTCTCTCAAATGGGTCTCTCTGTTTCTCTCTCTCTCTCTCTCTCTCTCCCAGAGAATTTGAGGATGAAGAAGACTCCAATATATATTTGACTTTCACTAGAGTTCTCTGCTAAATTTTATAGAGCAATCTAAATCACACCAGTATGCTAGCTAATAAATTACTCAAATCAAATGGCAACACGTGTTTTAATCCAGCTAGCCATAACACACATATGCATATCTATTTGATGTGTGAGTGCGGCGAATACAGTACCGTCTTTCTTTGAGTCTTCGCCGACAAGAATTATGGGAGGCTGGTTTGGGTCTTGGTCTCGCACTGGTGATTTGGGCATTGGGAATTGAGGGGGATCGTAAGAGGACGTGGAAGCCATGGCAGTAATTGAACCGACAGGAAGTGGATGGTTATGTGTGCCGTTATAGGTTGTTACGAGTATAGACATGTCCTCTGAGCATCTCCACACCTAATTGCAAAAGAATAAAGAAAATTTAATTCAAGGAATGAATGAATTAAAACCTTGTATACAAATATTCAAATTCAGTTTTGGCAATATTATTGTACCAGTTTCCAAACTGGGCAATATGGATCCACTGTGCAACCATAGATGTATACTGGAAATGGATATTCTTTAGTAGGAGATGGCACCCCGCATAATCCCCATTGGCATCCATCGTTGTTCATCTATAGCAGAACTTTTTGATTAAATTAGAATCATGTGATTGTTTGTTCTCATAAAACAAGTTTATATGTGAGAATTAAACTCACCGAGGCTACTTCACATCTGTCTATGATCGTAACCCTTGCTTCCCTATTGGCGTGGGAGGCAACATCGTGATCGTCTTCTTCTCCTGCTGTGGCCTCAGCTGCTTCTTCTATATCATGCACATGTACTCTCTTCATTCTTTCCAACTTAAAAATATATATATATTTAAAAAATACCTTTAAATTCCACTATATATGGCCGAGAACCAAGACATAGTGGAAATTGAAGCGGAAATGAAAGTTTTGGCCAATAATCGGAAATCGGGATCGGGTTTTCACCCCTAATATTATCCACCTCTCCCTAACAATAGATGCTATGGCTACCTAGCGTTTATAAAGAGTTATACTAGACAATCTTTTCACCTAAATGGAAAGAGCAAATTATGTAGAAGAATTTCAAAAGAAAACCAGAAGTTGCTTTTCTGCTTCTACATTTTCTTTTTTTTTTTTTTGACAGCTAGATACACGCAAGCAGTTTTTCCATTTCTGGTTTGATTTAAAAAAAAAAAAAAATTCAGATCAACACAAATAGGGAGCCTAAGAGTGTAGTAAGATTTTTTTTTTTTAAATGTGAAATCAGAATGAAGCGTGGATCTTGGAAGTCAAAGAAATTTTCTCCTTAATCATTTTTGAAAATCTTAAACTACGAACAACAACTTTTCCCATGGAATTATCTTTTTAATCATTTGCCTGCTAATATGAGCTGATCATGAAGGTCTAGAAACGCATTTTTCTATATAGTCAATGCAATTCATATCAATTATAAATAGAGTGAAAAGGAGCATAATTAGGTAAGCAATTTAAGCCGTTGTCATCTTCCTTTTTTTTTTTTTTAAATGATATCTTTTGAAAGAAGGGAATGATAGTGACTTATATCTTTTCTCATGTGTGGCCATACAAGAAAGACACAGTAACAGACACTTCGATTGAGGAAAAAAAAAAAAAAAAGGACTGAAGAGAGGCAGCTTCTTTTTCTGCTGTTTCTTAAGTAGATTTTTTTACTAGAGTCGGTGGTCACTAACTTAACCCTTAGTCTTCACACATGCTTACATTTTTACTAGCTTCTTTTTCTGCTGTCATAATTTTTGTATTTTCTTTTAAGAACAAAATTAATTGGTTTTTTAATTTTTTTTTCTTCTCATATTTGGTATAATCTGGCGTGGTAGTGTTTTTTTTCCTTAAACTTAGGTTTATTTTGATATGCTGAGGTGTCACTTGCTGATTGGTGGGCACAAAGGGGTGGTTTGTGCCACTTGCGTATAGAAGTCACTCTCCTGGCCGAGAACCAAGCCATAGTGGAAATGGAAGAGGAAATGAAAGATTTCTATCAATCACTCAAATGGGTGTCTCTGTTCCTCTCTCTCCCTGAGAATGAGAATTTGGAGATGAAGAAGACTCCAGTATGTTTGGCTTTCACTAGAGTTTCTCTGCTAAATTTTGTGGAGCATCTAAATCACACCAGTATGCCAAATAAATTACTCAAATCAAATGGCAACACGTGCTAATCAAGCTATAACACACAAATACATATGCATATCTATTAGATGTGTGAGTGCGGCGAATACAGTACCTTCTTTCTTCGAGTCTTCGCCGACAAGAATCTTGGGAGGCTGGTTTTGGTCTTCGTCTCGCACTAGTGATTTGGGCATTCGGAATTGACTTGTAAGGTCAACAACAATTCCTTGGGAAGGGTCGTTAGGGTCAGTCATATAGTAGTAAGGAAGGGATGCTTTGGTGAAACTGTAGGTTCCTTCCGAGAGAGGATTACTTGAATCCAATAACCTGAAGAAATCTGCTGAGGCCGCGGAAGCCATGGCAGTAATTGAACCGACAGGAAGTGGATGGTTATGTATGCCGTAATAGGTTGTTATGAGTATAGAAATGTCCTCTAAGCATCTCCACATCTAAATTGCAAAAAAATAAAGAAAATTCAATACAAGGAATGAATGAATGAAAACCCAAGAGAAGCAAAGTGAAGTGAAATAAATTCTATAACAATATTCGAATTCAGTTTTGGCATATTATTGTACCTGTTTCCTAACTGGGCAATCTGGATCCATTGTGCAACCATAGATGTATTCTGGAAAAGGATCTTCTTTAGTAGGAGATGTCACGTGGAATATTTCCCATTGGCATCCATCGTTCATCTATAGCAAAACTTTTGATTAAATTAGAACCATGTGATTGTTTGATCTCATAAAACAAAAGTTAATATATGAGAATTAAACTCAGAGAGTCTACTTCATATCTGGCTATGACCATAACAATTGCATCCCTATTGGCTTGGAAGGCAACATCGTCATCGTCTTCTTCTCCTGCAGTGGCCTCAGCTGCTTCTTCTGTATCATGCACATGTACTCCTCTTCGATCAATCCTTTTCAACTTAACAATATATATATTTTTAAAAATGGTTTTAACTTCCACTATATATGGTCGAGAACCAAGACATAGTGGAAATGGAAGCGGAAATGAAAGTTTTCTAGCAGTCACTCAAATGGGTCTCTCTGTTTCTCTCTCTCCCGGAGAGTGAGAATTTGGGGATGAAGAAGACTCCAATATATCACTGGAGTTGTCTGCTAAATTTTGTGGGAGCTTCTACATCTTTCACTGGAAAAGTCAACAGCTGCTAGCTTAGGGTGATGAGTAATTGCGCAATCACACCAATATGCCATATAAATTACTCAATCAAATTGCCATTATACCCGCTCACATAATTTTTTTTTTAGAAAAAAATTAAACGCAAGAGAAAATATTTGAGCACCGAGGCTTATGGAGCACAAGTCAATTTAATTATAAAAGTTACCTTTCCCGGGCTAATGGAGCCATCATCACACACAAATAAATACAAATGCATACACCTAACCGTTTCTATTTGATCTGTGAGTTACCGTCTTCGTTTTGGTCTTGGACGCCGGCAACCTGGGAGGCCACGATTTGGTCTTCGATGCCGACAACCTGGGAGGCCTCGTTTTGGTGTTCGGATTCTGGCAGTGGAAAGCACAAAGGCAAGCATTGTCGTATCACACTGACGATTTGGCCCATGGGTGGTAGAGTGGTAGATAGAGAGAGAGGATGGCGGGGTAGTTTGCAGAAGAAATCGTGGTTTGGAATTGGTGGGTAATATTAAGGGAGAAGTGAGAAATGTGAGAATTTTGGGTTTAGAGAGGGAGAGAGAGAAAAGAACAGCTGAATGAAGATGAAGACGAAGACGAAGAAAACCCCATCATTCTTTTTGACTAAACATTATCCTCAAAATTTTTCGGAGCTTTCTCTTTTGTTTTACCTTATTCTTTTTTCTTTTAGATAAATCGAAAGATGTTCTGGGTCTTCGTTGATTGGGTGAGTCAACAGCTGGGTTGGTGGTGATGAGTGATTGCGTGGAATCTGCTTTGCCATTGCATAATGCCTTTTCTTTATATGAGAAAAAGAGAGGTTGAGAAGGGAATGGGAAGGCTCTTGATTGGGGTCTCCCGTAGTCTAAAGCCAGAAAGAAAGCAGAGTCAAAAAGTTCCTTGTCTTGGGAAAACATGTCGGAAGTTGTAACTTTGAAGGAATAGACAAAACTATAAAGTAAGTGCTGCTATGCACAAATTTTGGTTGCAGGTTTTTCATCAGCTGCTCTGTTTTAGATCTTACAATAGTGGGTTTGGATGCCATGGATGGAGATTACAATGCCCAGGGAAATATTATAAGTGTTTTGATTTTAATATTTGTAGCTCCAGACCTTTTGCACCCATGAAGATTACTAGTGTTCTTGCTTAAATGTTTGATTCTCTTAATAAGAAGGCAGCATCATAATCGGCAGCTATTGATTTGTTCTGTCTATTTAACTCTCATTGATCCAAATGCTGATTTTTACGGTCATATCATCATAGTTGTATAAGAATCGCACGAAAGTCTACTAAATAGCTTTTCTCAAATTTTAACCACCCCTTAATGGACATCCTCAATAACACATTAAAAGTCCAACTTAATGGACATCTTCAGTAGCATATTAACCTCTCTTGTAACAACAAAAACCTTAATTAAATAGCATACTAAACTATTTTGTAACCACCAAATTTTTAATTTTCTTTTATAACTTTCAAATCCTTAAATAAAATATATTTCATAATTATTTGAAATAAATAATTTTATTCATTTATTAATAAATCTAACTGCAGCTTCACGCTACTGTTTTGATTTGAATATGAATAGCTCCTGTTGCACCGATGAAGACTACTACCTCCTGCTTCACCGTAGTGTTTTGCCTTTTTTTTTTTTTAATCAAATTTCGTAAAAGATTACAAATGACTTGTTCGAGACTTGTCTCGAACAGGTCCTAGACTTTCCTACCACGTTTACACGCTACATTTGCACGCAGGTCTGTCGGTGAAAAAGTTAAAGCTATTTTTTGACGTAGAGAAGAAAGTAATGTGAAAGCGAAAAAGTTGTGTCTCTGACGTCTGCCTCTTCTCCCTCTTTTTGACCACAAGTCTGATATATATATATATATATCAAAGGTCCACCGCTAAGGGCCTGGACCAAATAGCCACTTTGATATATGATGCCTTTGGTCCATTTACAAATGTATCAATTTTCCAGTCATAAAAAATTGAAGCAAACAAATGGCTAAGTTAATGGATTGGACGTTTGGTTCTTTAATTTTCACTTGGGTCTTGTGTTGTCATAAAAGGTTTTCAGATGCATATTCACCAATCCATTATAAATTAAACACCAATGATACTACTGTTTATTTGTTGGTCTTTTCAATATGCTACTCTTTGAATTTATGACAATATGCTACTCTTTGAATTACTGAACATTTTTCGAGACGACATTTTACTTTGTTGCTTGATGCGGTTGAAAGTTAAGTTTTATGTTAATTAAAATTTATTTATTTGCTTTTTTCAATGTACTTCATACTTCAGATATAATGTGCATATCTAAGGGTTCACCATAACATTACAGTGTAGCAATAACACATACTGCTATGTTCACAAGCAGGATTTAAAGGGTCCAAAATCAATGTGATTTCACAATCATATGCCATCTCTATACCCTTCAAAGCTGGGGATAATAGATGATACATGAAGAAAGTAAAATAGATCATCTTTACCAATATGAGAGGATTATATTTCATTTATCATTTCTTCACAATCGTAACCCTGGGCTTAAAAATAATTAGTCATATATAATGAATGAAGGGCAGAAAACAACCTCAATATTCAAGCTTTCCTAAAAGAAAACAAAACTAGAATAAAAAATCAAGGGTTCAAGAACTCTGGTCAATCAAAATTAAGATTTTTTCTAATGATGTGCAGCTATTTGCTCTCAAAACTGGTACACTTGTGTGGAGTGAGATTGATTGAAGAGAAGTACACTCATGCAAAGACAAATCCCGTAATCAAGGAAGGCGGTTGATAAGCCTAGGTAGGTTACACAAATTGTTTCTTGATAAATCCAACACATTGAGTGAAGATAAACATCCAAATTCAATGGAAAACTCATCTTCAGAAAATTGCACCCACCTAGGACTAGCCATCTCAGTTTTGTCAAAGAACATAACTCAATAATGGGAAGGTACCAAACTTATGATGTTGGAGCTTTTGGGTGAGGATGGTTGTTGCTTACTACCAATTTTGCTTGCGTGCAAGCATTTTAAAGCCTTCAAATTCTCCAATTGGTCCGGTAACTTGTCAAGTTCTAAGCAGTCTTGAAATTCTCCAATCATCTAGCTTTAGTCTCAAGAAAGCATGCCCTAAAATAGATCAAGAGACATCTTGAGATTGTTTTGTCTCCATTTAGGAAGCTTGTAGAAAGCTCTTTTCTTCATTTCAAATTTGTCTCGAAACTCTTCACTAGATAAATACGCCTACGGCAGCCACCAGAAAATGCACATCTTTTTAGTTTACATATATATGGTAGTAATGAAGGAAGAACTTATGTGATCAAACTAAATAATAACCAATTGAATCAAATAAGAACGGATTGAGAAGAATGGTCCTTAAATCATCCAATTGAATCAAATTTGGACAAGCCAATCCTCAACATTGCATCCTTTAACCATAGTTATGTCTAGGGGCGGAACCAAGCATTGATGTGGGGGGACATAACTGGAAAAAAAAAATAAAAAAAAAATAAATTTAAGGGTAACTTCAAAATTTTGGGGAGACTTATTATATAAAACGCATGAAATTTAGGAGAAATTTTAAAATTTTGGGGGGACTACGCAATTTTAAAATTTTGGATGTCCCCCCAAAGCTATACCTAGTTCCGCCCCTGGTTATGTCACTCATTTATTTAAAAAGTAAATTGAGTGTAGAAAACTATAATTCACTGGTTTTTGTATTACTCCATGAACAAATTTAAGAATTCTCCATTACCAGCACCACCAAGAGGAGACGATCTTGAGAAGAGCTTTCTGACAACTAATTGGAGTTGGTCCAGAAAACAGGTGATTGCTTGGAGACATCAAATTTGAGCCTAAAACACTTTATTGAGGAGACACACTTGGTCGATCCCTGTCCATTAGAACACACACACTTGCTTTTCAAACCACCTAGTGTAGTCTCCCTGCAGTATGCCTTCCTTTGAGATCAATCAAAAAGATCAAAGTTCTAAGTTAACTAATTCCAAAAATATAACATTAAGTTCTAGAAAACTATTTTTCTCAATGAGATTATCGTGCTTATTCAATTACATATTCGAAGAATTCCTGCAAGTGAACCATCTGCTTGAGGCAGAGGCAAGCTTGACTGTTTTCTGGGTGACAGTAAGAGTGCTTCCGCCCCACCGTTGAAGGTGATATTGCCCTTCTTCATCATTCAAAGGTAAAAATTAACCCAGTAGGTGAAATAGAGCTAGCAAAATTAAAGCAAATTAAACGAGTAAAAAAATAACTAATGCAAAAAGATGAAAGCAAATTATTATATCCTGATGTAAATCGAAACTCTCATCATTCTATCTATCTTATCTTTCAGTCTTATATTTGAATTATATTTATTTGTTAGTCTTTATTTTATGTTTTATTAGGTTTAGGATTTTGAGAGTCTTTAATTAAGTGTTCATTAGGTTTAGAGAGTCTATAATTCGTATTTTATCTTTGTTAAGTGTTTGTTAGGTTTAAGGAGTCTATAATTCCTATTTTATCAGGTTTTGGGTTTTGGGGCTATATATACATGTTTATAGCCTCCAATAAAGAGAGTTGTTGATTATTATTAATTTTGTTGAATAAGAATCTCAGAGTTGAGTTTTCTTCCCCTTTTCCTTGAAATCATAGATAGACTCTAGATTTCGAGAAGAATCCTAGATCGTTGATAGATTCATGATCTAGAATTACCTATCTGCTACTTGATAGTTGTTCTTCGCTGCAGCAAGCAAAACAAAATATATGAAGATCACTTGATTGTTGATCGTTGATAGATTCACATTTTTTCTATCAATACAAAATGAATATGAAGATCAGTAATAAAGGCAGAAAATAATCTGAATATTCAAGCTTTCAATAAAAGAAAAAGAGGAGAATAAAAAATCAAGGGCTCTAGAAAATACTACATTTTTTTTTAAAAATAAAATTTTGTAAATATTTTCACACAATGCAAGCAAAACAAAATATACAGTCTGATAGGCCATGAGAACATTATCCGTTTGATGGGTAAAGCGAACATTATTTATTAATAAACTTGGAAAAAAAAAAATACTCCTTTGATTAAAAAAAAGAAAAGCAACAAAGGATATATCTACCTGAGCCCTATATTTGAGGGGATTTGTGCTCTCGATTTGCTGATAGGTCAGACCTCATCATCTTTAGAAATATCAAAATCAGATCTGTAGGAGCGCACTCTCATCTTCATCTATATAACATTTGACTCGTCAAAGAAATGAATTCCACACTTCTTCACTTGTATTCCGCACTTTTTCTTTCTACCCCACCGTGACATGCATATCACCTCGACTTCTATTTCGTCTCCACCTCTCGCCTCTTCTAAACCTGGACCTACACTTGGATATTTCATCGTCTCTACAACCATATGATCTTCAAAGCTATCAAAAAATTTGATTGCATATTCTTTGTCACAAGTGACCTCTCAGTGAGAATAGATATACCAATCTCTAGAAAGAAATTACAACCATCAAGTATTTTGATTGCATATTCTTTGTCCATACCGATAAAAAAACATGCAATATCAAGGAATATGTTCTTTGTAGAACTGTCTAGTGAATCAAAACTTATTCTAAGTATTTTTTGAATCTTCTCATGACGAGTTCTTCATAATTTTTCCAATTCACTTTTCCATTTAGTAATGCTTCTTCCTTTAAGAAAAGAACCCAAAACCACAAGAGCTAATGGAAGTCCTCCGGCATAATCCACTGCTTCAATTGAAAGATTTAAGTAATCTCCTTCTGGTTTAGTCATCTTGAAGGCATGCCAACTAAACAGTCGAAGAGACTCCCAATGGTTACGTGCTTCTACTTTATATTTTTCATCCACTCCCAATTGATTTAGCAACTGCTCATCTCTAGTTGTTACAATTATTCTACTTCCTAGACCAAAACATTGCTTTTCGACTAACGTGTGTAAGTTTTCAAAGTCATCCACATTATCAAGTATAACTAGAACCTTTTTTCCATGAGTTCTTTCCTCAATTATATTGATTCCTCTATCAACATTACCAATCTTCAAGTTCATTTTCAAGATATCACTTAGAAGTTGTTCTTGTAAATGAACTAAGCCATTGGGCTTTTTTGAACTTTCTTTAAGGTTTGAAAGAAAACTACTTCCTTCAAATGCAACACATATTTCATTATAAACAGCTTTTGCTAAGGTTGTTTTACCGATACCACCCATGCCGTAAATGCCCACAATGCAAACATCATTTGTTCCAAGATTTAATAAATCTTTTATATCCTGAACACGAGACTCCATTCCTATTGGGTATTTGGCAACATTCATGCGAGCAGGGTTCACTTTACATAAAACTTCTTCAACAATCTCTTTGATGAATCTTGATTCATACATGATGATTCAAATGGAAAATTATACAACAAAGGAAGCACAAAAAAAAAAAAAATATTGTGACTCATTAGGGGTACCAAATACATGTTATCATCCCGCATCCCTAGCTCCTTAGAGACAGTCTAAAATTGTGATATGTGTCATGAACCCATAATTGTTACTGACTTAGTCGGTTCGAGGTTGATTCTCATCTTTACCCTTCTCAATAGAGAAATACTAGAGGTACTAACTCTTTTACAAAGAGAGACTTAGGGTGTGTTTGAAATTGCGATTTCATAAGAATAATCAGTGTTTTTAAAAGATATCACAAAACGTAAGGCGTTTGATATTTCGATTTAAAAAGCTCTTAACCTAAAATAGGAAGGAAAAAAAAAAAAGTGATTTCTATAAGCATGCTAAGGGGTGCTTATTTAAAAAAAGTACGAATTTAAATCAAAATCATAATTTCATATAACAAATATTTGATGAAAATGTACTTTTTAACTTGTTTTACTAAACGCTTTTGCGATTTTAAAAACACAATTTTTAAAATTGCACTTATTGAAATCGCAATCTCAAACGAACCCATACTAAACTAATGTGTAGCTTATTCATTGGTAGTCGTTACATTTTTCTTAATTAATTGTTTTGTTTTTCTCTAATGAATGACTTACACATCAGTTTAGTAAACCTCTGTTAGTAAAAGAATTAGTACCCCCAGCATTTATCTTCTTAGTGTGTTCCAATCAAATTTAGTGTGTTTAGATTTTATTCCCATCTCTACCCTTCTCACTAATTATTAGTGCTAAAGCCGCAAACTATTGAGTTTTATTCTTTATTTTTGTTGGTTCTGTTCATCCGTTTCTATTCTTTTTTCTTATTTTCTGTTTTAATTTATATATATATATTTTTTGGAAAAATACAAAAAAAAAAGAAAAAAATCATGAACTATCATCTATTTTTGAAATAGCCTTATGAAGTTTAAAGTGTGCTAAAGTGATACATCAAACTACCAAAGTTGGTCAAAAATGCCATTTTTTAATTATATTCCTATAATACCCTTTTTCTCTTAAAAATTGAAATTCTTTTTTAGTTTAATATATTTAAATTTTTTTTATTAAGAGTGACACGTTGCCATTTTATTGGCGTTGATATGACATCTAACAGAATTCGTCAAATGTTTTAATAGAATTTGACTTCAGGAACTAAATTATTTTTTTTGGCGTATCTCAAGGACCTATGAGTTCACTTTCATATGCCATGGAGCAATTTATAATTTAGACCAACCACAGAGTTTGATTTTCACTTATCCCTATTTTTTTATACCACAAAAACAATTTGTAATATAGGCCAATTATAGTGATTAATTTTTTATTTATCCCAAAGAAACTTTTTTTTTTTTTTGTATTTATCCACCCCTTGGTTTTTTTTTTAATTTAAAAAAAAAAATAGTTTAGATTAGATTTTTTATTTTATTTTAATTTTTAAGAGAATAAGGGTATTATAGGAATATAATAAAAACATAGCATTTTTGGCACACCTTGATAGTTTGATGTATTACTTTAGCACACTTTAAAATTTATAGGGCTTTTTAAATAGGAGTTGTTAGTTGAGGGAACTTTTTTATATTTTTCCCTTATTATTTATTTTTGTTCTAAAAATAGTTTCTTTTACGTTATATATGCAAATGATAAAGAAAAAATCTCTATTTGACCGGCCTTCTTTCTATACCTATGAACTTAATTGAAATTGGCGAGAAAATATACAAAATAGTTTCTTTTCTATTATATGAATATTTTTATTTGACATTTGTTTGTCTTTATTTTCTGGGGAGACGTTTGTCCGTTTCGATTTTTTTCCCCTATTTTTTGTTCTAATGTATATATTATTTTTATTTATTTATGCTCTAAGCATAGTTTCTTTTACATTATATATGCGAATTATAGTCAAAAGACTTCCTATACTTATGAATTTTATTAGAACCGGAAAAAAGTATATATATATAAAGATATATAGTTTTTTCTATTATATTAATATTTTTTATTTTTCATTTATCGATCTGTCGCTATTTTCTTTGGTTTGTTCTTTTGATTTTGGGTTTTTTTTTTTTTTTTTCAGTTTTTAAAATTTTACACTGAATTCAGGAAAATGATGGTGAAAAAGAGTTTACTATTGTTGTTTTTAGTATGAGGTATATGGCGTTTTTTTTTTTTTTTTTTTAATTTACATTGTTGTTCATTAAGTTTTGTTTTTCCTTTTTCTTTTTTCTATGTAAGCACATTTTTTTACACGTGTAAATTGATTGATGACATTGAGGAAATATATATATTTTTTCTATTATATCAGCATTTTTCATTTTCTGTTTGTATGTCTTTACTTTATATGGTTGTGTTCTTCTGTTTACATTTTTTGTCCTTATTTTTTGTTCTAATTTATATATAATTTTTATTCAAATTGCTTAGGTTCTTTTTTTTTTTTTTTTTTTTTTTTTTTTTTTTTTTTTTTTCTATTCTCAAAGTTATGTCATATATATATATGTGTGTGTGTGTGTGTGTGTGTGTGTGTTTGTGCGAAGGACAGTAGAAAGATTTCCTGTACTTATGAATTTCATTAGAATCAGAAAAAGTATACCAAAAATATATATAGCATTTTTTTTTCCATTTGTTTGTGTTTATTTTATGTGGTTCTGTTATTTTTGTCATTTTTTCTAATTTATATGTTTTTTTTATTCAAATTGCTAATTTTTCTTTTTGTAAATTCTACATTAAATTCAGGAAAATGATGGTGAGAGAGAGAGAGTTTCTTTCTTTTTTTTTTTTTTTTTTTTTTTTT